>WBNH01009703.1:137046-171962 GCA_013401255.1 Urocolius indicus
GGGGAGAGGCGAGGCGAGGCATGTGGCAGTGCTCTGAGCGGCTCGCATGGCCGGGTGTTGGTGTGCGAGCTAGGAGCGGGATTTAGAGGTGCCGATCTCCTCCACTCCTGAAGTTTTATGCCTGTAAATGACACGCCTGAAAGGCACCGGGGCTGTGTGTGTGCGGGTGTGTGCATGTGTGTATCTCTCTCTTTTGTGGTGTCGGAGCACCGGGTCACACGGAGCTCAGGACATGGAAACGGGCGAAGGGGAAGCTTTTCCGGGGGGATGTTTTGTGGCGCTCCCCTGGGGAGGCTGGTTCAGTTTCTGATTGCTTTCATTGCTCAGTGAAAGCAGGTCTCCTCTAGCTGAGGCTACAGCAAATGTGATGCTTTGATCTCGGTCATACTCCGCTTCCAAGGAAGCATCCACGGAAACCGGCGGTGTTAGCTTAATAAACTCGGGATCTCGTACTCGGTATCGGAACTAATTAGGCATCCTGCAGCTTCTTAAAGCCTATTTTTAAAATTACCCTTTGATACGAGAAATTTGCATACATTCAGGAGGTGGCATTCCCACTCCTAAGATTTAAGTTACTGAAGCCTATTGCCACTTCAAGCACCGAAATAATAAATTAGGCGTTCACACCTGTGACATTTCTTGTCTGCGAAAACGAGCCCACTGTATTCACGATTCTCTTTCACACCATTACCCACCATCTTCCCCCCCCCCTCCCCCAATACTTCTAATTCAACAATACTGGCACCTTTTATGCAAACATCAGAGATCTGAAAATCATGCCTGAAATGACAAAACTGTTTGAATTTTGAAGTGAAAATTGTCTTGACACCAATACTTATGTGTATGAGTATGAGAAATAGCGCTCACAAGCAAAGAAAAAAAAAAAAGTGGGCAGAGTGCTGCCTTGAAGAATTCCCACACCTCCAGGTCTTCTCTCAGCACAAGGAAACTCAGCTCTCACATCCAGCACGTCTGTTTGTTTCAAAATTATGCCATTCTTTAAGGAAGACGTGAAAACACTGACAGTTTATTGTTGCAATCTAAGCAAAGAGATATAAATAATGATAATAAGGGGGGGAGCACATTTGGCTCTGAAAGAAAATTGGTGTGAATTTTTAGAAGATATGTTATTCATTAGAAATGGATTTCTGCCAGTGTCGCCCTAACAGTGGAGCTACAGATGCCTCCGTATTTGACGTGAATGGCATTTGTCATCAGCATAGCTGCATATGTTAGCTACATATTTGCTAAAAATAAACCCCAACCACTAAACTAGTTCTGAAAGTTGGGATTTGAAGCCATATATATGCACTTGCAGGATTTTACCCTTGTGTTATTATTTCACAAATTCAGCTTTATGAAGGAAACAAACTACCAAGAGGAAGAAAATAATTCAGATAGTTTAGGATTATTTCTCTTAGCTTCTTCATGGGATCACTTGGCCACAAAGATTAATATGTCTCCTGCATGAAATTTTGTCTGCAGCATTGCATCTGCTTCCAGAAATGCAAGTTTGGGACAGAAATCTCAGCATAGTTACAGACTTTGTGTATGAACACTTGGAGACCGTAAACAATGATTAGCAAGCATGGCTATTTATCAATGGTATCTGTGACACAGAAATATTGCTAACTGCGTGTGACCTTAAAGACAGAATATATGGAATATATAGATAAACAAAAAAAAAAAAGTGATCCACAATAGGATTTCGATACCATCTAGCAAAGTACTGTTAGCTCTTTGCAAAATGCCTAAAAGCATTCACAAAGCTGGAGTTCTGGAAAAGAGGTTAAATTTTTCCAACTTAGTAAACTACTTAGCATATAAAACTTAGTTTATAAAACTTAGCATATAAAACAGTAAACTACTTAGTGTATTGAGGCCCCAAGCATCAATATATATTTGCATGTCTGTGGCCTGCCTGATTAATTTTCAGTGTATCAGTATAGTTTATACTTGTTCTTCTTGGTACAGAGCATTTCTGAAAGAGCTGGTGAGGCCCCAGACTCACAGAGGTAGGAGTCAAAACCCCCTGGCTTTGCTCTGTATCTAACAAAATCCTAGTACTACAGAAACTCAGAGATTAATCTTGCTGACAGTCAGACAAAAACTTTACGTAGAACTTAAAGGGTGCAAACTTTAAAGTAGTTTTCTTGAATTATATTAATAAGTGTATTCTGGAGAACTCTGGTGAATCAGGGTTTGTTCTCTTCTTTACAAACATAGAGTGTGACTGAATTTTTTTATGGTTTTATTATCCAACTGGGAAAATGATTACTTGTAAAATTCCACAAACAGAAATCTCTAAAATGAACAAGTGGTGACAATGAACACGGGTAATAGGAACAAAATTGTTTCCTTTTGAAGCTTCTTGTTTTCCAGAAGAAATTTTGTAGATGAATGAAACTGTATTTTCCCCTACTATTTAACAGTATTGTCTTGATCAAATTGTTGATATCAATTAATCAATCTTCAATTCACTGAAGATGATTGGATCTTTAGGAACATTGAAGTTGCTGTATGATTTGAATATAAGCAAGTCTTTTTTCTCATTTGATCAGATATAAGAAATAATCTATTTTAACATGTATTTTGGCTAAGAGAGTTTGAAGATCTTGCTTTTCTCAAGATGATGTTATCGCTTCAAAGTGATAAGGAAAGTAAGCTAACTGCGTGATTGTAATAACTGCTTTTACTGTTACATGTAGAAATTTGTGGACTATAACAGCAATTGATTGACAAGTTTCTCTGCTACTCAATAGTGCCTGTGTAGGTGCCTACCATTAACATCCTGTTCATATGAAACACGACGGGGATAAACTTCCATAAACTTCCATATGGTTCCGTTCTGAGCCATGACATCAGCTCTATATAGATTCAGAACATTCCAGGGGCTCTTGTCACTACTTCAAACAGAAAATTACTCGAGTTGCAAAGTTTACTATTTCTAGAAATTATGTAGTGATAGGGTAGCATTGCAAGCCCTGGTTGAAACTAATGCCTTAACTGGAGTAAGAAATTTGTCTTGAAAATGAATCACATGAATTGGAACACACAGTCAAAACCGTAAGTTCTCTTGTATCTCCTGGCAGTGGGAAAATTAGCCCTTTGCTGATTTGACTTAAGGTCTTATTATTGCTTCCATTATCTAAGACGCAGATAATTTTTTATGCTGAGCTCTTTAAGTTTTGTCTGTGAAGGTGTCTTTCATGTTTGTAATTTAGCAGAGGAAAATTAATGCACTGACAAGGGATATGTATAAAGCCAAATCCTACACACAGGTGGTTCCATTGAAGAGATAATGATACCTTTATATAGCATCTAAGAGCATCCTGACATAGGTGGTTTTAGCCCGTCTTAGCTCAAAGTGTAAACGGGGCTGCATTTGGCACTTCACATGGCAAAGATTTCAGCTGCATACTGCTCCCTTTGCTCTGTGCAGCACCTCTGCATGCTTCCTAACTTCCAACACAGGATTGCTTCTCCTTGATCTTGACAGTTAGTATTTTTTAGCCATTCAAAACATTTCTTTTGTGCAAACAGAAACAATTGTGTTGAGGTCATGAACAAGCTTTGTTTTAACAACCAGGTTTAATACAGAAAGGCTTTGCTCTCACTGCTTCTGTGCCTCTGGTACCCGTTTTTAAAACTGTAAAACCAACAACGCATGGAAAACTTAACTAATACCAGTTTTGGCATGATGAATAATCTCAAGCATGAAGTCCTATGTATACATGTAGGAATGTAAAATGAAGATCTTATTCTGATAGAAGATACTACTGACATTACCATCACTTTCATGCCTCCCCTGTACAAGCACGGTATAGAACTAACCTGTGCAGCAGTAACTTCACTAGCTTCTCCATAGATTTCCTGAGAGAGATTTCTTTATCTTATACTATTGAATGAATTTGAGTTTTCTTGAGATATTACACAGTTCTTCAATTTACCATTACCGGGCATCACCCAGAACTTTGTAATAATTTGAAAAAACACTCACTTCAAAGTGTGCAAATGTTGGATGTACAATTTACATGTTTTCTCATGATATATGAAGCAAAAAAACTCACCTGCAGTTAGTTTTACTGGCTAGAAATGGATTCTTCATATTAATAGTAATTGCAGAAATGAGTCTTAGCCATGTTTTTGTTTGGATCTATTGTTGGCTGCTTTGCAGGAATTACATGTATTTTTCTGCATGTTGGTGTGCATGAGAAAGAAAATAACTTGTGTGCATTTGTAGTTAGTTGAGTGCTACTTGAACATGAGGGTGGATAACTCGTAACAGATTAAGAATGATGATTCTTTTAATTACAAAGTTATTGCCATATGTGCTAAAAGACATGGCTTTGCATTCTCAGCATGTTCCAGGTGTTTTGTATTATTTTTACCTGAAATTTTGGTTCCTTTAAGAAAAATATTCTTGAGGAAGAGTTAATGTGAGAAAAAAAATCAACAGCCAAAATAATGATTAGTGAATAATGGTCTTTTTGACCATCCTCAAAATGGTGTCCCTACCATATGGTGTCCCTACTTGGATACATTGCCTGAAGATCTTTTTATAAAAGCCAATTTTATATAATCTGGGTGGAATTTATTCCTTAGCTAAAGGAAAACACAGATGTTCAAGTGTATGAAATTGCAAGGGAGGTGTTGCGGAGATGTGGAGACAAATAAGTCCAGGACTTTTTTTGTGCTAAATGTTAGTTCTGGTTACCTAACTTTGTACCTATTTATGGTTTTACGTGACGCACATCACTGTAATGTTCAAGAGCTACAAACCAAGCTACACTTGGGGAACATAAAAGAAATGCAATAGTTTTAGAGAGAAGGTTGAGTATCTCAGAGCTTGGAAAAGCTACATGGTTCAAGTACCTTGGGTTTGGTATGGGCCTTGATTTGAAAAATAAGTCTTATTTCAGAAAGCCCTGAGTTCAGGCATACTTACAGTTCATTAGGTTGGGAGAAAGCCTGCCATTTTCAGCATTTGTGCCTTTCTTTTTCCTGTTTTGCCACAGAACATTTCTGTCCATGATGTTGTTGAGCAGAAAGCAAGATCTGACTCCTTGAGACTATATGACCAACTCATGTGTATGTTCATAATTTTTTGCAAGGCAGGCTAATAGATCTCAAGCAGAACCCAAACAAGATTATTTTTTTGCTGAGCAGATCCTCAAGCCTTTTTTCCTATTAGAGCAAACTATCATTTTGGGCAAGGATGAAGACTGAATTGTATTGAACTTTATTCTGCCAGACAGATAAGCTTCAGAAACTGTTGATAAATTGTGTGAAAAGAACTGTTCTTCGTGTTCCCTATTCTTTTTTGTGGGTTTTTTTTTGGGTGTTTTTTTTTTTTGCTTATGCAGCCTAGGGACTGGGCTAATGATTTGCTCTGAATATGCAAGTGGAAACATTGAGAACTTTTGGTTATTTTTCAACAAAATTTTTCATTTAAGTACTCAAAAGGTAGGACATGCATTTGAGGAACAAGACTAAGATCAGGAGGTGTGGGTTGTTATAAAGAGCAAGCTATTGAGTTTGTTGTTTCTGTTCTTTCTTCTTGATATTTAGAATTACCTGAAACCCAATCACCTTCCCGCTAAGCAGCATCTAGAATTGTCAGCCCTAAAAGTTTTAATTAGCTATCTACTTAAAACATATCGCTTAAAATTGTTAACCGTGTGACCATTTTTTTAATTTAAAACAATCTTAAAGTTGTATTTTTCTGTACTTTTTTAATAGGGATCTATAGTGTGTATACACACACCTGCCCATGCATAGACAAATTACATACAATAGTATAAACTGTATGAAATGGAATAAATGGATGTATAAAGCTCAAGTCACACTGTCATATACTATTTTCAAACTTTCTGTTATGACATGACCCCTTGTGAGAACTGAGTATTTATGTCCAAAGGGCATCACAAGGCTGTGATTTTAACATTACTGAAAAACAACCTATGGTTTGTAAAATGCTATTGTAAAAGTAAAAGCTTTATGGAGCTTAGATTTTTATCCACAAATGTATGCAAGTAGTTTTCTTAGCACTGAGGAAATAATATTGAAACACAACAGAATTGACAATTTCTTTTCTTGCTAACTTTGCAAATGTTGCTTTAGTCCTTCAGATGTATTTGTGTGCTAGACTCATTCCATATATTTTAGCTTATGTCTATGTATATATGTGTGCATGACTATGCATGCATGTTTTTACTAAACTAGAAACACAGAGCAGTCAAGATGTGCACAGGACCCGAGAGCACGCCTTGTTCATGTGCAAAGTGGCTGTCGTTTCAGTAACAAAGAGGAGCTTACAGACCTATACACTTGACACCGTATCTAAGTGCAGCGAGGGATAATGAAAAGCTTGGGCAAATCCCATGTGATATTAATTAATCAAATAATATGTTAGATGATGGACAGCAGAAGCATTGAATCAGATCCTTCTTGGGAATTGTTCCCCCAGCAAGGTGTGAGGCCTAGCTTGAAACAGAAGCAGCACAATGCAGGCAGCGTTACAGTGCCTTCCCCATTGACCCAAGGCTGCTGCTTTCCTGCCTGATGAAGGGCAGTGGGATGACCTCTCAGGTGAGCAACAAGCTGCTGTGCTTCACACTAATGAGGATTTCCCAAGGCTGTGTTTCAAGGAGACCACGTGTATTCTGTGGTGGGATTTGTGTAATCACCTAAGAACAGTGTAATACAAAGAGTACGTAAATTGTCATCCGCTCTCTAAGCTTACACAGTGGAACAACTCCTTTCAAGAACATATACAGATGTCCACAGATGTATAAGCACAGAAGAGAAAATTCTACATTAGCCTTTTTTCTTTAGAGAGTTTAAAAATATTTATTATGGAAAGAAAAGTTTAAATCAAGGAATTACTGAACTTCAAAGTAAGACGGCAGTGCCTAAGTGGCTTTTTTTTTTCATCTGCTGAAAGAGTATTTTGTGAAAAGATATTCTTTCAGGCTGCAATAATAATATATTAGTAATATTTAGCTACCAGTAATTTAAGGTTTTAATATATTGACTGTGGTAGATATATATATAACATAGTCATAGATTAGTCGTGTGTGTGGAATACAGAGAAATCTGGCAGGTTTTAATATAGGCAGTGCTGTTCAAGACAACTGCTTTATCCCCTTACTAGAATTTTAATTAAAGAAGGATATTAATAGCTAGAAATAGAGAACCCAATTTAATCATGGTTTGCCAGTGCAACTCTAAAATAACTCTACCAGCCTGATGCTACTTTTATTAATTTAGGTTTTGTATCAGAGAAAGGGTTTTACTCACAAAACCTTTAGTCAAAAAGGGAGCAGGGCTGAATCACAGGTAGAGGAAAATAAGGGGTATAAGTAAGTAAAGAGGAGAGAGCCCCAGGTTAGTGCAGAGTGCGTTGTGCATGCTGCTGTGTGGGGCAAGGAGAAGACATACCACATACAGCTCTTGCAAGCCACTTCTTCACCACTGTAATTACATGCCTGCCTTTATCTTTGACCTGACCTTAAACGTCCTCCATAAGGATCTGCTATTTTCCATTGTTGGAGACATGACACTGTGCTACACAAACCTTATGCCTGATCAGCTACAGTCATTCTGGTACAGAATGTGCATTTTGAGGAAAAAAAGTCACCTTTACAGACTAGATTTGTCAGATACACTTAGTATCAGATACACTTAGATACAAGATACACTTAGTATCAGCAACTGGATAGAATAGGAAATGGTAGGATATCCACACTTGGACTTAACCCAGAGTCATGCTGTCGCTAAGTATCAGTCATTGGGACTGATCAAATAGCTAAACAGATCGGATTATCAGAGCCTGACAAATACTCTTGTACAACTTGCTCCTAGTTTGGCTTGGGGTGGCACAACTGCAGTCTTCAGTATAGTGACATGCCTCTATGGTATGATTAAACACTCAAAAATATTTATTAATTGTGTCTATTTCACACTGCTAGAAATTGAGTGCCTTCCCAGTTTCACCTTTGCTCTGTAAATCTCCAGCTCTGTCATACAACTCTCAGTTACCTAAAGCAAATCTTGAGACATGTAGTTATTATAATGTATGTATGATATATAGCAATAATATTTGTAAAATTATTATTTAGAGTCTCTAATTAGTAACTTTCTAAAAAGTGTTAAGATGAAATGAAGGTTAATGACTAAGAGCCCTATCTGGACAGCTTAAGTATCAGAGAGCTCCTCAACTGCAGTGATTGCTATTGGCAGGCATTTCTGAAGCCCAGACCCTTTGAAGTGTTCATATTATTAAAGAGTATTAGCATTTCTTACAAGCTACAGCACTTTCTAAAGGTATAAAACAGTCATTCAGAAGCTCATGGAAGTTCAAAGTTAAAAATCATTGGCAAAATAAATGGCTTGTGCAAGTCCTCCAACCCCTCCTTTTAGCATAGTGGTTTCAATATGTATTATGTTTGTTAGTATTGTTTGTTTGTGTTGTACAAAATTGATGCCCGAGCATGCAGTGTGGGAAGAAATGACTGGCACTTTAGATTATATTTAACAGAAGCCCTGACACTGCCTGAGCTTACACTCAATGTTTATTCACAAACGATCTCACTGACTGGGTTTTATTAGATTAAGAATACTTTTAAATACTGAGAACCATCAAATAACTGTGTGGGTTTAATACTTTTAGATAGATGAGAGGAGTTATCCATATTTGTAGAGTTAAGCACATCAGCTTTTATAGGTGAGATAAATGAGAAGCAAATGCAGTGAGTCAGACTAAAGGAGTCCAGTCCTTTTCCTCTGACCCAGGGAGTTTCAGATGCATGACAAAAGAATACACAATTGGGACAAATGATAAAGATTGTATCTTTGTGTTTAACAATCTGTGAGGTCCTTTGCTCCCACGAGTTTATCTAGTTGCTTTTCTGATTAGTCAATAGTCTTGATACTTGTAACAACTTTTCCAAGTCTTTAGAGAGATTACTGCCCAGGAAATGCCTAATCCTGCTAATAGTGAGAATTTTGAATGAGCAAGGCCATGCATATTCAGCCAAAAAAAAAATAAAAAGTTATCTCAAAAATCAAAAGTGGAAGTATCTGTGGAGTAGGAGCACCTAAAAGCAGATCTCCCTCAAAAAGAGTAACTTTCTCCAAAACTATCATTGTAATGATACGTTTTTGTCTATCTGTATATAGAAATAAAGTTTAACTGTGAAGACCTAGGTACCTGAATGACCTTATTTCCATGGAGTTGTTAAAATGGAGCCATACCAAGAAATAAATAAGGAAATTACTGTTTTCAATAATCTAAGGAGTCTAAGGTATGGAGTCTAATCTAAAGGAGTCCAGTTAAGGGTTATTATATTTCCAAGAATTTTCCACACCTATCTAGAGGATCTTGCTTTACTGTCATAATCAAACATAACACAAATAACGTATGACTACTCTAGAAGCGATTTTCTTAAAATGAAATACAATGTTTTTTATTTTTTCATGCTGTTTAATAAAGGCCCCACAAATTCTGGAAAAGGAGATGAAAGGAAAAATATTTCCTCACTGGATAGTCTTGGTGGCTGGATTAATAGTTTTTACTGTTCAGTCAAGACAAAGTTATTTGTTCTGAAGACAATGCCAATTTTTCTCATTTGTTTTCACAGTATAGCTCAGCTACTGATCCTAGTTTTAGGAGTGGTTACTGGAAACTACTAGGAAAATTATAAAACCATAATGTAATTTGATAATGGTCTTATTTATTTATTTATTTATTTATTTATTGAATTACATTTAAATGTGATGAAGAATTATGCAATGCTCTTGAAGCATGTTATTGAAGCATTCTTGTTTATCTGATCCCTAAATTGGTGTATTAAGACACTAGCGAAGTTTGTATGATGATTTAATTTGAAATGGAAGTTATTTACAACATGGGATTATAAAGAATTAAGCAATCTGTGGTAAGCAAAAGGAGTGCCACCGAGTTAAATGGCATGCCATTTAAACCAAGTATATGTGGTTCTGATGGAGGTCCAAGGGACCTGAGACAGTTGTCTCATTAGTTAGTTGTTTATTGTTTTGCAAATCAAATACCAGGAGGCTGGAAGGGACCTCTTGAGGCCTTTGAATCTGTCCTCCTGCCTGACACAGGAATAAACATATCTGTGCCATTCCTAGCAGGAGACTGTCTAGCTCTTTATGAGCTGTCTCCAAAGCACTTAAGAAAATACCTAGGAAAAGAGACTGCGGCATACTGCTGCACTGTCTTCCATTGCATTACGTGCTTACAGCAACGTACTCAGACACCGGATAAGCTCATTAGTGAATAAAAATGACCAAAGGTAAAAAATGAGTTTTACAATGAGCTTACAATGAGTTTGAGTAACTTCCACTCATTTATGTCATTATTTGTGAATTTGTCAAATCCCTTTTCTGCCTTTTCATCCTTTAACTACGTCAGGAAGCAGATCTATATATCCACACAAAAATTGATTATATAAAGCAATAAACTCCCATAAAGACTATTTTAGCATGGCTATATGTCCTGCAGTGATCTGCTTGTTTCAGGTGAAGCTTTCCTTCAAATGAGGCATTTGAGAAATGTCTAATAGTTTATTTGACAACTCTTCCTTTGTTGGCTTATTTATGAACAGGAGACTCATTTACAGATGTCTCATATTTATGTGATGATTTATTCTCATGTAGGTTTTTCATTATATTGGAGATTAATATAATTCAGACAGATTTGTTTAATCAGTCATTGAGTTAAAAATGTTTTTCAAAAGAGAATGGAAGACATAGAGGACGCAGGTCATCATTTATTCCCCCTTTCTTTAGAAAATAGAGCTAAAAATGCAAATTATCTCCTTACACTCCACCTGGTTTAATTATGAATGTTCTGGTTTATACTTTCTATAGTCAACCATGTATAATACTATATAATTCTATTGAGCAGTTTCATTGCTGATATATTGTTCCAGTTTTAATACCCTAGTCAGCTCTTCATAATCATTATGTAAATTAAAAATTGTTTCAAATGAAAGAAATAAGGTCCTCCACTGTGGATTCAGTTGTATTTAACTGTGTGTAGGTGAGATGGTTTGTACAGTTCTTATCTATTCCATGGCCAAGGGATAAATACCTTCGCAGGCACTGAGAAAGACTGATAGTGTCTGGCAGCACAAGAAATAGAAACAAAGTCCACTCTTTCAGCCAACTCCTATGCTGCTGTTGAAAACCTAGCATTATAGAAGATCTTTATCATCCTTTAAAAGTGATTGTGACTCACTGGGTATGATTATTGTGAAATAATAGAGCAAGGAGTTGTGAGAAGATGGCTAAAGTCATTTGAAAGTACTAATTTGGAAGATAGTAGTTCAGTCATTGATTGATTAAATTGGTATACCTGTTCTGAAAGTTCTTCAAATACTATTTTCTGCATCATTCTTGTGAAAGATATTTGTGAGAAATTGAACTTAATTGTTTCAACAGCACATACTTCTCAAATGGAGCAAGTGACTAGAACATGTGTTGTCTTTTTTCAATTACTAACTCCTCAAGATTGCTAAACTGCAATTGTACTATTATCTAATATACAGTCAAGCAAATTTGGTTAGCAAGCAGAAGAAATTAATAAAATCTGGAAGGAGGAAGCTACATTTAGTAAAATCCAAGCAGCAGAAAAATATTTGACTCGTAAAAATAAATACTTTGTAGAATTTATTAAAAATGACCTTTTCAACTGGATTATATAATCTTCTCTAAAAATAATGCTTAGATGAATCATTAGAATTGGAAAGGGTAAGGGAGAACGGAGGTAACATAAATCATTTTCTTTTACATGTCAATCATTGTTTTCCTCTCAGACGTTACATAATCCATCAAAATGAGCCAGTTTTGTGAATTATTTGGTCATGTTCAATGACTTATTGCTCAGACTCTAGCTGGAATTCTCAGTTTTAAAAAACATTGTACCACAGTAGTGCCTGTAAGAGAGGCTTATGAGTAGATAGAAGTTGTCTGTTAATATATGAAATATTCCTGTTAAGAAATCAGTTGAGATTCACTTATTCAGGCATGGCGTGGTTAAGTTTCTGGCATCCCTCCCTCACGTAGTCCTGTTGTTCTGGGCTTAATGCCCTCTTGCAGCTGTTCTCCTTTGCTAGGATTGCCATTTAAGTTTCTTCATCTTTGATAACTCTTTCTACAGCAGCCAAGAACTATTCTGGCTGTGCAGTAGTGTTATTTAATAACCCTCTCCATTTAGCATCAAGAAAAAAAAAAAGCCTGTTGCAAAGACAACTTCTACTTTACTGATGCAGGCTTACTGCACTGATAGCAAGCAGCACCTCTCACGTCTTTTGTGGGTGTCTCTGCACACCCACAAGTGGCAAATTTAAGACTTTTTCATCTTCTGGCATAAAAGTCTTCACATCTTTCACTTGAAGCCCATAATAGTAGGCTACATTTATCAGTCATGCTCTTCCAGCTGGCCCAACTGACTTTTAGCAGTTTTGTAGTGACCTGAACTGTGGTCACGTTCTGCCAAACCAAAGGACAAAATACAATCTAAATGAGTTGGTTGGTTTTTTTTTTCTCCTTACTTGTGAATTTAAACAGAAAGTTTATAGAAGGGAAGGACAACCTCACTAGGGAGCCAGCAGTGCTTACAGGGCTGTTCCATAGCTCTGTTGTACTGCCAGAAGTAAAGTCACATAGGAGTGTTTATTGGAATTTCCTCAGAACGAGGTGTATTTAATGTATGTAATGAGCCTACACTGGCCTGTATAGTGAAATATTCTTGTGCTTTTATGAGCCTTGCTTTCTCATGGTTTTTTTATAGTTGCCTCTGCTTTATGCCTTCTCCAAGACTAAAATGTAATCATTCGTTTGCTCACAGCCCTTGAATCCACAGTTCAGTTAGGAAGCAAAATGTCTGTGGCATTCCATTGCTTTATGGATTGTCACTGCCTCATTAACTCAAGTGTTTTAGTAATGTACCCTGATTGTTTTCTCTTTGGTTCAGTGATATCAGAAAAAAAATAGTAAAACTACTGCAGTATACACAACTTAATTGTTAAAAACATTTTCCAGTGCTCTACAGCTTTTTTGCTGCTTTCTAGGTAATTCCTTAAGTTTTTGAAGTGTTTAGTTCACACCTCTAGATGAATTATTAGGATTTTTACATGTATCTTTGTTACTGCAGTGGCTCTTTCTATGTCTTTTGTTAGGCATTTTTGCACAGCTTACCCAGTAGTCCTCTTTAGATTCTACAAGAAGTTTTTCTTTCACGTTAATTTTGATTATAGCTGCATATTCGTCTTTACAGGCTTTGCTGTTTGCCAGTGCTTAGTTGTAATAAGCTTTTGTGTTCTGCAGAGATAACTTTGAGACTTAATTTTGATGTCTCTAAATGTGCTGTCTCTTGAGTTTCTCCTGTCACATCGTTTAATTGTATGACAATAATTGTTTGTAAGTTAGTTTTCCAGAGCTTTTCTGAGTTTGCTTTATTAAATGAGTTAGATGTAGATGAATTCTACTTTTGCAGTTTGTGAAATGCAAAATTCTACCCCTATAGAGATCCTGCCTGCAACCTGTGCATTGGCACCTGCATGCAGATGCATTTGTGTTTGCAGTATTTGCCATTAAATATAGCCAAAAGACGCGAGGATACCCAGGCACCCAAGCTGCAGTCTAGGCACTATTTGTATTGAATTTCAGGTCAATCTAACTCTTCTTTTTTCTTCAAGAACTTGCACATGTAAGGGCGCTGTGTTCCTAATGGGTAATGTGAGGTTAGTTAATGGAATGCATCATGATATAAAATTGTGCTTTACGGTCCTCACCCATACCATACCCACTAGATTTTATTAACAACTATGTAGTGTTTGTTTATGTCTTAATTTATTTATGGATTAAAGGATTTAATCCAAACTCTGGAAGTTAGTTAGGCATCCAAAGTTGTTGGGTTTTGATACCTGCCACAAACGCTGACATTACGAGATCCTTCCATTAAATTCAGTCAACCTTTGGATCAGACTCCAAATTTGTTTCATGTAAGCATCCTGGACACATAATCAAACTCAAAGCCCTCAGAAACCAACATTTGTTTTTAACTAGGAACACAATCACATCTGAATAATGAAAATTTGAATCTTGATATGGTATAGGAACCGCATTTCCCTTCTATCACGTCAGTTCCTCTAAACTCTCTACTTTAGCATGGATCTTGACCCCTTTGATTTTACTAGCTGCCTCATTTTCTTTATGTAAGTCGACAACTGGATGTTACTCAAGCCAATAGGTGGCACTGGTTAATCATATGAAGAGTCAAGATGCAGGATATTTTATGTCACTGCCACACATGGCCCCAAATTAAACATTATAATTTTTTTTTAATAATAAATACATATTCTGTATGTGTTGTTTTAAATTTAGCATCTTACAGAACTAACAGTAGGGAACATTTCAGAGAAAGATTTTAAAACTACCCCTGCTTTTAAACAGGATGCTGTTTGATTTTAGGCTAAAAAAGACAAGCTAATTGCCACAGCTGCAAGTTTTAGGGTTATAATTATGCCCTGCATTTTGAATCCTGCCTCAGATAGTTAGGTCTTTTGTTTTGAAAATGTGTTTGTTTAAATGTTCTGGTGTAGACCACAAATTTATAGTCACATCCTGTCATTTCTTCACAGTCGAGAGACACATTCAGGATTACATACTATTTTCATGTTATTTCTCATTCTTTCTTCTGCCTTTCACCCCACACAGCCATTCCTTTGGGCTCAAATGCTCAGCCCATTGTTGTTGTATTTATTTTGTTTAAGAACTGAGAAGGCTGAGGAGTTGGAGGTGCCAACAGTGTTGTTATCCAGTAGCCTTCTGAGCTGAAGGACCACAACCTAAATCCTCCCTAGTTGAGCTGTCGTGCACGCTTTCAGCACGTCTCTTGAGAGCTCCCACCATCAGGCTGTGTGAGGACACTCAGCTGTTCACATCACAAGAACATTGCAGTATTTAGCTACTCAGAATTTATTTGATGGGTTATGGTCATTACAGGATATAGTTTCAGTAAGGAATGGCCTTCAGTGTGTCCAGTTTCTTATTTGCCCTCTTAGAGTGCCACAAGAAACCTGAAAGTTGTCAGTGTTGCGTGGAAAGAAGTGACCTAGACCAATTTGTTCCAATTCCCGGTCTACCTAAAAAGAGTCCTGGGAAGGTTTGGATGCTTATTCTAAGGATACTTATTCTAATGCTGTCTACTCACAGAAACCCCAAGAGAAGAAAATGACAACACAGTCTATGGAGTTAATTTTCTGGGAAGGCAAGGGTACTAGGTAGCTCAAGTCATTTTCCCAAGATTCACAGTCATTGCTTGCAAAGTGCTGTGAGATTCTCAGATGAAAGGCTCTATAGAAATGCAAATGACTGATTATTATGGTATTATTTCCAGAGACAAAATTTCCATAATATTTGGGGACATTTGTTACCTACTAGTATTCAAAGCTTTTAGTAGCAGTGGTAATACACAATGCTGTTGTGTGTTATTAGTAAAAAAGGTATTTTAAAAGGAGTAATTCCATTAAATAGTTGTATGTGACAAGAGCATACTAGCACTAAGAGGCTTGGCAGCCACTTCCTTGCTTGGTATTTGCTGCTAAGTAATTTTTAACCTTATTTGCATCATATCCTTAGATAATTCAAGTGCAGAAATTCTCACTGCAGTTAATAGACAATGGTTATAAAATATGCACATTTTTTACTATTGCAATGCATTAAAAATAATTCCTATAGCAAGAATCTGTCCTACCCATCCATCAAATCGAAGCATTAAGAATGGTAAGTAAGATAAGCAAGTATCTGAGTGAATGTGCATTCAAGACTAGCTTAGAAGTTCCCTGCCTCTCCAGGACTTCTATAATTGCACAAAAGACTCCAACCTTACACGTTAATAAACATACCTGTGTGCACTTGTGCAGGAGACTAAGCTAGAAGAGAAGTAGGCTGTGAAAGAGGTCAAGATGCCCAACAAGCTTCTGTCTTGACCCACTAGAAACCAGGGAAACACTGAGAATAAGAGGTTGATACAGAAATTATTTATTCTCTGCATACAAGGAGCTGCTCTTTCCTGAGTGGTGGCCAGGAGATAAAAACTGACAGCTCCATGACTTCATATGATGTTTATTTCTGTGGTGACTTGGACAGCTGCATGGGCAGCTTTTTACTTTTTCTGCCTTGACTCTTGCAGGTTCAGCTGCCCGCCTCAACCTGTTATGTCAGTCTACAATTTTACTGCTGTCTCGGGTGAGCTGACTAATGCAGCCTTCTTCTCTTGGTCAAACAGTGGCAGCACAAACATCCTCCTTGGTTGACATTTTCCTCTGCTGAGGGCCTTACCTTGCATCATGCATGGGTAAGGTACTCATGGGTTACATACTTGTGAACAGACCGTCAACTTGAGTGCTGTTCCTTTGAAAGTGGTGGAGTGGGGCTCACTGCCCCCACATTGGCACCCTCTGTGTAACACAATAGCAGGATGGGGCTGGGCAACTTCCTTATTCAGCTGCACTAAGCCTTGGTTGAGTAAAAGTCATGGTGTGGCTGCAGCCCATGTGCATGACACAGCCATTCCCATCCCTGTGGCTGAATTCAGGCCAGTACAACCACTAGCAGGAAGAGAAACTGTTTGGTGAAAGGGCACAATAACTAGTGCCTGAAAAGGAGCACTTCTGCATTAACTCTTTCTGTTCACTTGCATATACATTCTAAAATGCTCTTCAGTTAGGCTATTTTCCATGACTTATTTTATCCCAGAAATTAATGTTTGGCAACTGTTTATAAATACACTTCATCTGTTTACTAACATAAGAATGGAAAATATACTTTTGCTGTTAAAAATAAAATAAGTGACTTTAATAGCAGAACAGCTTGTGTTTGAAGGTCAGACTTTGGCATGGAAATAGTTCATGCTGAGAAGCAGCACCTCTGAGTGTTCTAATGAAAACTGGCAGTGATTTGACCGAGCTACAAGCAGTCAGAAATCACACCTCACACAAAGAGTGATTGCCTGTCGTTTGGCAGAAAGGCCCAAAAGGAGTATCTGGCTAATTCAGTGCAGTCCTCAGTCAGTTCAAAGTGTAGGGATGGGCACTACAGCATGGTTAGGGGCTGGCTTAGGAGGCAACCACCTGCAAGAGTTAGCACTTGTATGCACCATGTGCATTCAGCAAGTCACTGTCTTGCTCAAGACTGACAGATTTTGGTTTCCTTTAAATACTGGAGAGGAGTTTCAGGTTGGGAGTTTTTTAAGTCTTGTTTCTGTTGTTGCAGATGTACTTTCATTCCCATGGTTTATTGTGGAATATAATTTAGATTTCTGAGTATCAAAATTAACATTAGGAGGTTTATAAAGCTCATCTCACAGCTACTGTCTCATTTTGGCTGCTAAAAGAATGTCATTTAGTTAAGCCGTTCATCTGTAGCTGCAGCCTGGAAGGTGGAATTTGCCTGTGTGACATTTTTGTTGTTTGGATCTGCCAGCTTCACAGATTTGCTGTCACTGTAAATCAGGTTAGATTTTTATTTAATGAAACCAGCCTATCTGCGATCCATACTAATTACCGTTGTTCATCTTAACTATTTGCACTTCTGTTTCCTTTAAGTTGCACTACTTGTTACAAATATATCATTAACATAAGCACCACACTCAAATTCCTATTAGATAAGCGCATTCCATTAGATTTGGAAGTAGGAATGAAAATACAGGATAGGTATGCTGAGTGTCTTACCCAGAACACAGTTCTAGTTGAAGGAATGTTTTATCTCTTTCTATTTAATTTGTAAGGTATTAGAAATGTAGCACACTGGCAGTGTGTAGTTTCATTTTCTGAACAAGACTCTACAAGTTACGCTGCAGGGAACAGCTCCATGTTCTATAACTAGAGCCAGTGGGGTTCTGCAGTGCAAATCCTATGGGCATAAAAGGAAAGCAGCAAAATATGGTTTTATCTGTTGTATACCTCAGACAAAATATTTCACATTTATCATTCAATCATGTTTCCCTGTAACTTTTACCTTTTTCAATTTTGTTTTTCTTCCTGCAATTTAGCCTGTTTTAGTTCCCTACTACAACTGTTCTGTCCAGCATCACTTTGGTCATATAAACAACTGCAAACAGTAACTGTGAAATGTTGCTTCCTTAATAACGAAGCCGTAGTCATGATTAACTTCCATTTATAAAGACAAGAATCATTTTGTTTTGGCTCAGTAATAAAAGTATTTCAAATGAATCAAATAACACAGGTAGCTTTTATCACAAGGTACAGCAACACTGTGCAGTACAGTGACTCCAAGCTAAGAGTCCAACTGAGAAGAATTGCTTTGGAGCCAAATAATACTGCTGTGTCAGCACAGTGCAGCCCTCTGACTAATTAACCTTGTTAGCTGTGTACTACATTCTGCAAGAAAGGTTTGACTTGGGCACTAAAGTATGAGCAAAAATTAATGACTGGATCCTAAGGACGCAGCAACTCATCCATTCCTCTATTCCTTATGTACTAACTCAGGCAGCTCTGAACTGAGAGCATTGGTTCACGCACTCCCATTCTAAGTATTTGTAGGATGCATTCGTATTCATCCAGACCTGGAGTACGTTTTTGAGGAGAATCTCTTGATCAACACTATCTGATATACTTTGACTCATATCATAGACCAGTTTTCGTGTGCCTGAACTGAGTTCCCTTTGCATAAAAAGCAGGAAGGTAACTCAAGGATCTCATCTAATAGACTCCAAATGTTTGTGGAGCTGAGCCCAATCCAATGTAAAATCCCCTGAAATACGTATGCCATGGACACTGGGTCCTTGGCACCAGCTACTTTACTGTACAGTTTTGCTCCCACTGGCTCACACAGTAGCAAAACTGTTCCCAGGCACTGCTTGAGGGGCCTGGATGACTATGCCAAATCTGCAGTTTTAAGAGACAGGATTACTGCTGGTTGCAAGGGGGACATGGGACACCATATAGGCTAACCTCCTTCTTGAAGCACTGGCAACAGTAACCTGGTCAACTATGAATTTGTTTAGTCAAGTCTTGAAATGCTCCAGAGACAGAGGAGCTTTTCTGGTGTCCAGCCTGAATTCCCAAGCTGTAAGATTTTGTCATCATCTGATACTGTCACAAAGAGTTTGGCTCCATCATCTCTGTAAGTGTCTTAGAAGTAATTATAGGCTGCAGTTGGGTCTCCCTTACACTCTGTGCCAGACTAATTGAGAGAAATTACTAATTAATGTTGATGTCATCATCGTATTGCACTTTGTTTTTAAAACACATGTTATTTTGCATGGTAAGAATAGTGATGTCAGAACTGTGCATTTAATATGATAGCAGGAATAACTGAACCATAAATAATGCTATTGACAGATTTCTTCCTTTTAAGATACTATTAAGATACTATCAGATTAAAGATTATGAAGAAATAGTGCTTGATACAATGTAATTAATTCATGTTATTGATTTATTTATAAGTATTGAGATTTCTTTCATTTTTTTTCATTTTTTTAATATCTCTTTGTTTCATAGTGTTCTAATTTGTAAAATTCAGCTTCCAGAATGTTAAAGAGAAGCCACACTGTTAAAGAGACTGGTGAATTCCAAAATCAATTGAGCTACAATGTATTGAGATATTAAGATGTATACGAAGCCTAACGTTGCACATGCAAACACCTCTATGTGTTTGTACAAAGAGTTTGGCCATTAAATCCCAGCACTTGATTTTCTTGTTTGTCTGCGTGTATGTGTGTGTTTGTGGGGAGCCCCTTTTTTAAGTCATAAATCTATATCTCTAAGAGAAGAGAGTTTATATGAATACTGTTAATAACATAATTTTCCCCAACACAGATACGATCGCAGAAAGAAGTGCCCTAAGAGAACATGTGTATCCTAAGCTGAGAGAATTCTGCAGGGAGAACTATGGGCTGGAATTTCAGGTTGGTTTTATTGTGTTGAATCTTGTGTTGCTTTTTTCTTGAAATTGACTCTATTTAGAACAGATAACAAATTAGAAAATTGCAAAAAAAAAAAAATATCCTGTGTTGGTTGTACTGAATTGATGTACTTAAATTATTTTACAGGTAGATTTAAGGCAAATTCTGAATAGATTAAAAACCTATACTTTAAATAGTTTTTGTTAAATATAGTTTAAATATCTATAGTATTGCACTGGTGGTAAAAGCATTATGTAAAAGCATTTCAGGTGTATAAAGTATTTAAGAAGAAATAGTTAGACCTGAATTACTGTGTTGTACTTCTGGAAACCATACTTGAGATAATACAACCTATTTTTAATTTCTTTTAATCATCGTTAAAGTATCACCATCTGTATATTCACATAGTCGTTAGACCTACTCTAACTGTGTGTTTATATTCCACTGTAATGTGGAAAATAATTTAACCAGGTGAATATTGAAACTGATTACCAAAATGAATTGGATGTGGAATATTTCGATTTGTATTATATGCTATGTAATTTGCTTCCTTTAATGTCAGTTGTAAAATTTCCATTGCTTCAACCAGTTCACATTTTCCTTTGCATTATGGAAGACATAGACCCATCCACATCTTTCCTAAGATCTAATGGGTAATAAACACAGTTGCATTTGACTCAAAAGACATGAGTTTGGCATCACAATTAAAGACCCTGGTACATTTAAGTCAGATATATCCTAATTCACCATCCAGTAAAAAGACATCCAGTAAAGTCCTATGTATGGCAGCAGGCCTGAAACTGGCTCTCTGCTAAGAGGAACAAATACAGAATGTGGTGTTGTAAAAACGGTGTTCAGTTTTTAAAAAAATCTGGTTCTACATCCTCAAGCCTTCCTCATATGCTAGTACTAATCTCTCAGCTTACTGACCCCAAAAACTCAGCTCTCTAGAGTATATCTTACTTTGGAACAGCTAATGCCTTTTAGGCAACATCCTGTTCCTCTCAATGTGTTATTCTTGATGCACATGCAGCTGGTTTTTAATCAAAATAACAAGTTCTTAAATTAGGATATTTGCTTTCAATTCCCTGAGTCACAGTGAAGTTGCTGAATCTGCATAGTGGAAAATTCCAAAGTGATTTTTGATTATGGCTATGAAAGAATTTCATATGAAGGTCCTAGCTCATCAGCTGATTGGGAAGTCCCAGCTGCAGTGGTACATGCAAGGAATAGCAAAAGATAGTTCAATAATAAAGCATTTTTCTCTTGTTATTACCATGTGATATTAATGGAAAATATAAACCTTTTATTTCAGTCACCTTTGAGGAGACATTTTTGTGACAGGAGGGAAATGTCTTTTCCAAGTAGATCATAATCCACTGAATTCTTTGAGAGAAGAAACTTGTCTTTCTTCAAATGGATTGTAATGTAGTCTCTAGGGGAGGAATAATTAAGTTTACTCTAGTTGAAATTCATGGAAGCAAGTTATTTCATTATATAGTTTCAACACCAGGAACATCCCTGTGTGATATGAGTTCTGAGAGACAGCTCCACTTACACATTTCTGAAAACAGCTAGAAAGGTATCACATTTCTGTGGAAGCAAAGTAGGAAAAGTTGTACAGAAAGTTACAAAGGGAAAATAGTAAAGGATTTTGGAGGAGGCTCTGAGGTAGATTTTATTGAAACTTTTCTTTTTTACCTTTTCCATTCCTGATACACTGAATTTCTTAAGTGAGCATAAAAATTAAGACTACAGTTTTTTGTGCAGTGGTGTGAAGAAAGCATTATGTACTTTTCAGATACATAGATGAATTTATATTTCTGTGTACAGAGCAGAACACATAACTTTCATCCTGATATGTAATCTTCTGCTGACCAAATAAGAACTATCTTGTGTGTGACTACCACAAAGGCACTACAATAAACGATGTCCTGAGAACACCCTGTTCCTGGTAAATTGTGACCCAAACGAAATGTGCTTGAGTACATTATTTACTCCAGCTTCCACTAAGTCATCTGCATGCACGGATAAGTGTTTCAGTTATTGCAAAGCATGAGATCTGTCAGATGTCCTCAAGTTGGTGGGAGTTGTTGGGTATGGAAGCAAAACTGAATGCAATCACACTGTGAATTTGTTTGCTCAATAGACTTTATTTTCCATTGAACCAGAAAATATTTCTGGAGAACGGGTATTGGTGAAGACACAAAGCAAGTAACCTGGATAAAGGACTTCCAAAATGTTTTGTACCTGAAATACAGTAATTTTTTAGGGGAGGATAGAGGAGTTAAAGAAAGTAGTTATAATAGAAAATGTTTAGAGGGCAGCTAACCATAGTTAATTAGCATCATACTCTTTTCCTCCTGGAGCAACAGTTTCAAGTAATTTTCACTGTGTGATATGTGCTAGAAGTAAAGTGAAATTTGGCATGAATGAAACTTTTCAGCACTTTTTTTAAGGACTGGGAAGTGATAATGATAAAATTATTTCATTTACCTAGGGAAAAAAAACAAGAAAAAACTGTGAAATTTTGTCATTGGGAGGATTAAAGCTAAAGTAGGCAAAATCGTGAATAAAAAGCCTGTTACGTGACTAGTGTGGGACTGAACTAGATTAGTGTCAGTCCACTGTGTTTAAGTAGCTCTCATACAGAGCACTGGTTTTCACCTCGGCAGCCTTATTGACAGTTAGAGTGAGTGTTTGTCACACAAGTTTTCCAAGTACAAATAAAAATGTACTTTAGCATCACATACATTTATCTTCTTGTTCCATTTATATAACTTTGTAAATTGTATTTATTTTAGGTAGCAGAAAGAATAACTGATAAGCCTCTCATTTGTAATTTCTTGGTACCTTTAGAAATTCAATGACTAAAGTATTTCTTCTTGCAGGACAAATTTATAACATGTTAAGATACTATGTGCTAAAATTGTGTTACCAATAAAAGTAATCTGCAATGTTTGCCCCTACAGTGTCTGATATTCCAGAGAATTTCCTCTTCACACTGAGAGAGTCAACATTAGCAGTTAATTAAAGCAGAAATTGCTTTTAAGTTTCAGATTAAATTGAGTAACACAATAAACAAATTCAACCAGTAATTCAAATATTTTCAACTGTATGTTGAGATGCTATAATTTTATGACTGGAATACTTAACCTCTATCTTATTTCATTCAGGTAATCATACGGCCGAATACAATGTGAAGTTAAATAATAAAGTCATATAGAGAAATAACAGAAAGGAGAGAGGAAGAAGGGAACACTTTTTTTTCATAATCAGACTAAAAGAGAAAAGGACGGAAAAGAAATCGGTGCAAATAAAGGAGACAAGAAGGCTGGTTGAGATGCAGTTTTGTAAAGCAGAAGCTGCTTGTTCCAGCCAAATTTTGGAACACGGTTTCTGTAAAAAATAAAGATATTAAATATATTTTCTTCACGGTGTAAGCTATAATGCATTTTATACATTGGGCTATTTCACTCAGCATTAGTCAGATAGTGTTTAGAACAGAGTGTCTACTCCAGTAACCACTGACACACATCCGAAACTTTTCTGGCAGAAAGAGCCAATGCGACTCTTGGTAGTGAAATTAAACATAGGCATAAATGCTTCTAGGACTAGGTCATAAACCTTGGACGTTTATTGTTACAAAATTTTCCAAGGAGACTAACCACCTGTATACTTGCGAATTTTACATCAACCCGTTGTTGGTTCTTGTGTGAAATCCAGGCTGATATTGTGATCTGTGTAGATAACAGCTAGTTTTGTGGTTCTGTTTCTTATGGAAACAGTGGAGTGCTTCCACAGTACAAACAATACTACAATAAACAATGTTGTAATATATTCATGTATTGGTATAATCTTGGATATTTTTTTAACTATGCATTTGTACTTTTTTTGTCCAAGGAACTTAACGTGATGTTGATAATCAATGGTAGCTTAAATGAGAGTAGTAGTATGTACTATAACTTTTATTTAAAAAGATCTTTATTTTTTAAATTCAATTTCCCACAGTAAGAATTCAGCCTTATAGTTAAAATATGTAGTGAAGTGACACTTCATCACTTAATGTCTTCAAATAAGTCTAACAACCATATTCTAGTTTCTTCCAGAAGTTTGTTTGCAACTAATTAAGATCACAAAGCAGAGTCTGTAGCTACAGACAAAAGGCTGAACAGGGAGCTGTCTGCCATTGCAGATCTATACAATCTCCACTTGCAAAGCAACAAAGACCAGTTAACAAAGGAAGTATGGTATTACAGAACTGCACATATTCTTTCTTTTGAGCAGTGTGCACAGGATGAATTGATGTCCTACAGATAGAAGTGACACATGGTGTCAAGTCGTGGTCATGACTGTTACCCACAGCAGAACTCCCATTAATTTCCACGAAGCCAGGATTTTATCAATGCATTTGTCGTTATTCTTACCTATCCTTTATATGCGATCCAATTGCAAGTAAAGGCTACATCAAATCAAGGTCTTGTCATGCTAATCTCTGCACAAAAGTATGAATATGAAAAAAGAGACTGTCCCAGGAGGGACTATCTGGGAGGGAAAATAAGAGGCTTGAATTGTCATTTACCTAAGGAAACCCAGCCTGCCAGTCTGTGCAGACTGGATATAGACCTCATTGCCTTTTACTGCACTGCAGTGCAATGCTTAGCAGTACACCAAATGTTGACAAATCTGATTTTAAATTTGACAGGTAGAAAGGCCATATGGTGAAGTAATAGTGTTGCATACTGTTTTCCAGGTCATAGACTTATACTGGGGAGTGGAAGCAGACGAATGGGACAGTCCTGAGCTGCAAAAGACGCGTATGAAGCTGTTAGAAGATTGCTTGAAAAGTTCTGCAGGTCCATGTTTTGTTGTGGGTATAAAAATTATGTTTTACTTTACAACAAAAACACAATGTTAGCAATCCTAATGTACGTGATTCAGTAACAAATGTATTCTTCTTTATAAAATAGTTGATACTCCTCACTGTACCTTTGCTATACTGCGTCCAAATGTTTCCTTACACAGCACTGTAGCTTAACAGTGATTGTTTAGTATCAGTGGAGAGGAAAAAAGGATCTTTCATGAGGTATCCCTGTATCAAGATTAGTAAGATAGATTTAGACCAGTAGGTGTGATTGTACTTCTATCACAACAGAAGTTGTTTAAGTAGGTCACCAATAATTAATTCTTGGCCCTGCTCTCACATGCAGTATTGGCTGGCCTAGAAGAACTTAGCAAAGCACAGCAGCAGCCAAGAACTATCTTCTGTGGTCCATGTTTTGCTTGTTTGTATCATAAAGACAGGACGAGTTAGGATGCCAGATATGAGTGTGAAAAGGCTGGAGGTCAGTGACAACTTGAGGCAGCTCTGAGTCTTTGTGGTTTTCCTATTCTTTGCCTTCTCTTTTCTGGTGCCAGAACAGGCACCAATTTTAGGATTCTTCAAGAGTCAGTAAAGCTGGCAAAGAAAAGATACATCTTCACTGGCTTTTCCTATTAGTCCTAAAGGAGAGACTGAAACACTTTTACAGGAATGGTTTATAAAGCTTTACTATAAAGGTCTTTTTCTGTAGATGAACCTATTGTTTTACATCAAGCTCAACAGTCTTCAGCTATGCCCCACAGCTTCTATAGCTGAAGCCGTATGAATTTATGCAGTCATGCCAAACACGGCCTCATGACATGTCAGGTTCTAATAGCTGAAAAGCACTGGGATTAGTTCTGTTTGTATAAAGTCCTGCCAGGTGTGCATTTCTTCCTTTCAGTGAATAATATACAATAGAGTTTGTTGTTGCCAATTTTTTATTTAGTACACAATTTAGAATAGTGCTTTTTTTTCTCTCTTCTGTGCTTAAAAAGATTTGTAAGATGTTTTAAGATGAACATAACTTGAAAAGTATTTAAAGACCATTTTAGTGCATGGTATGCTGACTGCATTAGTTTTCAGTACATAGATAAAATATATAAGACTTCTGATAAATGCCTTTTTCCAGCTACTTAGAGACTAGCATATTCTCTTTAATCTGTGAAGAGTAAGGCTGCTCTTTAACTTTCTGGGTAGATCTAGGTAGACAATCTCTCTAATGAGATTAATTATTCAGTGGTATATACTGCATACTTAACAGAATCTATTAAAGCATCAAAACAAAAGACAAGATGACTGGGGAAGAATGTGAATTTCTTTTGACTATGAGGAGTACTATGGGCAAGAGAGGCTTCAGTAAAAGTACAAAAATGACCACAATGAGTAGGATTTGCTATGATCGAGGATACTTCTCTAAAAGGTAAATATTTCTATTATTCCAAAACATATTCAATTCTTTTTTTAGCCGTCTTGAGGTCCCATCTTGTTGAGAAATAATTGGGGATGTATGAAAATGTGTGAAAATATCATTGTAAGACTGTAGAGATATTAGGATAAGTTAAATTAACATGTAGAAAACTCATCATTTGTGTTTGAGAAGACAACTAACATTCTTTTAAAAGAAAGTGCTTGTAGAGACAAAAATAGATATCTTATCTACGTTAGATAATTTCAGTTTCATTCCAGTGCTGTAGAAGTACCAGAGTATAGAGGGTAAAAGACAGGCTCACTTGGTATCTGTCCATCAGGCTGGATATTTTAAAGCAAACATGACTAATCCTATTTAAATAATTTTGTCATTTTTGACAAAATTTTTGGTCTGTGTTTTTCTAAATGCCAAATATCTTGCTATTACATGTCTTTCTTGCAAGTTTTCAACGACTGATCTGAAAGTAAAAAAACATTGCTACTGTTTATGAGTGATGTACCACTGATTGTCACAGAATCACAAAATCATTATGGTTGGAAAAGGCCTTTAAGATCCTCAAGTCCAACCACTAACCTTAAACTGCCAGGCCCATCACTACACTAAACCATATCCCTCAGTACATCATCTGTGTGTTGTTTGAAAATCTCCGGGGATGGTGACTCCACCACCTCCCTGGGCAGCCCATTCCAATACTTAATGACCCTCTCAGCAAAGAAGTTCTTTCTAACATCTGAACTAATCCTCCCTTGGTGCAAATTGAGCCCATTTCCTTGTGTCCTGTCATTCATTACTGGGCATAAGAGATCGACCCCCACCTCACGATAACTTCCCTACAGGTGGAGAGAGTGATCATATCTCCCCTCAGCCTCCTCTTCTCCGGGCTAAGTATCCCCAACTCCCTCAGCCACTCCTCATAAGACTTGTGCTCCAGACCCTTCACCAGCTTCATTGCCCATCTCTGGACAGGCTCCAACAACTTCAGTGTCCTTCTTGTAGTGAGGGGCCCAGAACTTTTCGTCTCCATAGCCACTTGTTTATAGCAACTGGGAGTGGAAGTACTTATTGCTCAGATATCAGTAGACACCTGCCACTCTCCTTTTATAGCTTTATTCCAACTTATTAACCTGTATTTTGATGTTACATTCAATGGAAAACAAATTAAAGCATGTCTTTACTATTCTAAATTTTCTTTTCTACAATGTATTTGATAAGAAAATAATTCAGAAGAGGTAGATGTCTCTCTATACCGAAATGCAGCTAAGCGAACTCTAATTCTTAGACTTGTCATAATGAGGCAGAAAAGAGTTCTGAAAAAAATGTGAGTCCTTGATTTTTTTTTCCCTGTGGGATTTAGCAAACTGAAGCCACAGAATCCCATGGTGACACAAGAGATACAAAACACTGCCTGCTGTGAAAGCTGGAGATCACTTCTCTCCATGCCAAAGATTAGACAGTGCGCAAGCTGTAGCATGTGGTGTTCTGTACTTTTATTATACCCTTACAACCACCTCCTGGCTCTCTTTCATTCACCTACTTGCCTCACTCTGCCATTTAGCTTCAGAGCCCTGGGGAGCAAAGGCCATCCTCAGTTCTTGGCGCTTGGAGTACTGAGTCTGGGCTGAGTTTGATGCCATCATGACTGTTTTGCATAAGGACACACTGACCCAGATCTCTGTAGAGAGTTTGGGTAGCTTCTATCTTACATGGCTAAATTTAGTTTTCTGGGTTTATTTTTCTACTTTTTATCTTTCCCTTGATGAAGAAACAGAATTGGAGCAGAAACACATGGCATATTTCCTGTAGCAACCTCCAGTGTCCTTAGACATGGATGTTCTAAAATCTCTAACACTAAAGGAAATCTCAGTATGTACCATTTCTGCATATTTTAGCAGCTCAGAATTTTGAAGCTGTTAAGAACTGCCTGCCTGATATTGTTACTAAGGAAAGAAATCCAGCCCAATCAGAAATTTCAAACAGAACAAAGCAGTTAGCAAAGAGGCTGCAGGGAGCTGACAACTTCAATATTTATTCCAGGTTGTCCAAGTATGGGCCACAGCAATAGCTCTCCCAATTACTAGACTGGCAAAACTACAGAAATCTCTGTATGTACATTTGGTTTTCACTTTGTTATACCTTAGTGGGAGGGGGGTTATTTCATTTACAACACAAATTGAAGACGATTCTACTCCAACAAGCATAATGAGTTTTATTTTATAGTAACGTAATTAAAAACTGACTTTGGCACTGCAGGCTTTGGGCAACTTCCCATTTCTTAAGAAAGTTCTATAAAATGTGCCATTTCCATTCAGCTAGGTATTTTTTTTTCTTTTCAATTGCCAATTTTTCAATTCAGAAACAGTTCTGTGATCAAATTAGGCTGTTCAGAATTAATTAGTGGATATGGATTGATTTTAGAAAGTGTTTCTTTATGGCACTTTATGCCTGCATTGTGATATCTGATGGAGTAATAATGAAATTCAGTTCTTAGCACAGTGCATAAATTGGAAATCTTAAGCTTTTCTTCAGCTACAAAAGAACAAAATCCAAATAAACATATCCTCATAAATATAAAGAAGGAAGCAGTTCTGAAAAGGTAATTCATTTCCTGTGACGCTTTCTTAGAGAATGTACAATCATCCTCTTACCCACTACCTGAGCTCTATCAACATTTGAACCAGTTGAGGAAGAGGAGAGTTTTTCGATTTTTTGTTAGATTGGGAGTTTTGTTTGGTTGGGTTTTTTGAGATTTAAAATTAGTGCCCATTATATGTGATCACTTAAAAGCTCAGAGCCATTACTGTAGGTAAATACATACCATGATATTTCTGATCTACAGAATAAACTATCAAGGTTTATTTATGAGGGTGAAAGTACTATTTCTGGAGGGAAAAACTCTTTCCATATAAATTTTATGCGGAAATCATACTGGTTGTCTCAGGAATCTACATGGGGATGGTGATGGAGCACTGGAACAGACTGCCCAGATGTGTTCCTGAGCCTCCTTCTCTGGAGACTTTCAAAACCAACCTGGACAAGTTCCTGTGTGGCCTACTCTAGGTGGTCCTGCTCTGGCAAGGGAATTGGACTAGATGATCTTTCATGGTCCCTTCCAACCCTTAAGATTCTGTAGTTCTGTGATATTTATTAAATTGCAAGTTGCTTAAATTCTGCATTGCTTTGTGATACCAAAGACAACTTACATTCAGTGTATCATTGGAACCTTCACATTTTTTTGGGTTGAGTTTCCTAGTAAATTCGTAAGAGATGGCAATACAGACAGGATGGTACAATGACAATAAAGGTTATGTTATCATCCCACAGCTAGTACTGATTATAAGCAGGATTCATCTATTGTGGATCTAGTCTCAACACCTATAAGAACTAGTAGAAGCATGTAAGTACCTCCACTAACCTCCGAGTCATCTTCTGGGTGACTGTTTCTCCATTAAGAGCAAGGAGATGCTAGGGAGTTAGACTGATGATTTACAAACCCAAGTGCAGTGCTTGATATCAATTAAGGTCTTGAGCTATTTAGGGTGTTGTTTGTCTATAGTGATTAATTGCAGAATAAGTTTACTGTCCTTTTATCCAGGTTCCCTAATATCCCAGTACTAGCCTACTGTTCATTATGCCTTAGCCCAGCTGAGAGAACTGTCAGGCTTCCCTGCACATCTCTTCAACCCTGCAAGTTACAACACATGGGTGCTCTCTCCCATCTGTGCTGCACCATGCAGTCTCTGCCTGTACTGCTGTTTTTGCATGACTATGTCCTGAAAAATTGTAAAACCAAAGGGAGAAATGAAAATTAAATCTTTTGTAACCTGTAATGATTTGCTCAATTTAGACATGTTCAGGTTGGTACAAACCTAAGAATTTCTCTCCACTCATCATTCAAATTATCTGGTCCAAAGAACAGCAAAAATATTTTCCTCTTGTTCTCCACAGTAATTGTGATTTACATTATTCCTCTCAAATTATCAACATCTTGTTGTTAATTTCAGCATTAACAAGCTGTTAAAAAAAAATCTAACATTATAAAACTGGGATGCCAGTAGGATTTTAAAAGAATATTAACAGTTTACAATTTTAGTGTGTCCTCAAATCACCCTGAAACTCAGGATGAAATTGAGGAGTGAAATATTTTTTACATCTTTGGATCTTCTTGTTCCTACAGTACAATGCATGCTTTAATTACTCCATGAAGTATGCTGTTACTTGGTTCTCTTTGCTTAATACAAATGGTTGATCATTAATTCTGAGTGCATTCCAGCTCAGAAATAATCGCAAATTATATTACTCCAGCTCTGCTGAATCTGCTCAACTCCTGTTTCAGTCCTGGTGTTGCTTAGGGTTTATTCCTAACATGAAAACCAAATACGTACAGGCTCTGAAACACCTGAGTTACATTTCACTCTCCCAGGAAAAATGCCAAACATTTTAAGTCAGGGAACCTAAAGTCAGTCACACGTGTCTATATTAAAACTTCCAGTTTACAGGGAATGCTAAGCACTCAGTACTCTTTGGGTATTCAGCAGAAATTGTGCATGCTTGGTAGATTTCAGAATTTCATTTTTCTCAAGGAAGTAGCTCTATATATAGTTTTTAAGTGATCAAGGAGAAATAGCTGGAACCAGCTATTTGTTGTTCCAGCATGGAACAACAACCCAACTCTCCCAGTAAAGTCTATTCCAAAAGATAAATATCCAATTAGAAATTTTTTTCTGACTTCGCATCTGATTCAAAACCCATCCAAATAAGAACTCCCTCTAACATAAGTGGGTTTGGCATCACACAAAATATCAGGAACGGCTCCACAGGACTTTTTGACGTTAATCTGAAGAAAAGTATACATCTATTCATACTAATCCTGTTTTAGATGGACCTGACTGACAGGAAAGATTTTTCTGTGAATGTCAAAGTAAAGCTTTGTGTATTTTTAAACCCCTTCAAAGCTGACGAAGTGATTAGATTTTAAGGACATAGTATGCAACTTTCCCCTTAGGAAGCCTTGGTATTCCTTGACAGCTTCCAGACTAACTGAAAAGGAGTATATATCCATTTCCATGTTGTTTGGCTCTGAACATCAGATACATACACAAAGTCAAATCAAGCATAGGGTGATATTATATGATTAAGCTATTGTGAGTTCCGTGATCTGCCTTAGGCTTGACAGCGCATTTTCCTACTAATCATCTCTGATTCTCTAAATCTAAAATCTAGAGTCTAAAAATGCTTACCCATTTTTTAAACATAACTCAATGAAAATAGCTGCAAGTTTCATCACACAGCTTTTCCATGGAACATAGAAACTGCATGGTTTGTTACATAATCTTAAGATGGCTTGCTTTTTCAACCTACAGTCAGAAGACTCTACATATTTTCTGCAAAGTCACTGCATTTTTTTTTCTTGACAGAAAAGAATTTGGAAGGGGCTGCCTTCCATAAAGGTTAAGTATTATATTTCATATAAATGACCATATTAGTGAGAACAAGATTAGCATGAACTCAAATTTCCATCATTCTATGTAATGTTTAGAGGAAGAAATAGGCTGCATGAGATTTATGAGATTTATTTCTTGACCCTCAAGAGCTTTACCAAACCATCTTCTGAGGTAGTATTGTAATCAGATAAATGTAATGGTCTGCTCTGCAAATGAAAATAGCTCAGAAAGCCAACATCAGGTATTCTGTAGAAGTGAGAGAGGGAAAGAAACTTTCTGAACCTTGCAACGCTGTGTAAAGAAACAGCGCAGTATTTAGTAGGCAGTTGAGTTCAAAGAGAGATTTTAATGCTGTTACTTGCACCTAGCATGTATACCTTCCCTTTTCTCAAATACAGTGTTTTACTTCAGATATCCTTTGGCTCTCCAATAGCACACCCAGAAAGAAATACCCGCCCCACAAAATAACTACTTCAATTTTCAGTCCGATTATTGTTAAAGCCAGCTAGCAGTAGCTGGGTCTTGTATTTTTAAAGATAATCATTTCACGGCATACTTTTTTCTTCAATGAAAGTTACTAATTTATGGAAGTAAAATAAGAGACAGTATTAGTGTTCTTCATAGTGCTACTGGTATGCACCCATAAGTTATTGCCTCTTAAAATATTTGCTTTCGGTGCAAGGTGCATTTTTTAGTCACTATTCTGCTAGCGTGCAATGCAGCAACTAATTATCATCTGTTTCTTTCTTTCATAACTGGAAAACCTTACTGTAATTTTTTATTCTGTTCCACCTTGAAAAAAAATGAAGCAGAGAACACTTGCTTAGAATGCTATGAAGATTGCAGTTGTTCTGAGAAAATGATGTCTTCTTTTCTTAACTTTTTTGCATATTATAGAAATTAATGCTTGAAACTGTTGAAAAGTAATTTAGAATCGTAATGCTATTCATGTCTGGAAGAACAGCTCATCAACTCACCATATACTCTTGCAGTACGTATGCTCTGCCTCTCAGTCATGCCATTGCAATAGCATAGGCAAGATAGTGTTTTTAAAGAGAAGTGTCATGACCTAACGTTCTTTGCTATATTTCGTTTGTTTCCATGGGGATTTTCTACAGAATTTGTGAACATTGGGCTAATGACTTGACCTATTACCTGCAGGCAGTATTTAGTATTTAGTGGTTGTACAGTTACCATTAATGTTAAGTCTGATTATCTTTTAGTTAAAAAATAGTGTTAGAAAAGTTGGAAAGGTTTCTAAATATATAGGTTTTTATTTTGATCAATTCCATTCTTGAAGAAGCATGGCAAATGAAAGCTAAGAGGATTTCTAAAGGTGACAATTTTCATCTCTGTTGCAAATGAGAAACTAATACTGAGTAGCTGTAAAGAACAGTCATTTTTTAAAATATGACAGTTGTGAAGATAGCTTCATGAAATCTGAATTTATATTTAATGTAAAATAAATGATTAGAGTTAGCATTCTCATTGTAATACTTGGTGATGTAAATTGTAAAGATTGTTGACACTCTGAATACTTTAAGTAATGCTGTTCTTTCAAGGAGTATGGTTTGTGAAACCAAGGAGAGCTTTAACCTTGTTGTCACAGTGCTTGCCTTAGTCTTATTCCTTCGGTTCAGCTCCTTTGAAGACCCCTTCCATGGTTTTGCTTTCTCTCCTTAACTGTTATTGCAGTTTAGATTGTTAGTTTATCCTCGCAATAATTAGTTCCTTTCATCCTGCAACTACGCTGCTGTCCTTTCTAGCCTCCTCCAAATTTATAGTCATTTAGTAAACAGAAAAAAATGGTTCTTCCCCTACGAGTATGTGAAAAGTAGGGAATGCATGCAAATCATATAAGAACACACAGAAGAGAATGATACTTCTACATCAGTCTTTACTGGATCATCATACTGCTAACATTGCTGGGACAGGAAAATTATACTCTTCTTCTTCTGTAACCTTTTCTTTTCATCTTTGAAGGACTAGGTTGATCAGAGACAGACTATCTGTTCAGAGAGTACCAGCCACCAACTGTCCCAAAAACAAGCCCTAAAACCAGTGCCAGACGGTTTGAAAAAAAAGGAATATTTTGTTACAATTGGCACATAAGGGTACAAAAATCGTAAATAAAACCCACTGAAATCCAGGAACAGATAAAAATAAATAATATACATAATTCCACATTTATTTGGAAAGTATATTTGATGTTATGTTATACTACTTGTTATGCATACTGTTATGAAATAATTTCTGGGTGCTATAGAAAGGTGGCATTATAATCTGCTAGAGCTGATGTCCTCTGTTCTAATAAAATTGCCTTTGGGCTTTCATTGATTTTATATCCCTGCAAAACATGTTTATTAACAGTATTTTAGGTACTTCACTACACATTACACAGTCATGGGTCACATCAGGCTGATGATGACTGTATTATTCTATGCAAATTATTAAATCATTTTCTTGACATTTTATTACAAAATTAGATTTGATTTGTAGACAAATCTGTTTAGCTCTAGTAAGGAGGAGAAAAAAAAAGGAGCAAAAGGAAATTTGCAGTTAAATGTCATATCATGTTACAACCAGCTTCAGTATTCCTAAAGTCAGGAAGGATGTTAAACATTCTGTTATAACATCAGTGATCTCTGCCTCTGATAATGCTCATTAATTCATACTTTCTAATATCTTCAATGCAGCTATGTGTGTTACTGAGAAAAACAGTTTAATTATGTTACAAAAGTAATATAATTTAATTATGTTACATAAAAGCATAAATATATAGGTCTATTTTCAATAAAGAATGTGTCCTCTTGCTTAAAGTCGGAGGTTTTGCCATCCTAAAAACCCTTCTTCAGTTGCTACAGTTTCAAAGGTTGCTACAGACTGGGTGCCTCTCTGGCAGTCCTTAAGTGCCTGATATCACATATGAAGGAAAAGATGGTTATTAGGGGGAGTCAACATGGATTCACCAGGGGGCAATCCTTTTTGACCAACCTGATAGCCTTCTATGAGTGCATAACCAGCTGGCTAGATGAGGGGAGAGCAGCAGATGTCATCTATCTTGACTTCAGCAAGGCTTTTGACACTGTCTCCCTTAACATCCTCATCTGAAAGCTCAGACAGTGTGGATTAGATGAGTGGACAGTGAGGTGGCTGAGTGACAGAGCCCAGAGGGTGGTTACCAGTGGCACAGAATCGAGTTGGAGGCCTGTAGCCAGT
>WBNH01009703.1:172363-204729 GCA_013401255.1 Urocolius indicus
CAACAGGACAAGGGGTAATGGGATGAAGCTGGAACACAAAAAGTTCCATTTAAATATAAGAAAAAACTATTTTACTGTAAGGGTGACGGGGCCCTGGCACAGGCTGCCCAGAGGGGTTGTGGAGTCTCCTTCCTTGGAGGTCTTCAAGACCCATCTGGACATGTGCCTATGTGATCTGATCTAGGTGAACCTGCTTCTGCAGGGGGGTTGAACAAGATGATCTCTAAAGGTCCCTTCCAACCCTACCTTTCTATGATTCTATGATTCATCTCTTCTTGCCATGCTCAAATTTACCTCTAAGCTGTTGTCTCATCATTTATCACTTAAATACCATCAAGCAGCCCTTCTGATAAACACCAGTAATATCATATTTCCTAGAAAATAAAGATACAGTCCCTTCTTTTTTCAGAACACACATTACAGCAGAAGGCAGCATCCTTTTTTATGTATGAAGCATACCAAAGAAGTCAATAGGAATGCAGAAGACTCCTAGATTTTGACTGCAGAGCTTGGTGTCCAGAAGCCCTATTTTCCCAGGTGACTACTGAACTGATAGGTTCAGAGAATCTTCTTCCTTTCTGGCATCCCTGGTTGCTTAGTAAGGCACATTAAACAGCCATAGTAGAAGCTTTTCTCCATTAGCTATACTTGACCTGTGAGTGAAGAAAGGATTTCAAATCCTTTCACAGTTCCTCCCTGCTTAGATGTTTGTTGTGATTTTTTTACAAAGCAAAGAAGTTTACACCACCATATCCTGCTTTAGAAGACAAGATTGCTCTCTTTTCTGTTTCCTGGAATGTTGCATTTCTCACTCCCTGTAGGAAGGTTAGTGATTTCCACAGACAGGGTTATTGACTCCAGGCTGGGCTGTGTGCTGAAGTCTTTTATGAAATCTAGCCCTCGCAGGTTTTTTTTTTTTTCCACCCAGCTCCACTGTTAAAAAAAAAAGTGTTACGGGTTAAGAGTTAACATGAATCTGAACTGCAGTAGGAGTTATCTGGAAGGTCCTGAGCTTTATGTGAGAGGAAAAATGTACATGCCTGTCAAGAATCTCCCACTCCCTTTCAAAAAAAAAAAAAAAAAAAAGAGCAAAATGAGAATGATACATTTGTTTGAAGAAGAATCAATGAGCAGCTCAAAGCTACAGCCAGAGGTAGACAAAATCTTTTCTAGTCCTTCCTCTACCCTGCCTTTATTCACAGTCCTCTTTCCTACTTTTATTGTTTTTGACTGTTTCTATCATCTGCATCCATGCTGAGGGAGATCAAAGACCCATCAATGGCAAACAGTGAAGAAAAAAGCAACAAAGCAAACTAGACTGGTGCTTCACGATCATATAGAAGACAGGAGGAGTGTGAAGGCGGAAGACCATTGATACTTTCACAACCAGAAGAAAGGATAGTTCTTATGAAACAAAATGTATTGGGGAAGTAGGTCATGAATTTCTTCCGAGGAAGCACACTCACACTGTGTGATGAACTGTTAGCTCCTACCTGCTATGTCCTCAGAAAATACTCATAATTATATCTCCATACTGCTAGGCAAATGCTTTTAAAATATTGCACTGTAGGTGAAGCTCAGAGTGAATTTCAGAGTGAAGTTTAGGGGATTGATTCGTTTGCAGCTGAATTCAGCTGCACTCTTTAATTTTCTGAAAGACAGGTTAAGCATCAAGGAACTTCACCATCATTTTCTTCTTATGTCAGGAACATTACTCACAGCAAAAGACAAGCACTTGCACCTCATCTTTTCAGTCCCAAATCCAGTCAAATTTTCTTACAAGGTTCATATAACTGAAACCAGTACCCATCTCAAGTTTCTAAAATACATATAGCCCACAAGTGTACTTCTACAGTGCCTCCAGGGGGCAAAGGAAGAGAAATTAGAGCATGTCTCCGTGGAACAATGCATAGCAATATTTCTCAAACCAAGGAACTTAAATGCATATCCAGGCATGCAGAAAAAAATAAATAATCTCTTTCTGAGCATAGAAGTGCCTTTATTGTGCCTTCAGTTTTCTATTCACTTCAGTAATTTCAACTGAAAATCCTATTTCTCATTTCATGTTTTGTACAATCAGCCAAAGTTCTAAAAGTGAATCTGTTTACCCATAGGCTTCAATCAAAGACTGAGGTATGGACACTATTATTATAACCTAAGTATGGATAAAAATCAAATGAAAATGTTTGATTTTGCTCTATAGTATCATTTGTTCCCTTAAAAACTAAACAGGACAACAATAAAAAACAACAGTCTCATCCCTGCTGATACATAAATACACAAGATCTTTTTCACGTCAGGAATCAAAATAGAGATGCTTATTTTGCAAGCTATCATTAGCTTCATCTTATAGACAGGCAATCTGAGGCAGTGGCAAAAGCACCAGGAAGTTACCAGTTTCCATACTGAGATGAAGCAAAATTAGAAAGAAGATTTGAAGTCTGCAGTGGCTCTGATGTTCTGGGTGCTAAGTTGCACTGCCTTGCAGCTGTTGGCAGTAGAAGAAAAATGGTATTCTGAAGGCGCTTTGACTTGTACATCCTAGAAATTCCAGATTACAATGTTTTTGGCCTTTTTTTGTATTTTTTGTTTATAATAGAAGGGTTTTTTGGGAGGCTTACTTCCAAAGCAACATAACTTTTTGTCCTTTGATAACTACCACAGATAGGCAAGAAAGAGCTGTCAAATGTCTTTAATTGTGGAATATTCTTTCTGTGTTTGTGTCCAGAGGTCCTCACACTGTACTGCATTGCAGCTTGAAGGGAAAATATGAGTAGAGGCAGCTATTTTCAGAACATCTCTTCCACATCGTTCCTAAACATTGGTTAAGATGACGTGTGTTATTTCAACTTTCTTCTTTTTGGTTTCGGTTGTTCAGTTCCATTCTGTTTAATGGCTTGGAGTTTGCCCTAACAAACAGTTTATGTATATATTCCCTTGGGATTTTCAATTAATTCGTGTATTTGTTTTTCTTCTTACTGAAATCATTAGTGCATTGAAAAGAAATTTAAGTAAATATACTCTTCTGGTTTCAGTTCAGATGATTCACTCTTGTTTAGCTATTAGCATTTTTGCTTTGAGACAAATTGGCTATTGTTCCCTTGAGGAATAAAATAGAATAGTATTTTCTTTTTATTTCTGGCAACAAATTCTCTGTTTCGATTCAAATTATATTTATTTCTCAGAAACAAGGTTCCAGTTAATCCTATTATTTTGGGTTTGGGTTGTTTTTTTTAACCCAAAATATCTTTGACTGTGCCTGAAAATCTTATATGGTGTAAGTAACTTTCATAGGATATTGTTACAAGAGAGTATACTGGCAGCAAACAAAAAAGGCTTATAGTTGTACTAAAATTCTTTGAATGAAATATTTTTAAAAGGCCCTTAATAGTTTGTATCCTGACCATATTTTTCCAAATTTTCAAGACTTGGTTTACCTATACATTTGATTACGTTAGTTAAGCCCACACTACTGCAGGCAAGGTTGGTAAGCACACCTCCATGTTACAAATTCTGTGTGCCTTCCCGGACTTGAATGTGCCACCTAGTTAGGTTCACACATGCAAATACACTGTGTTACCACCTCCAAATTCAGCATGAAAGATAGGACAAAGAATGTAGCCAGTACACATTTAAATTAAGATTTGTAAACTATGCAGCATTTTTTGTCATTATGCTGAAGTGATTCTGTCTTAAATTTCTACATATGTATATATCAATTAACATAAGTTGATGAATATTAGCATCTGATTATAAGAGGTGTGCTTTTCATACAAAATATTCACATGAAATTTGAGGTCTTTAAAATTTGGTGTTAAATAGAACTGTCAATCTTGTATTTTTTTCATTATGTTTCTTTTGTCTGTAGAAGTCTGATCGACTAACATTTTTTCCTGCTAACAGATGCATTATCAACACAGCAAGCAGTAGAGCAAAAACCATACTTCTCTGAGCAAAATGACTGTTTGACTGAAATGTTTGACTTTAAAAAGAAAAAAAAAAAGTTTTTCTTTCATAAGAAAGACCTAACTGCAAGAGGAAGGAAGCCTAAAAGCACAGCCTGAGGAAGCAAGGAGTTAGGTGTCCAATCTCAGGATTCACAGAAAGCAGTGAAGAGCAGTGAAGAGACTGACTTTCCCAAATCACCCAGTGGTAGGAGTAGGAAGGGACCTCTAGAGGTAATTTAGTGCAAACTCCTGTCAAAGCATGCAAACTGTGGAAAGATAAGGTTCAAGTTCCTGCTCCAAATAATATTAATTTACTTTTACAATGATACATGATTTATTGTGGAGGAGTTTTAACATGCTACTATACCCCATCTTTCATGTCCAGAAGCCTGATGAGTAGGATATATACCTGGTGACCACAGGCTTGTCCTGTTTCCAGCTTAGGAAAGATTTTGAAACAAGCCTCTAGCTTCATGGCTTCATCCACCTTGCTCTAGATTCTGACCCACTAGCTACAGCCTGCTACATCAGTTTTCTGTGTAAGCCTTCCTTGGTGAGGCATGGTGTGAACACCAGACTGCAATCCACAATTCCCTTGGGAAGGGTAGAAGGACATGTCTAGGACATTTCCCAACCCCTGGCAACAGATGGACATAATGTCCCTAGGGGCTTTAAAAGCACTTAAATCCTTAGGGGTCAAGTAGCTGTTGAAGAACCACTTGGTGCATGTCAGTGACACCTGAATGCTGATATGAGGTGCCTGCAGGCAATTTTCAGCCCAGAGCATGAAGCATTCACTGCATCTTCAGTACCATGAGATACTTTGATTCAGTGACCTCAGTTACATTTTATATTAATTTAGCAGGCCGTAATGTGAGTCACTTAGGACTTCATTCACAAGTGGGCAAGTCTTTCCTGCTTCAGCAGTTTCTGTAAGAAGGATGGCCAAGGGTGGGGAACAATAGCTTTCACTACTCAGTTATAACAAACCAACTACATACCTTTCATAGCCCTGAATCTTTGCCTAGGCTTAACTCCCTGCACATAATTCCTATTTCAAATGGGGGCAATAATGCTTCCTAATCCCTCACAGATCTTGCTAAAACAAATTGTTTAAGGGATACTTAGATCTAGACACACAGAAGTATGTTACGTTAAAAAAAATTAGGTGGTAGATTTAATTCCTTCAAAGATGATTTCTTGAATGCTTATTCTTCAAAAAGCTGACAATCCAGGACTGCTCTGAGAAGAGGAAGAGAGGACATATATATGCACTTGAGTGTCACATGTGGAACTTCACAAAGGTGAAGAGGTAAAAGTGGTAGGACTGATTCCACAAAGCCCAGCAAAAGATTGTTAATTAGATTGTTCACCAGCTATAAAACTGTATTTTCAATGAAAATGCAGCTGTCTGTGTTGGAAAAAAAAAAAAAACAAAAAAATTTCCTTTTAAGTTGACAAGTGTCTGAAATCACTTCAGAAAACATTAGAAATTTGACTTCTCAAATGTCTTGTTTTCAGATGTTAATTTATAATTTTTTAAAAATCATGAAACCATTAAACCAATCAGTAATGAATATATCTTCCTGTTATTTGACAGCTTGTTTTTTATAAAGATTGCAACTAAATACCTTGTTTGGAATTAAATATATCTAAAATTTCTACTTGTTCTGTATTAATGTAAGATATGATGTTAGTGTTCACAGACATTTTAGGAATGATGTCTGAACTAATTACATGACATGCTGTATGAATCCATCATATCTCAAGATTAAATCCAAATGTTGTTAGTTTCCTCATTTTGGTCATTATTGTGACTGTGCTTATAATTTTAATATTTTTCCACACCAAGAATATTGGAAGGAAAGATATTTCCCATCTTGATCTAAACAGTAATTTTCTAATCTTCATTTAATAGCAACCTCAGCCTCAGGTTCAACAAAGCTAACAAGACTACCACTCAGGTTGCTATGTGTTAATTCTAGAAAGTATCATTAGATACAAACAGTTGCTGATTTTTTCCTTCATGTTTATCAGCATGGTAGCTTTAAACAGTTCAATCACCTTTAATCTAATGAATTTTTTTTTTTTTTACTATTAAAGGAAAATGATTCATCAGGTGGGAGATTTTTATTCACAAGTCTGCATATAAAACTGTCTCTTGGTACTGAACATTGTGTAAATATTACTGTTCCTTTTAAAAATAATTCCCTGTAATAATCATCAAAACGCCACAATGTTGTTATCACAAATTGAAGTTTTAGGTTATTACTGTAGAGTACTGTGATATTTTTCATAAAGGTCTGAAATTATGGTAATTATTTGCAGACTTAGTATGAAACATGAAGATTGTGAGAAATTGTATTTTCCTTCAAGTCTGCTGCCTTTTTTTTCTTCATTTTTCTATGAGGAACTCTGTCTCTACTTGACTGTATAGGGAATATGGAGATGGGCAGATATTTCCAGAGGCTTCTGTAAGCCTGTGGTGTAGGTGCAGTTCAGACACTGAAGCCCCTGAAGGAAAGATGCAATTCAGAGCTTCTCATTTAGTCATCTAAACGTTTGAATGATATTGTGGTCCCCTGATAGACTACATTTATAATGCCAGATATAAATTTTACCATAATGGCATCAAAAGAGTAGAGGGGAGGTGGTTATTCACTGGTACCAGCTAGAAGGAAGTACTTCAAGCCTCACCACCATGTCTAAACGTGGGAAAGTGTATTTTTCACAGGCTTTGCATGCAAACGCACTCATCTTAAGCCTGTCATGCAGCTTACAGTTTAAGACTGCAGCAAACACATGCAGCCTGTTTATCATCCTTAGTCTTTGGAGTTTTTTACTATTGACCACCATTAATGGAAAACATGCATTGTATCTAGAGGAAAGTGTGTTTAAATGAAGAACTATTCCCTAGGAACTTTGAGTGTTTATGGTACATAATCCAGCATTTGAGGACCAGTACCAGTCTCAATAGAGAACTGCACTTACTCAGCTTGCTTCCTAGTCCCAGCACTGGGATATGCTGTCGCCGTCCTTTACAAACACAGTTTCAGTTACTTTTGTCCTCTCTAGAAAAGTGAAAAGGAGTTGTGTTTCAATACCTCAGATAAATGGCCAGTGAAACTGGGCTGTAGATTGAGGTGACTCTGCAGTTACCAGAAAGCACAGGAATGACTCCATGAAGAGTTTTCTACCATATAAAATTTTTTTACCAGAATATTTTTCAAATGCCTACACAGAGTCAGGTACTAATACCAGAACTTCAGCCAGCTCCTGTTGGGGCACTAAGAGGAATATAACTGTAGTGCAGTGCCTGGAACTGCACTGCTCTAAATGACAGACCTGCTCAGCATAGTATTTACAATTTGCTGGTTCTACTTGTGTAATCAAGTCTCTTCTTCCTTCCAGTGCTGTTGGGGTTTTTTTAATTATTATTATTCTCTATCCTCTTTCTGTTTCTATTTCTCTTTGTTTACTTGTCAGTTCTACTGCTTTAGAAAATCAAAGATACCAGCTCACTTAATTGCCTTTCTAAATGTACTTATTCACCAGGTAGGTGCCACAGGTGTCCTCAGAATCTCCGTTCAGCTGCTCTGTAACTTTGCTTTAATTGCAGAAATGCCTATGTTTTGGCTAAAACATGGATTCCTTGCTCCCTCCATCCATATGAAGCAGTATTCCTGAGTTAAACACAGGCAAATTTTAGACGTGTGCTCGAAGTCTGACCAACTCATGGAGCTTGTCTGAAGTACTCATACCACAGTCCTTACAATAGTTTTCTGGTAGGCAGTAGGCACAGTTACACAAGACTGGCTGGCACTGTGCTACGGTCTGTTCCCTGAGCAAGGAAGAAAATACATGGCAGTGGGGTACTGGCTTGGCCTCTGCAGCTTCCTGCTCCATTACCTCTACTAGCATGGCCTCTGCAGCAAAATGGTACAAGGCTTATTTTATTGTTTATTAAGCTTTGTGGATGCTCACTGCCACCATCTCAAATAGAGGATATTCTTCTGTCTGTGTGATGCTTCTTCTATGAATGTCCGTTCTTCCCTGAACTACTGCTAGTCTTCTAGCAAGATATTAGCAATGCCATCTATAGCACCAAGCTATACCATGAAAAATCTATGTCCTCTCCTGTGTAACATTTGTTTTTTAAAAATGTGAAGGCTTTCAAATAGTATTTGCATAGGCCTCCATTTTATTTAAAAACTCATGAGACAGTCATCTATAGTGATTCTGATCGCATCAAAGTTCTTTTTTTTATTTTGTTTCGCTCTAGTAGCCACGAGGATGATCCCTAACACAGGATTATTTACGTAATGTCTGTTGCAATGACAGATTAGATACAAGGAAAAAAAAAACACATTGGTCTTTTCATTTTAAAGTACCGCCTTTTGTTATTTACCTATAGTATAGTGAAGAGAGAACAGTACAAACTGTACCAGAGAAGTAGAAAAGTACACAGAATAATTCCAAAACAAATTTAGTTGATTAAATGCAGTACATTTAAATCAGACATTTTAATGTTGGCATTTCAATATTGTTAATGAGGGCCCAACTATTGATCTTTGCATGGTCAACTGTCTACTGAGTCACTCAACTCAGAAAAAGTGTAACCTAATGAATTTCATGTAATAATTGCTATACAAGGTAATTGCAAAATTTGCATAGCAGAGCTCCTCTGGGAGACATTTATGAGATTTCTACAGAAATCTGAATGTGCAAAGGCTTGCAATTCAGCATGATATGAGTTATTAACCTTGTTTAAATAAAGAAGGAAAATAATGTATTTTGTTCAGGCTCTGCAGCTTCAGAATTCCAAAATTATAGAGCTCTGTGAATAGGTCAGACTTTTTCCCCAGTTATCTCATTATGCAAAGCAACACAGTGCTCTCTCTGAGAGGAGGTACCAGTTGGAATCATCACATAGAAAAAATAAATTCATGTAATAAAAATACTGGATCATTTCATTAAAATTATTATTCAATTCTAGTTACTGAACATATTTGTTCTTTCCTCCTGACTCCCTGATATGCATCCTGAATGAAGCTACTGTGGGATCTGAATGGGCAAGCAGGCAAACCCGTCTTTTCCCTAATGCTTCTCTATTGGAGCAGCTGCTTGAATGACTTGAGTGCTGGTTCTTGTTAGAGACTGAAGCCGTGATTCCATGAACTGTGACAATTCCTACATTCTCTCAATTCTCCGAAGCAGTGGACAGAAACTGGCTTGTTCCTGTCCACTAGCCTTTTGTCACTACTACTCTGTTGGAGGATGCCAACTGCTTACCATCAGAGCCAGCACCACAGTTCACCATGAACTCTTCCCAATCTCCTAGAGGCAAAATTCAGCCAGGGTAGTTCACACAATGTGAACTGTGGTCTGTGCTAACTAAAGTGGTTTTGCCTGAAAGGGGTTTAGGAAGTGTCCACTTGTACTGCTCTGGCATATCTGCTGCCAGGCTACAGCATGTGGCTTGATGAGCTGCTTGAGCACCTTCTACCAACTCAACTGGCTTCAGAAAAGGTGTCTGCAGCTTCACACATCTATAATCAGTGAAGCGGCCATCATCATCATCATCATTGTCATCATCACTTATTGGTTTTCAGGGTTTAGTTACAGCTGGAAAAGTTTTAAAAAGCTTCTCATTATGATGAGTGCTTTAAAAATAATGAATATTTAGTATATGTTATTTACAAACAAGGTCATTTACATTTTTAGGGTACTACTGTATTTGCATTAGCATTACTTTGCTAAGAGATCTTTTCGATTCAAATCAAGATGCTGATACTGTTGGTTCTTCTCCACATTAAGTACTCCTTCTCATTAACTCAAAATCTTTACTGACTACATTTAAATGAGGAAAGAAATTAAAACATCCTACTTTGAAGGAAGTGAGAGTTCTCACTGACTTCAGTGGAACAACATTTGAATGCAGAATCAAGCTGATGATTCCAAATTTGAAAAACTGTCAAAAGAATGCAGCAATGTCCTGCAACTCTTCCGTAATTTTTTTTTTCTCAAGTCTTTTTTCATGAAATATTTATGGACAGCAAGATATGGAAATAATTTTTTAAGAATATATTCAGAGCATAACAGCCAATATTTTAATCCTTGGTTTTGAAGGTGAAAAATCTCCTGTGATGCAATTGTAAGAACCGACTTCCACAAATGTTTGCCTATATAACAAATATGTGCATTTAAGAACTAAAATTTCTATTTCTATTTGGTATTTGATCAAAATCATTTTCCTTTGCCCCACTCTTCATTCAGTGGACTACTGGCAAGGCCAGTTGAGCATTTTCACAACAAGGGAATATGAGACAGCAAATCAGCTTATGGTTCTGCAACATTCATCCTTGGTACTACTGATTGAAGCCACATTTTTAATAATACCAGTGTGAGCTGTACATAACATTGTATGAATTTTTACCAAATAGAACATAGAATCTTCTGTTTCATTACTGTGGAAACTAAGAATAAGGCCAAGAGGTAAAGAATCCAGAGATGCCTCCTTATCCATAGTCCAGACAAAAGGATTTCCACATTCGCTTTTGCATGTGAGGTTGATGCCAGCCTGTGACTAATAGGTGGGTCATTACTGTGCCAAGAAAGGTTTTTGAGTATTTTTTAGTTTTTTTCTTTTCAATGTTATTATATTTTTATTGTCAGTGATTATGAAGAAAGACAATGCATCTACTTGAAATGTTACCAAGTTATCATAGTAGGATGCAGCTCAGTATGCGACAGTAATTCATCTTACACTGTATCTGTGTCCCTCCTAGTAACCTCAGAGTCATTAAGCTACTAGCATACTGATTTTTATGAAATTCAGATCCATAGGAGGGGTTTTGTATAACTAAAAAGAAAAAATTAATCCCTACTTTCCTGCAAATACACAGGGCCTGTTGGGAGAGAAATACGGGAACATCCGAATACCAGGGGAAGTCGAGTCAGCAGAATTTGAAATGATCCTGGATGCTGCTGTAGAGGCCAAGCTGGAGACAAGGATTTTGGAAGAGTGGTACTGCAGGGATGAGAATGCAGTACCACCAGCATATTACCTCAGACCAAAATCTGAAATGCTGAAGAACTACCAGAATACAGTAAGTCATAACCACCTCCTTACAAAACTCCTCCAGTTTCCGTGGTGTACAGTTCTCAGGGCTACACACATCTGCTGTCTATGAATTAGCTTCTACAGCCCTGTCCACACCTGATCAACTGATGCTGTGATGCTCCCTTCTCATACATAGTGAAGGGAGCAGCTGCAAAACACCAAAGAATGCAATGAGTCATGACTCTCCTGTTAATGTGCTCTCTGATAAAAGCTAGAGCAAGGGGACTGTAGTCAGTCACAACCTGTTGGAGCTAGTAGGACAGTTGTACAGATTTCTTTGCCTTTCCTTGATGTTGGAATAGGGAGAGCTCAGGCTCTCCTGCTTTGGTATTGTGCTTTGCTAGATTTCAATGAACAGGATTTGCAGAGGATTTTCCTTTCTATCCTTGTACATGACAGCTCTAACAGTCAAACAAGCGCTTAACACTGTCTCAAGTCAGATCTCATATTTTGAACTTATTAACTGTCTTCTAAAAGAATATTTTTGAAAACTGACTGTTAATTATTATTTTTAAAGCAGTAATTTGTCTTTAATTAATATCAATAAAAACTCTGTATTACCCAGAGCTCAGTTGTCACCTCCTACATATCCAATATACCCAAGGACAGATTGTAGTGCACAAAAAAATGAAGTCCTTAGCAGTCCTTCGTTTTGCTAATGTCCGTAGTATCCCTTTGAATAAAGCCTATTTTTTTGTGATTAAAACTTTGTACCTTTGCTCAAGCTACCTCTACACAGGAGTAACTAACAAGTTGTTCATAATTTAGAGCTAACGTAGACTTCAGTCTCATGAATTTACAGAGAATCACAAAAGATACACAGCTTTGAGTTTGTCAAAAATAGAGCTGCTAGGTAGCTTAACCTGGAGGCTGTTCTTTGTCCTGTTACACCACTCAGGAAAACTGGAGACCTATTAGACACTTCATCTTCAATAAGTAATGCAGCAGTGCCTTAGACAAACTGCTGCCTTAGACAAACCTCCATTGTGCCATGTGCAAGGTACCACCTGAAAGGATTAGTGAATTTATATTAGAGACCCTTTCTGATGACAGTAGGATTTCTGTTTCCTTAGCAGTGAATGAACAAAAGTAATGTCACATATAATCCTGTACTTTTCAAATATAGTAGTTAATATGAGGTGCTTAACTGCAGATTCCAGGAAATTAATTTTCAGTTTTAGGATCCAAAGTTAAATTACTGTTATTATTACTACTTTTCATTAAAGGAATTATAATGGTAGCAATATTACTGCTGCTTTATTGACAATATTTCTAAAAGCCATATTTCTATAAAGGTGTTATTGGTCTTATTCTTGAAGAACATTGCATTAGATGCCTACAGTAGAAATTCAGAAAATACTCAAAATAATTAACTTTTATAATTCTAAAATGGAACACATTGTGATTATCTGCAGTATACAAATTTTAAGTCTTACTTTTTTATTTTTAGTGCATGTGTTTCTCTGTTACCATGGTATTTATGACCTTAAATATTAGAATTTTATGTCCTGAAGTTGTAGTTGTGTGTATTATAGCTACTGTTTAACTGTGGATGTTTTTAAAAGATGGAATCTACTTCAAACTCGATGAGTGAGAACAAATGGCCAGATATATCAGAAGAGATTAAGAAGATTTTTAAGACTGCCGTGAAATTGCTGTATGAGAATGGAAAAATGAAACACAGCCAAGCAAAGAGATATCTTTCTTCTGGTAAAGTTCAGACTAAATATTTCTATATATTACTTCACTATATTTTCTATCAACCTTGCCACAAACATGAAAATGTATTTCTAGTGACATTTCTCATATAACTGAAGAGACAAAATAATGTTTGTTGTGCTTTCTTGAGAACGTAAACCCATATGAAAGCACCCAGAGAGGTTTTCTTTGTGCTTTTTCTGTTTTTTTTTTACAGAAAACGTGTGCAATTGTTTAAGAGTCTGCACTCTTGAAGTGGGGGATATTCTTAAATTGTTTATAAAGAAAAGTTAACAGAGACTCTGTGTCCTCTTTTCATCCTCAGCTATTGAAGATGAGTTTGATTTTGCCTTGGGTAAACAAACACCAGCTTTCCTAAAGAAGTGTGTTTGCTACATTCGGAAAATTGCCAACATCGAGCGTTTTGTTAAAATTCCAGAGATGGGAAAATACATGGATGTGATACATACAGCTGGGAAGTTTCTACGAGATCCTGAGGCTCATGAGAAACTCATCAAGCTCAGAGATGAATTCATTCCGACCATCGTCGCATCATCCAATCTGAGAGTGTACACATCTGTCACCCACTGTGACATGAAACTGGGCTACTCCCAGGAAGTGGAGAACCACTACATTGAAGGACTTGGTAAACAGTTCTATGAAGACATGATTGATATAATTCAAGCAACTGTGCAGCAGAATTTTGACACTGAAACAGACTTGCTGTACGATGAAGTTCTTCAACACTCGTCGCTATGTAAAACATACTCCACTTTTTATGAATATAGATGTGAAGCATTAAACATAGTTCACAAGTACATTCTACCTAGCAAAACAGGACACATTAACCCCCTTATCATCTATGGAGGACCATGCACAGGGAAGACTCTTTTATTAGCCGAAGTGGCGAAGAAGGTAAATAAATAGCTTACAGAATACAGTGATGTTACTGTGTAAATGCCAAATTAGTTTCCATTCTTCCTGTTGCCAACAGATCTGATATCAATTCTCAATATATAAAATAGCTTTTTAAATCATATTCTGCATATTATCGTACACATATTCAGAAAAATATGTTTCAATAACAAGTCTGAATCACGTGCTTAGCCAAAACAAAAATGCTTTATCAGAGCTCTTAATAACCTAATAGCAATCAATATATCTTTAAGACTATGTCTTAATCACAAATCCAGTATGTCTTTCCAAATCATGGCATCTTATGTTCTCATCAGAAGTTATTCTGGAATTGTTCTGATAATGCTTGCTACAAATCTGTCTGTAATAACCTGCAAAAATACCTGTACTGATTTATCTGATATATGCTGTTTAAGTCATTGAGCTGAGTATTACAGGCAGATCAGTGAAACAGTGTAAGATGGGACCAGATGTTGTAGAAGACCAAACTGGCATCTCTAAGCCTAATTCTCCAGCTGGGAGTCACTACTTTATGTTCCCTGCAGAGTGCTCAGAGAATTTAGCACAGTGGGCTGGGAAACAGCTGCATCAGCCAGAATGAAATGGAGAAGGGAACAGTAATGTTTAAAGTCCGGAAACTTCCCCAAATGTGCCTTCCCATAGATTCACATGAGTTGTGTATATGAAATTGGTATTTGCAACTCAAGATCTCATTTCAGATACAAATACATAAAATAGTCTACCTACTGACTTTCAGAAGTAAGACACAGCTTCAGAAAAGAGTACTTTGGGATTTATGGGCTGCATCCTACTCATGTCTCCTTAGATGAAAGGTTTTTTTGTGGATCTGAGCCTTAATGCTTTGAGATATTATCTGTGATAGACAAAGGTGATCATTCAGTGCATGTAAATCAAATCTACTTTGAACTCTGCCCGTGAAAGCATTTCCATTCAACAAGTAACATTTTTAAATGCTTATTTATATTTAAGCAATTACTGTTTATAAACTCTGTTGCTGTGCTTCATTTAGATATTAACTAAATTTTGCTCTGTATTCTAGGCCTATTCCTGGTTGCAAGAGGAGATGGGACCAGATTCTGACCCAGTGGTAGTTATTAGATTTTTGGGATCCACCGAAACAAGTACAGATCTGAAGAACATACTCCAAAGCATTTGTGAACAATTAGCAGTCAACTATCGTTGCCTCATACAAAGTTACCCAAAAAAGATTCATGATCTTCGAGACTTGTTCATAAATCTCTTGAATGAGTCTTCATTCCACCGGCCACTGGTGATAATATTCGATGCTGTAGAACAGCTAACAGATAGTGATGATGGTCGGAAGCTCTGGTGGCTTCCCATTCACCTTCCCCGTTCGGTACGGATAATTTTGTCAACACTGCCAAACAAGCATGGGATCCTGCAAAAACTGAGGTGCCTTATCCACGAGGAAAACAACTACATTGAATTGACTGCAAGGGACAAGAAGATGTGTAGCCAAGTTCTGAAACATCAGCTGCTGAGAGTTAAAAGGAAAGTAACATCAGGGCAACAAATCTACGTCAATGAAGCATTGTCCAAGTGTACGCTGCCTATGTTTGTGAACTTAACTTTCAGAGAAGTCAGGAACTGGAGATCTCACAAAGATGTGGATGAGTCCTCCCTGTGTGTCACTGTCCATGAAAGCATAGAGCAGTTGTTTTGGTCACTGGAAAACAAGTGTGGATCAAGATTATTGTCAAGAGCACTTGGCTATATCACTATGTCCAAATCTGGCCTGAGTGAAATGGAACTGGAGGATATTTTAGCCCTTGACAATAGTGTTATGTATGAACTGAGTGAGAATGTCAGAGAAAGCAACCCTCTGAGAATTCCTTATATATACATTGCAAGGCTTAAGGAGGGCTTACAGGGGTACTTAATAGAGCGACAGGTGAAAAATGTAACACTGCTGCTTTGGGCAAATAGGCACTTGCAACTGATTGCCCAGAAGTTATACCTGCAGAATGAAGAAGAATTGCGTGAAATGCACACAGTCATGGCAGAGTATTTCCTTGGTGTTTGGTCACATGGACGAAGAAAACCTTTCCACAGCAGTGATCAATATCTCAGTGGTTGTCCTGACCATGCCAGTAGAGGTCTGAACGAGGATGGAAAGCACTGCATGGATCAGACTGCTTTTGACAGGCAGGCACCTGACCAGCCATGGGTCTTCCAGTGTAATCCACTAGAGCCTGATATCTTTTTTATCAATCACAGAAAAATGACAGAGCTTATTCATCATTTGACAAGATGTGGAAAAACAGATGATCTTCTGTACGGAGTCATTATGAACTTCAGCTGGCTGTACACCATGATTAGAATAGGGCAGTTTGATAAAGCACTTTCAGACATAGAGCTGGCTTACACCTACTCGCAAGAAAAGGAGCTGAAATTTCTGGCTAGTACCCTCCGCAGTATCAAGTTCAAAGTAGTAAAATATCCAGGTTCTCTCTCTGCTGAACTGCAGCAGAGGCTTCTCCCAGTAGTAAGTTCATTGCCCAAGCTCAGACACCTCCTCTTGGAATGTGACAAGGACGGACCCAAGTACTGTTCCATTGTCCCTTTGCATTCCTCCATGGACGTGACTTATAGTCCCGAGCGCCTGCCGCTGTCTTCCAGCTGCATGCATGTCACTGAGATTTTGCCTACTTTTAATCCCAGCACAATTATTGCTGCTTTAGAAAATGGCTCCATCAGCACCTGGGACGTAGAGACCCGCCAGTTACTAAGGCAGATTACAACAGCTCCATCTGTTATCTTAGGGATGAAGCTTGCTAGTGATGAAAAGTATCTTGTAGTGGCTACAACAAAAAACACTCTTTTGATATACGATAACATAAATTCCTGTCTTCTGTCTGAGGTGGAAATTAAGGGGTCAAAACACTGTGGAATTGGAGGGGGCTCCAGTTTCATAAATGGATTTACATTATCAGTGAACCATGCGCTTGCTTGGCTGGAGGCCAGCAAAGATGTAACTGTCATAGATCTGCTTTACGGTTGGCCTCTCTATCACTTCCATTGCTGGTACGAAGTGACCTGTGTACAGTGTTCTCCAGATGGAGTTTATGCATTCTGTGGCCAGTATTTGAACACCACGACCATTTTTCACTTGGGCAGTGGAGAGAAGCTGGCCACCGTGACCTCTGAATTTTCTAGTGGATTTGTGAAATTCCTCCTCATTCTGGACACAGCTCAAGAAATGGTGATGGTGGACAACGAAGGTAGCCTTTCTGTTTGGAATACAGAGGAAATCACAAATCCCCAGCTTACGGATGACTTGGACTGCAGGAGAGAAGACAGTGAAGTTGTTAGCATAGAGCTTTCCGAAGACCAAAGTGCAATTTTAATTTGTAAGGCTCTCAGCATTGAACTTCTTGACACTCACGTGTGGAAGGTGGCTGAAAAGTTTAGAGCTAAACACAATGGGCGCTTTATATCTGCCGTGTTGTCCAAAAATGGCAACTGTATAATTGCTTCAATGGAAAATACCTCAGCCATTTTTGTTTGGAGAAGAGATACGGGACAGTGTATGGCAAGCTTACAGGAAATCTCAGGAACTATAGTCAGGCTAATTAAATCAAATCATCATAACATGCTGCTATCTTTATCCACCAGTGGTGTCCTTTCTATTTGGGATATAGACATCATAACTGCTATGTCCAATATTGACAAATCTGGCAAACCTATCCAAAGACTGGTGTTGCCAGCCAGAGGCGAATTAATATACACATTGGATGGATCAGATTCCGTCCATAAGTGGAACTTCAGCACTGGATTTATCGAAGCTGTGTTCAAGCACGAAGGTATTGTTGAAAACTGTGTCCTGACCTCTTCTGGAGAGATAATGATTACATCGGACAATAAATGCAGCCAGTACGTGTGGCACACGGTTAGTGGTGAAAATATCTTTCGCATTAACGGACAAAGAATATCAGAGCTAATGATTACTCATAATGATCAATTTGTAGTCTCTCTCTGCGAGCAAAATGCATCCAGAGTTTGGCGACTGGCTACAGGACATAGGGTTTGCAATATTTTAGTTGCCTTACAGAATGCATTTATAACGACTGCAAATACATTCGTAGTCGGAATGGCGAAGAATAAAGTGTTGGCAGTGAGTCTCTGGACAGGCAGTATAACCAAGAAGTTTTGCTGTGATGATGGTGCAAGCATTGTGGATATTAAGCTCGTACCAGACTGCCCAGATATTATAGTGTTTGTAACGTCAACTGAAACTGTGAACATCTGGAGCCTCACAGAGGAAGTCATCTGCAGACGTGTACAATTGCCTGCAAATTTCTTAAAAACTTTGGAAGACTTTGAAATATCCCCAAATGGGAAGCTGGGTATTATAACCCGTGGCGATGAGAATATCAACGTGCTTGATTTATACAGTGGAAAGCTCCGTGTGGTTCACGCTCCAGGTGTCATCTGGCGGCAGAGGCTGTCTCGTGATGGCCGCTACCTTGTGTACATCTGCTGTCGCAGTGAAGAAGATGATGATAATGGTGCAGTCTCTAGCTTAATTGTCATGAGGCTAGCAGATGGTAAAAACATCGGTGCCTGTTCTCTTTACAAAACTCCCACTTTTCTTGCACTCTCACAGAGACACTTAAACATTATTATTGGATTTGATGACGGAAGTATAGGTACTTACACTGTGGTGGATCGAGTCGACGCTGCACTGAAAATCAAAATAGCTACTTCAAACAGCCGTCAGATTTTCAACAACACGACGCAAGTGATTAGGCCGAAATGTCACAATTATAGCTTCAAAGTGACTGCAGACTGCATTTGGAGGGAATCCACAGAAGTATTTGCAAGGGATAGCCCCATCACAGTTACAGAGCCTGAGGTGAGTGAAGCGACGCCGACCAAAAAATACAACTATTGCTATGAGAAAGTGTGCTCAGCCATAGATTGCAGAGGACACGGGTTTGCTCCTGACAACTGAGTAACAGTCTGGACAAGCTTATCTGAATAATAGTACACATGCATAGGTTCGTCTTCTGAATTCACGTAAAAAGCAGTGCATTTCTTGGCAGACAGATGAAACAGCAGAGGGCAGACCAGCTGGTTTTCCTCAACAAATATTCTTGCTTTTTATGTAAACAGAAAAAACAAAGTAAGCGTGAAGCAAATGGGCTGCAGGATTTTTTAAATTTCGGAATACAAGGTTCAGTCTAGGATTTCACCAGGGCCTTGATTAAAAATTTCTAGCAATACTATCAAAATTGTTATGCTATTACAGAAGTTAGGTGACCTTATCTGACATTGACAAGCTGTTTTAACGAGAACTAAATTTCCACATGATTGATGAGAAGAGCCAGACCACTATTTTATATACACCAAGTCGCCTAGATGGGTCTATAGCTAACAGCCAACTTTATACCCACTTGCAAAAATGTGTTTTTCTGCTTGATGGTGCAATGACAAGATGTCACCTGCCAACCTGGAACACTTGATACATTCCATCATCATTTTTAAAATGCTGTCTTTTTTTTTTTTTTTTTTTTAATTGGGATTAATCTTTGGGTTGAAAAGAGCAGGTGTTAGTTAGCTGTAAACATGTCAACGTGTGAGCTGAAAAGTATTTGTTCACTTCAGTTAATGGACTGAAAGATTTTAATTTTTTTTTTAGTTGCATGCAGGGATTTCAGGTTTCTGTATTGTGATAAAAATTACAAAAACCTAGGTCATAAAAGGAATATAGGGTTCGGGGGTTTATTTTTGGTTTGGAGAATTTTTTTGTCTTCACAATGTTAGTACAGATTGTCATGAAGACATTTTCAAAGAAAAAGGGCATTTCAGATTAACAGTTAGACACAGTAATTTCCTTATGTTAAAAGGTTTCTATCCATATTGTTGTAAGAAAGTCTGAAGTATCTCCTATGTACCCAAAGTAATGTTAATAGAAAGTTTTCAGACATGCCATGTATTAACCTTGACTATTTGCTTTACTATCATTTCTGGTTTTTCCCGTGATAAATACAGATCTGATGACCAAACACTCTGGGACTGCTTGTATATGTGCTGAAGTACTCCACTAAATGCAAAGGTTGTCCAAAGGTTCTTTGCTGATCCAATTTGTAATGAGTTTTTCTTACTTCCACATGCTTACAAACTTCACTTTCTGCTTTAGAACTGTCCTGAGCCTTTTTTACAGTTTACCAGTTTCAAGGCAGAAATTGTGAAATACTTTGACCAAGTTAAAAAAATCCAAACCACTGGACAACATCTGAAAGGGTAAGAAGATTTTTCTCTTCTTAAAATTAATGCAGCTGTGGAAATTTTTTCAAAGTATTTAAAGAAAACAATTTTATTTTTAAAATCAGAATTCCATGCCACAAATTTCCAAGAAGCGAATGCTAAGCTAGAACTTAATGTAGTGTGTGAACGTTCGATGTACAAGCCAATATAGTATATTAAGTGACTTGAATGATTTTTCCTAACTTGTTTGCAACTAATAGATCATATTGAATGTTTTTATGTAAACTTTGTATTGTTGGGAAAGCCTACCCAATCAGAGATTTATATTTTCATAAATGTTAAATTTAGTTAAATTTTGTTACAGAGTTGTTAAATTAGAAACCTATTCCAGTCTTAAACAATATACAGTCTTGTGTATGCATTGTTTGTACTAATAAACTAAGGAAACAGACTCGTGTGTATCCCTTCATGTTAAGCAAATGTCACTCTATCAGAGGGACACAAGGCATTTGCATCTCCCATTAGCCGGTATTTAAATCATTTTTGAGGGCTATATTCATAATAAAAAAATTCCAATGTTTTTCCCATTTGACTAAATGAAGCACTCAAAAATTTACGAAATTCACAAAAACAAAAAGCAAGCTTAAAGGCAGCTTATGACCAGATTGCATACTGCCAATGTGCAAGTCAACAGAAACAAAGGCTTTTGTAACCTACCTAGTAGAAAGCACAGAAAAGAGAGGAGCACCTGAAATCCTATTCCCCATCAGAGCTATGGGAAGGAGCTATGGAATCCACACCCCCTCAGATCCTGTCCTGAAGGTAAGCAACTTCCACCTTCTTTCAAACACTGGGCACGACTCACACATTTCATCCTTTTAACTCCTCACACATAACCTGCATAATGTTGGAATGTTCCTTCATTATCTTGGAAGAGTAAAGTACATCTCTGGTCTGTCAGAAGAGACACTAACTTGGGGTAGTAAAGGAGTGTAACAAGCAAAACAGAGAAATATTCTTCCTATTTGGGAAGCATTACCAGAACCCAGATGTTCCCAGCGCAGTTGAGTGGCTTATCGTTAGAATATCCAGCCTTGCTCCTCTTGTTTTCTGGCTCAATAAACTTTGGGGTCTTCTGCACAGTGGCACGTTTTCCTGGGGCAGACGCAAAACAGAGGACTGGCCTAAAACAAAGAGCCAAAGCTCCATCTTGAGCCAAAGAAGCAGTGGATTTTAGGCCATGTCAACTTGGTCAAAGCAATAGACTGACACATGAAAGCAGTGATGCTGTATATAAAATGGCATTAGTGTACTTGTCCTGCTTTGAACCTTAGTCTTTTTTGTTCTAACCCAGGACAGCAAGAGTGGGAGAGCATTACTATTTTTCTTAATTATGAAACAATGAGACAAACATGAACATGGCTCCCAATCCACTTAAGCCTTTCAGCTAAGTATTGTGTTCCTAATCCCACTGAAGGATGTGGTTTAAATTCTGTCCCTCCTCATAGTTTATCGGTGTCTTAATAGAGAAGCTATCTCATTCAGCTTTCTAAATCTATTTCTCAGGGGTCAGACTTCTCACATTGAGTCTAAGCAACAGACACAGGTTTCTGAATGGCATTAGGCTAATCAGTGCATAAATATTTGCTACTACAAGAGGGGAGCATTCCACAGCCCCTCACAGATCTGTCTTCAATTACATCCATGCAGTGGTACCGGAACAAAGTAGTCTCTCTAATAACGAGATACTCAAATGCCAAGTGCTGTTCTGTCAGTACGTAAGAATACTGCAGTTTATTTTAAGGAGCACTGTTTGTATATCTAGAACAAAGCTTTCATTTATTCTTTTATCTAAAGAGCATCAATAAACAATTTCAGATGGGGTCCATATTTCCTGACACAGAATATTCTAGGAATAGGCTGTAGCTGCAAGAAAGCTTTAGAGAGGAATTAGCCAGAAATTCTTTGGCAGACAAAGGTAAGCCGGAGGTCAGCTAGAAAAAATATTTTTATCAGTCATTTCCTTTGCACCACAGCTGGGGAATGCACAGCCCGTGACTTCATTTCATACAGCCTGTGGCCATTCGACTTTTTCACATTATTTTCAGATAGCATCAAAATGCGAGTTGACATGTAACCTGGAAAAGGCATTCAGAAGGCATTCAAGTTGCAGTACTTCCCAGCCCTTATTTCTCTTATGCTGCATACTCAAGCCCTGTATGTACACCTGTGGAAACAGAAGTTTTAGCCATCTAGCAAAGAGAGTTTAAAGCAGAAAAAACATCACTAAAATGGTGTTCATATGCAGAGTGACTACTTCAGCCCTAGATCAGCTCAAAATCCTGAAATTTTGCCCTGTTTTCAAAAAATTCTTATGTGTGTCTGTATGATATGTTGTCAAACGGGTTCTTTGAATCATTACTATTAGCAGCAATCTGCATTGTTTTATTTTGCTGATTAAGGATTAAAAAAAATAATTTTAGAAAATATCTGTTTCAGCATCAATACTAATGTTTGTAATGACTGCAAAAGGACAGAATTCTGAAAGCTAATTGTATTCTTTCCAATTATAACTCGAAGATATCTTATTTTTTCACACATTAACTTTTACGTAACCATGAAATTGATTGTGTAATCCTCCAAGTGGGGACTAAGGCCTGTGGATAGTTGTAATTATCAAGGTATTGCTATTAAGAACCACTGTCAAGCATTTATGCTACAAATATGATCTACTTCAAAGTCCTTGTACCCTGTTAAAGATATTACTTTGTAGCTCTTCTTCCTGGAACACCATGCTGCAGGGAGAGTAAAAAGCTGCATTTTTTCCTGTGATTGATCTTTCAAGCCTGGTCACTGAACACCATTCCTTGTATTTTGTAGGTAGTCTATTGGCTTATGTGACATAAAGTAATGTTCTCAGTGTGGGTCTAAATCATAGTCTCCATTCTCAGTTTCAATAGGGATGTCAAAGGCTGAAAGAAATATCACGATCCTTCCCAGGGTGGGATGAGGCATTTTATCAACGTGCTTCTTCAGAACAGGCGGTTTACACTATCATTCTTCTGAGAAAAAAAGGACTTCACTATTAAGGGCCATCAGTTGAAAACACAGGCCAATTATAAGACAAGTGTGAGGAAACATTCTCCCAAGGTATCTAGTCCAACAGAACATGCTCTTTAAACCACAGGTGGTTCCCAACGTGACTCAGGAAATCTGTTTCTAGCAAGCTCTTCTCCCTGCCTCCACTGCCCCATCATCCCCTACCCATGCTGCTCCTGCTTACCAGAGTGAGTAATGGTCCCATCACAGCTCAGCGGAGCCCCTGATGTGTTCCTGGTTGTGGTATACCTGCAGTACTTGCCCTTTTGGCAGCACATTGATTCCTTCTACAGCGTCAGTAGAGAATATATAAAAGCAGATGTAAGGCAAGTTCACAGGTTCCCACTGTCACACCTTTCACCACACAATATTGTCACACCAGCATGGGTCTTGTAGAAGCGTTATTTATAGAATCATTACAGCTGTAAATGTAAGATTATTGAGTCCAACCAGTCACCTCACTCAGCCAAACTCATCACTAAACCATATCCCTCAGTACTTGATCTATGCGTCTTTTGAATATCTCTAGGGATGATGACTCCATCAACCTGGGCAGCCTGTTCCAATGCTTAGTGACTCTTTAACTTAGTATACAATGGAGAGAGATAAAAATCATCTTCTCACTTTCAACCACAGTTCTGATTCCACATATGTACTTAAATTGAAATACACAGACTTGCAAGGTGAGAGATACAGCAAAAATCTGGCACACATGAAAACATTTCAAAAGCAACAGTATAGTTTGCTGCCATTTGTGTCTATCATTCCATTGTCTGTTAGTAAATTACCAGACGCTTCCCACTGTAATATCAATTTAGCAATAGTATCTCAAGTTTCAAAGCTAATCTTTTGGGCTGTAATATTTCAAGGCAGGCTTCTATCTTGGCAGGAATATTCTATAGCAAACCTCAGTCAAAACAGTTGACAGGTTAAAAAATTAGATTAAAGAAAAAAGGATTTTTTGCAGGCTGAATGTTTCAACTGTCTTTTCTTTGAAAACTATGTAAGTACATATATGACAAGTGATCAGCCTGCAGGACACATTTGTGAAAACCTGAAAAAACGATCAGTTTGAAAAGAGTTCAGCCCTTTGCACATACTTACAGAAAACATTAGGTTTCAGGAACAATACTATAGGAGCATAGCTTATTTGAACTTCAGGGGCTGGGGCAGAACCTCGCTACTAGTGTAGAATTACTGGGTGTGGATTTGAGAAACTGAAAGAATTAATAGTCTGTGGAACACCAAAATCATAGTAGCCCTGAGAAGGGTGTGACAAGGAAGTCAGATATCGGGAGAAAAGAGGAGGCGGCCTGCCTAAGGTCACTTCCAGTGGCATCCTAGCCTACAGCACAGCTTTTTGACTGGAATGTTTCTCAGCCTATTCATCCAACTACCATGAGGTTAATGGCAAAATAGCACTGGTTGCAGAGCTGGCCCACAAGGGCTGGCACCAGTATGGCAGGGCTGTAAGCAGTGCCTCCGCAGGTGCTGCGCAGGGGTCTGGGCACAGCATCACACTCCACTGCAGAGGTAGCCCCGAGCTCTTTGCATCTCCCGCCTTCCTCACTGCCCCCAACAGCTTGTGGATACCTTAGCTTGACAATTCTTTACTTGCTGACCTGAGAGCTTTTGGAAGAGTGTAGTAAAGGCTTTGTAATATATTACCTGGGTCTTGAAGTCCATTTTCATCTAACACTAAAGGCCCGCAGGAGAGAAAAAGAGAAGAAATAAAAAATAAGAATCTACTAAAGAACTGCTGAGGAGCTTTTTAGCTTACTAGCTCACCAAGTGGGAATGATATTCGGCCTTCCCATTCTGACATAGCACTCTGCTTAAAATAAGCCTCTCTAGAGCAGCTTTTATGACTGCATTTGCCAGCCTGGGCTGCCGTGAGAGCCCGGGGCCTGCGGCTCCACAGAGGGCAGCTGGGGGCAGGTGGCACAGCTGAGCCCCTGTTCCTGCCCTCACACCACTCCTGAAACGAGCTTGACAGTCTCAGCTTTAGTTCTCTGCAGTGCAGACAAGGGAAAGAAAAACAGGGCAAACCCAATCTGCTGCTGAAGTGGGATTTTAGTCAGGTATTTTGCATGAGAAAGGCAAGCAGGACTCTAGCATGTCACTTAGACTGGGAAGGCAAGAGTTCAGCCCCTGCCAGGCAGGGAGGCAACCCTAAATCCACCATTATTTAAGGTGAGAACAGCATACCTACTCATATGACAGCTGAACCGCATATACGTATTTCAGGAGGCTTAAAACCACAAACAAACAAACAAAGGATTTAATAGAACACTTCCAAAGTACTCTCCAGTACACTCTGTTCACACTGCAGTGGCCCCCCTGGCTGTGACACAGGCACTTAGATGATGAAATTTTAGTGCCATTTCTTTCCCGGAGGTTTATTTCTTACAGTTTCCAGGTTCATCAATATATGTAAAAGACTACAGTAGGGAAACATCTGACTCTGTGGCTTGCAGATAGTGCCTAAGCTAAGTGTCTCCTACTGCACAGGCAACACTCTCCTTACTGGATTGTATCAACAGAAAATCTTTCACATTACTTGTAGAAACACCACACCTAAACTAAATATTTTCCAAGAAAGTTAGCAACTCTCCCAGGTAAACATGATACAATGACGGCAAAAATACCTTAGAGCAAAGCTCCTTCATAGAGCATCACCCAAAACAGTAGGGACAAAATGTCACTGCTAGGCAGAACTACCTGATGTAACAGAGGAGCTTTCTGCCAAATCCCTCCAGCACTGTTTGTGACACAGGGAGCTTTAATTTTAATAATATGAGAATGACATCATTCACACACTGACGGCTCAGACTTTGTTGTGGTCATTGTAAGCGACTGTCCCGGAGGAGAAGGAATTCTTTGGCATGTGTTCTTCCTCTGCTCTTTTTCTAACCCTAATCAGAACACAGTGAGCTCTACCAGGTTTTTATCCAGCTTGCAGGTAAAGGGTTACAGATTCTAGGAAGTATTAAATGCAAACTTTAAAGGATTTTATTTTCATCTGCAGTCACATGATGCCTTAATACCCAATGACACTAACTACAGTGGCTCATTAAGAGGTCATGCAAACTCCCAAGCTAAACAAGGCATTCTTACATATTTAACATTCAAATGCAGAAGCCAAGCTAAGCCATGGAAGATTGTAATCGGAAAAAAGCTACACTTCCTGATCCACACAAAAGCTACAGGTAGGAAACCTTCCTTTAAACTTGCAGCACTGTGCTTTTGAGAGAAACTGTTTACAAGGCATATTTTGCACTTTTAACTTTCAAAATAGTCTAATAGTTTTATCCTGAAAATACTTGATCTCAGTCGTTCCACCTGTTGTAGAGTCAATATTGTTTTTATACACAGTTGGCTCAGTAGAAATACAAACAAAAGAAATTTTTAACACAAATCGGTTTTAAAAATATTTTTTGAAAAAGATTTCTTAGTTATTGAAATAGTTGTATTAGAGTATGTGAACCAAAAGGGGAGTTGATGTCTGTGATGTCTAAAACAAAGGGATTTAAAACTTTTCTGACTTATACCATGGGCTGCACATTGTTTCAGTCACTTCAGTGAATGTGTGTTTTAACGGATGTGGCTTCCTCACCGAACTTAGATGATTTCTGATTTTCCCTCCTAGAATTCGATGCATTTAAAAAAAAAAGAAAAAAAGGATACAAAAGCAAATGAAAAGCAGATGGGGGAGTATTATGGTGCTCCATAAAAGGAGAAAAATTTACAAAATAGGGAATAAGAGGAAAACCAGTTAAGCCCAGTTAACCGAGAGTTTAAATTACATTAAAGCATATCCATTTTCACATGGAGTGATAAAGTTTCATTGACAATTGCTGGCAATAGCACAGGACTTTTGAGAGTATTTTTACTTTTGCTGAAGGACTTTTCCAAGGTACATCATTACCATTTTTGTCACAAAGACATAACTCATCAGTTTTTCTTTAGGCTTTAATTGTTTTCAGACCGTGTTCTAAATATTCAGCACTTTAATCACTTTATAGGAATTTAGTTCAAGACTACATTCTGTAGAGCTACAGAATCTGTATTTTCTAAAAGATCTGTAGTACATCATAAGATTTCCATCCCCTGAAGATTCACACTGAAAAAAAAAATCCCAAAACAAAACCTTTTTTTTTTGTTTGTTTGTATAAAAAAAAAAAAAGCAGCAAGCTGCATTTATTGTTTTACTGCTACAATGGTTGTCTGGTGATTGCAAGCAGGTTATTTTTTCCTCAGTTTACTCTGTAAAATCCATCTCTTTTTCTTCTTCTTATGTAATGCTAGGGGATGGTAAAAAGAAGTGGAGAATAATATTTGTGTCACAGTACTTCAGATAAGCTCTCAGCTTTTCTGGTTTTTTGGGGGAGTGGATGGGGGAGGGGAGGGGTACGGCAAAGTTTTATCATTACTAGTACTTAAAATATATTTGAACCAAATTTGAACTCCAACAAGCTTGCCAGTAGTGTTTAAAAAAATGAGTACTGTCATTCACTTTCAGGATGCCCATCTCAAAACATAGTAGATCTAACACTGAGAAGTGCCAAGGCCCCAGTATCACCTAGTATGTCCAGCCTGATACATCAAAACTTTTTAAATCAAACATTGTGCTCCTAACCTTCCAGCAGAGGAGCTTGCAACTGCACTGGTGGGAATACAGCAAGAAGCCACTACAGTTTAAAAGAACAGTTCCAAACCTACTGTAACTGACCTCTGATCTTAAATGATTTACAAAAAACTACTTAGAAACTCTTGCAGATAAGGGGCTTAATGGCTAAGCTAATTTTAAATCTTAAGGAAGTGAGGGTAACACACGATCTCCCAAATAAACAGCCAGCCTATTATACATGCTTTCACTGAGGACACACGTCACACCTGACATGCTAGGAACAACCTGCCGTGGCCAGGAATGTTTGTACAAATTGGGTGTGCCATGGTAAACCAGCTCTTAGTAGCCTTAGCTGAATGTTAATTACGCAAAGTATCTTTGTGGGGTGGAAGGTAAGACAAACACTAAAGTTACTCTGTGACCAGAAAGACAAACTGGCCATTAAACGAGAGGGAGCAGTAACTCCTAAAGGAAGGAACACAAATGGGGAATTTGCTATCTAGCTCTCTAGCAGTTCAGTTGTTCTCTACACCCATAATTTTACACTCATTACAGGAATTGGCACAGCTTTAATTATTATTTTCATTTCCAATGACATAAACCAACCCATTCTCTTGCTTTGTCACATCAATATAGAGTCAAATGTAGTGTTGTTTCATGGGGAGGACACACAATTCAAATCATTCCTTCTCAGAAAGAAGGGAGAAATATTCTTGGGAACGGATTATTGGAAACCCACACATTACTTTCTCTCTTGAATTATGAGGGAAGTCAAGCAAATATAAAAATCAAAACACTACCAGAAGTTTGGAATACTTTTCTCTTTATCCCAAAACCAGAACTAAGACAAGCATTGTTCAAAAGCCAATCCAGATCTGCTAGAAGGCTTGCAAATCTCAGGAAACTTCTACTAGATCTAAGACTAATACTGAAAATAATCAACCTGATGATTTCTGTGCAGCTCTAGGTAGGTGGGAATACAGAAGGGAACAAAGAGAAGAGAACTGGGGCTTCCTTGAGAAGCCTAGTTGAAAGTGGTCACCATGCAATGTAAAGATTTGTGAGTGCTGAGGCCTTCCCTAACCACATGGTTGTTTGTATCTGATCTCAAGGAAATAAACTTACTTTAAGTAAGTATTTGCTCTCAGGCTTTACCAAATGAAAGCCAAAGAAAATCTTTCTTCATGTCTTTTAGGATGCCTTTTGCTATGTTTGCACAGTATCTAGTTAAACATGGCCTGAGCTTCGTCTACATCTTCTGCTGATACTATTTCACAAAAGATTTGGGGGTGGAGATGAACTCAGCACATGCAACCCACTAAAACATGATGAAATGTAGTCAGGTAATAAATATTTGTTTGGAACTTACAATTCTTCCTTCAGATCTTGCTGATCTCAAGATTATATATGACCATCTGTCAGCAGAGTACGTCTGTTTATTTCCACAGAACATAGTTGTTGCAGGGAGCACATGGCTAATGCAGAGCAGGAGACCAATTACCCACCCCTCCTTAAACCAGAGCACCTTAAACCAGAGCACCTGATCATGCTAGGGAAGTCATGTCAAAACTTCATGTCCAAGCAACGATGCAGGAAGATCAATGACTTTTGTGGAGCTACAGAATAGTACCAGCAAGCGGGACATATTGCTAAGGAGAATAGGTATAAAACATGATGTCATTTTACTTATTGAAAGTTTGATATTGGAAAGGATAAAATAAATGAGTTTTCAGTAGAAAGGTCAAAATGGATTGCTGGAAAGGGGAAAAAAGGCAGCAATTTTCCTGTGACTTCTCTGAGTCACTTTCACTTAGACATATAGAGGAACTTTAAAATTTTATTAAGTGCCAAGCACATTGTTTGGAAACTAAACATTTAATAACTTACAGCAGGAAGCAGGGAAAAAAAGGCCCAAGTTTTCTCTTTTTTTTTTTGACTTTTTCTATCTGCAGTTTTTATACAAGTTTATTTAACTTCCATTTTTTCCCTTTAACCACAGATATTTCCTGCAAAGCCACAGACACGTTCTGGTTAGAAATATATTTCCGGTTTATTATTCCATTATTAATTCACTTTTCCACTTGGGTAGTGAGGAATAAGCCTTTTCCTGTGGGCTTACTTTTTTTTAGTGTTACCAACTGGGCCCGGCTCAACTCTGCATCATTTCTCAACTATTTAAGGTAGTCATGTATTTCTATTGAAGAGCAGTTGATTGTCTGATTTTATGCAAACAACATCCAATGCCTTCCTATAGCAGGCAATCTGCTTTTCTGAAAGAGATGAGTAACAAGGACAGGAGTATCCTGTGTCAAGGACACACTCACAGCAACTGAAAACCCATTCAACCCGAAGTCCACTCTGGGGACTTTTCATACTGGCTCCAATGGGCTCCCAAGAGAGGCCAGGAGAAGATGGAGTAGCCTGATGCAAGCTGTGCCAGCACTACCCAGTACACTGCTGCCAGCAGAAGCAACAGCATGGCAACAGTACAGGTTTGTCTGTGCTGGACAGAAGCTCTCCAGACTGTATGAAAACAGATCACTTCTATCTAATCTGCAGCACTCGGTACAGGTGCATCTGGATGCTAAAGTACTTTGCTCAGGCAGATTGGAATGATGATACACTCCAATGCAGAGTCTCTGAGGGCTGTTTTCAGGCAAGAGAACCAGGGATTGTCCCAAATAAGCCATATGGAGCCACATTCCCACAGTCCTGAGGACCTCTTAGGCTATGGGCCTGTTTCTCCTCTGACTACGTATTCTCCCCACTGTGTTTCTCATGACTGTACTTACTGAGTGGGATGTATTTATTACAGTTACTTCCCCCTTCAGCCCACAGTCCTTTGCAACACTGTTTTATCAGCAATAGGTTTGGGAGTGCCCAGTTTATTAAGTACCCGAGCTTTGTGCAACAGCCTAGGATGCAGAAAGCAGCACCTATGCCTTGACACAAGCACCCAACAATTTCCTCCTCTCCTTTCTGGGCCACATGCTCCCTCCTACAGTTGCACTGGCAGAATAGAACCCTGTACGGGGCTCACCATGCCCAAGCACCTCACAACTGTGCACTGCAAGCTGGGGCCAGCCCCTGCCCTCCTTTGCCTGTTTGGTCCTCTTGCCCAGCTAGCACATCCAAACTGCACTTTCCCTAAATATTTGTTCTCAGCTCTTACTCCTCTTACTATATGCAAGCTTGATAGCTATTGCATTTGCATGATTTTGACACTATACATTTCCAGAGAGCTACTCTTCTCCCTTACTTCTGATCTATTCATAGTAAAAGAAGCATAAATCTCAGGTAAATTCATGCTTTTGAAGTAAGCTGGCAGCCTCTTTCACTTAGAGCTCAGTGGAAAACAAGCAGTTACTGTCAGCTGTCAAGGACCTGAATAAAGCATTGTTAAGGGCCTCTCTGTCTCTATTTTTGGCCTGGGTGTGGCATGGAAAAAACAATATTTACCATCTCAGTAGCTGTGCCCTTTGTGTATTTGTTTTCATATTCCCTTTCCCCATGTGAATTCAGCAGATGTTGCACGGCTTGATATCAGCCCTGCATTTCTGTTGTCCAAGTACACGTACGTCTCCACTGAACATTAGTAATGAATAGGCAATGTCTGCACAGAAAAGATACAGATTCAACTGCCAGGCACCACTTCAGAGGCAAATGTGGATGAAGACCAAAAATACCATAAGATTTCATTTGCAATGTAAATGGAAGAAAAGCTACATACATCATTCCTGAACTGAAGGCCTCCAGAGGCCTGAAAAACTACAGCCATGTACAGTGTCCAATTTTTGTCCTTAACATCTCCTTTTAAATTAAAAATCATTTGGGAATATTTTCCATTGCTCTGGATGAATGCACACAGATTGCTAAAAGCCTAGTCCATATTTACCTATATACATTAGAAACTAATGCTCCATACAAAGATACAATTAATTACCTTCTACAAAAACATTTCCATTCCCTTTTATTTACATAGAGTACAAATGCATTGATTTGCTACTGCACAGGTGATGAAAAAACCCCAAAAACATTTGAAGAAAACACCGCAAAGCCAAGGACACATAGTTAGATGCTAGCAGAAGACCAGCTTGCTGCTTTCTTAGACAACAGAACCTAATGTTCACCAAACTAACAGCCTTAGCTTAGTTTCATTTCTCTAATATCCTTCCACAATAAAGCAATGTGGCTGGACTTCCCTCCTAGAGAGAGTGAGGGACCATCTGTTCAGCTCAGAGCCCATTTTGCATGTAGGGGAAGACCAAGTTGGAGAAGCAAGGAGCTAAACCAGACTTGCGGCTCTGTATAGAAGGCAGAATTTTAATGGAAATCTCCCAAACCCTTTAAGAGCCAAATCTGCCTCTAGAAACTCATATCCTTTAAAAATCCAATCCAGCATCAAGAACTTTTCTAGTCATGGGGCAATATGACAGACTGGCCAATCAATAAAGTTCTTACACACGTGCAGTAAGTATTTACTTTATGATAGAGCTACCTGAGAGACACCATGTTCTTCAGAACAAAGAATTCTGTTGGAAATGTCAGCCTGTTGTCAGCATACAGCATTATGGGCAACTCTACTGCTGAAACACAGTCCAGCAAGTCAGTCTGAGCAGTGCAATTTTTGTTGATCATTTTGTTAACTACAGATCATCCTTTTGCACAGGACTAAAAGAAATTAATAAAAGCTGGGGGGGGG
>WBNH01009703.1:205659-226080 GCA_013401255.1 Urocolius indicus
CGGGGAAAATTGCCACGCTGGCTCAGTGCCAGGCAACACCAAGTCTTCTAAGGCAATGAATACTTTTCTATAGCTTTTAAGTATTGTTCTACTGAAAGACTGAAAAAGGTTGCAAATGCAATCAAGATAAGCAATTCAATAATATAACAGAAATGGGGCTGTATTTCACTGCTATCTCACCATTACCATATCTTAGCCACATTTGGACCTTTTTAATGCTGCGATCAGTACTTCGGATCTGCCTTGTTCTGAGAAATAATTATTGTAATTATAACATAAAAACTCTTGGCTCTTGTTCATGAAATCGTTGTTTCTAATCATTCCCTTAGCCAGCCATCATCACTCAATGTCTGTGAAGGAAATTGGTTTAAAATAACCAAATGGAAAAGTTCACCCACAATCTAAACAACTCTAGATTAAATTATCTCTATGCCTTACACATTAATTTAAGTGCTGTATTTAAAAGAAAAGAAAAGCCCTTTGAAGGAAAAAGAACTCATGTAGGAGAAAAAGCCACATCACAGAAAAAGGTCTTTATTAAGGTATAGTACCAGAGTCTTTTCCTGGAGGTTTTTGAGTGTGACATTTAGTGTTTTCTGTATTTTCCTGTTTTAAAAAAGTTTATTATCCATTTTACAGCAACTATGGCCCAAATAACCCTCTGTTTTTATACTCCATTGACCATTCTTTATGGGAAGCATTCAGGACTAATAAGGTTAAAAACACATCCTAGTGTGTTTCCCACACTCGATGGGAAGAAGCAGTACTGTGTAGGAGCATCTTGAGCAATGAAACCAGGAAGAAAGACAGACATAATCCCCCCACTCCCCCCTACCCGGGGGAAAAAAAAAAGTGAAGGAAAAAACTTCTGGTGAGGAAAAATCTTTTTCGGGTGTCCCAAAACACGTTCTATTATGCATCTGAATTTCATGTTGTGATTCAATTAAAAAGAAACAAGAATAAGGAATGATTAAAGTTATAAAACTGATTTTATGCTTGTTAGTTACCATACAGGACAAGTGGGTAAGAAAATTTTGAGTTTAAGTTTTATTTCTTTCATTTTTAAGATGGTCAAATTCAAATTTTTGTTTTAAATACACTGACTCATCAGCACCAAGTATATTGTTGTCCATATTTTACCTTTACTTCTCCCACTCTGTTCTTGTGTATGTGCCTTACCTCAAACATTGTGTTCCATGCACACAGCCTTCTGAATCTGAATCAGACCTGCTAGCAGCCATGAATTCGGACAAGAGGCCAACTTATTAATTCATGGTGTTCTCTTTCAGTCTTGCCAGGGAAATATATTTTTTGGCTGAACAATGAATTTATAGCATGGGCTTTGTGGGTCATACCTACTCCTCTGTGTAGGATTCGCTTTGGGCTAGCAGTAACAAACCAAAGGTGGAACTCTTGCAAGCTCAAACTATCTATAAACAGGTTTCAGTATTTTTTTACTTCTGTTTACATTCCAATTTGAAGTTCCAGTAGTAACTCGTAATCTTCCCAAAGATTTTCCAGTCTGCCAGACACATCAAATACTTTTTTTTTTCCCCCTCCGTTTCTACCTAGGGTTTTTTTTGATACAATGAAATCAACATTGACTCTTTTCCCTATGAGTTCTGTTCGCCCTTCAAGCAGCTACAGCTTCAGGTTTTTCCCCAAACCTGTTGAGTTGCCTTAACCTATTAAACTTCCACACGTGTTAAATGGGTTTTGTCACATGATTTTGAAGTCTGTAAAACATGGATTCTTCTAATCTCACAGACTCTTTTTCATTCTCTGTATCATTCCAGCTTGATACAAAAAGACAAATCTGCAAAACATTGTTTCATAAGGCCAGTATTTGAGATGATCCCCTGAAGTGTGGTTTATTGCAAATCTGTGGTTTGCACTGCTGTAACAGTTGCATTAAATGAGTATTTGTTAGGAGAAAGTAAACCTGACTGAATTTCTCTAAAGTACATTTAGGACAGATAATCCAGCAGTGGTATGCTCTCTGTGCTACAGGGCTTGTATTGTTCAGTGTCATGCCATGAAAGAGCCTCGATTTATGTGTTCTACACTTGACATGAAGTAAAGTTAATCATAGACTAAGATTCCTTTGTTCAGCAAACCAGATTTTTTTCTGGCCTGTTCAATTCTACTTTATCTCACATTCCTACAACCTGCAATATTCTTCTCTCTGAAGGCCCCACTGTGCAGTGCAGTGCTAGCACAGTGGAACAGCTCACCTAGATACGAGCACAAATTATCTAAACCAAGGACACCTGTTTTCTAGGTTTGGCCTTCTGTTTCTCAGTCTGTGCAAGTCTCTATTGTTACCCCGCAGAATCTGTACTTTATTCAAGTTATTTTGGTTTTCCTCATGCATCCCTGGTAAGGAGCATAATAGCTACAGAGAGAAAAAAAAGCCCTTTGTGCTCCAGGAGATAAGTGAGGTTTCTCGAATAAGGCCCTAGAAACTTTGTGAATGACACTGCATGAGTAAATATACTACTGCCCAAGAAAGCCATGCTTACTCTCCCAGGCAAATGTAAAGTTAACTCCATCAAGCCCAGCAGATTCTGGAGTCTGTCATCCTCAAAACTTTCTCACCATACACGGTTTCAGCTTATTAGACAGAAGGAAAATTAAGCTTAAATTGGCATATACCCCATTCATTTATGCCAAGAAAATCCCACACAATTTGGAATTAATCAATAGCACAGAAATCCTCTCCCACCTACCACATGGAGCGCAATCTCCAAAAATCTGCAGTCTCTCTTACGGTTGGTATTTGAAACAAGCCTGCTTGCAGAACTAGCTTCAGTCTCCTTCCATGCCACCTTCCCACACACAGAGATCTTTTGCTACTTTCCTCTCGTAGGAAAAAAAAAAATCTACAAAAAAAACCCCACATCATAATGCATGGAACAGCCTGACTTCAGAAAATCTTTCTCACCGAGTGAGCCAATACACTTCGTTTCCCTGCCTCCTCTCTTTCTAAAGGATTTCCCCATATAAAGAGCTTGTAGGTGCTTTGCCTCCGAGTTACCTTCAGTTTTTTGCAGTATTTCCTTGTTTGTGTTACAGCAGCATCTACAGGCACCAGAAGAGATAAAGGCCTCATTGCTCTGCCTATCACAGAGACATCTAATAAGACATACTCTATTAAGTACTTAGGCAGTTCCAGACTGAGTCCAGACCACAGGTATCTGCTTACTTTAGGGAGAATAAGAAAGCATTACCTAATCCCACTTTGCTTATTAGTAAAGAATACATTATCTCTGAGAAATATATGCTCTGAGTTTTAGTTCCTTTGCATTTACAAGGCACTTAACCACAGCTACCTGTAACCCCAAGTAACAGGTGACAACAGGTTATTACACAATGTGTGTTGGCTACTGCGTGACATGTCTTTGACAGCAGTGGGTTATGGTAACTGCCCTGTGCATGAGATGGGCTCAGAGCTTACCCAGGGAATCAGGGATTCTTCAAGATCAAGGAAACTCCAGGTTTGTGAACCTTGAATTGCTTTGGACAATGTGGCTGTCAAGATGTCTTGCTCAAACAGAGAGTACTTGACACAAGCGTGCTGCTGTCAAGCCCAGTAACAAGACTTTTAACAGCCACACAGATTTTGCAGGGCAAAATCTTATACATAATAGGGACTAATATCCCACACAAATTGCTCTGCCACAATGTGGCACTTGATCACTGCCAGAGCTGTGTCACATGGACCATGGAGAGCATAGGCAGGCAGCATCAGCAAGAAAGCCATGAACAGGCTGCTGAGTGTTAGTCTGGCCTCTTAATCACAAAGCTGTCCTCCCCAGTCATTGCTCCACCCAAACCACGCAGCTAATTGCCCTAATATTAATGTTTGCCACCTATTTCCTCCTTCTTAAGGTTTGCCTATGGAGACACCCTATCTCTAAGCCCAAATTCACAAGTTTCTGTGTTTCTTTCATGTCTGAAAAAATTTCTACTACCTGAAAAAGTAATAAATGAAAGAATATCATATCAGGGGATCTTTCAAAATACCTTGAGCTAGATAAGCTTTGTTTTTTTGTGTACAATGTGTTCCTTTCCAGAGGCAACAACAGTGAAGAGTTTCCACTCCCTTCTCCCCACCCATGCTGCAGCAGGGTTGGTGTTTTAAGACAACGTCATAACAACATGAGCATTGCAAACTAAACAGCAGGCCTGTTTTGCAAACTCCCCAGTTGGTTTCTGACTATTAAATACCACCTGAAAAAAGAAGACTCCTTTGTTAGAGGAAGAAAGGAGGCAATCAACAGAGAATTGCCTCTCTATCCTCTCCCCTCTGGGGAAAACCTCTCCCCTCCATTGGTGGAGGTCACCAGATGTTGAGCCAGTGCTCAAAGGGACATCTTCAAAACTCCCTTAGGTCCAGCTGTCTTAGGACATTGCAATAGTTTCAGTGGGTGTTAAAGTCTCTGGTTCACAGGCTTTCACCATATGGACTCAGATTAAGCTCTATCCACAGCAGATGGATCTTTTTGTTCATTGGGAATCTTTTAATTCACCTTTTTTTTTTTTTTTCCTTTTGAATATATACAGCACAGCACAAGGAATAGGTGAGAAAACGGCTATCCCTTGGCAGCAGTTCAGCAGTGCAGAAATTTAGTTGTGACAGAAAATTATGCCGCAAGTCACTCATATGTCACTTTTGCTGGAAGAAAGTTTTGCTACAGAGAATAAAAAAAAAACATAAGCTTGATACATTCAAAGGATTTTAAGAGGTAACATGTCAGACAGCATAGTGTGAATAAAGCCTTCATTTTTGTAAAGGACAAAAATATCTTATTCGTTCAAACCCTTTCCTCACCTCATCACAATGAGTCACGTAGACTGAAACTTGATCAGATAGCATAAGGATTAGGAAAACACTAACTACATTTTTAGGCAGATTTGCCAGTCCATTCTAGCTGAAGTGAATTCTGATGTATTTTTCTACATGAACAAGGCAGGATTTGATAGACTCCAGTAGCTATCTGGTTCTCCATGGCCACCACTTTCCTGTCACTCCACCATCTTTACCAGCACTGTGATGCAAAACAGGAAAAAAAACGCTCAGTTCTTTGGATATCAAAGTAGCAGTCTGACAAGGAGCACAAAGACTAAACCCTGATCTTTTTTTTTCCAGGGGTACAAGAACTTCAAAGCTCTCTTAAATAGGGAAAGACACTCACAAAGATAATTTCAAAAGTTAAGGGGGAAACAGTCTTTTCATAGAGAATTTTTTAAAGAAACTACTGATTTTAAAAAGTGGGGTTTTTTTTCAATTAGAACAAAGCTACATTTTTTTTTTGTTTCTGTAAACCAGACTTACCATTTCCCACTCATTAACACAGGCCACTTAAAAAATATATACTTCAAATATGCATGTCTCTATATGTCAAAATATTGGGACCTGTCTGGTCAACCACCACAACAAAAGACCTAGAACACTGCAGTGCAAGGGACAGCACAGGCACTTATGGGCTCCCGTGTCCCCAGTCCACACTAATGTCTCTGCCACCAGGATCTGAGAAAACTTAAAAGAGGGGAAAATACACCTTATTACTGGGAATAATACTCATATTTAGTTCCCATAGGTCACTAAGGCCCTCAGATGAAGCTCATTTGTAAAAGAAAAGGACTGCATCAATATTGGCTTTGGGATTTGTAATGGAGGCCCAGGGTTTTAATTTTAAGTGATTTTAACATTAAAAACTAATTTTTGTCAAAGCTGGGGAACCATCCAATATGAGAATCAACTTACATGACTGAAGGACTGATATCAGACATATCTGATTACACTGCAGAAAAAGGAAGTCTGCTACAGACTTAAATACCACCCTCAGCAACTTCATAACTTTAGTAAACCTCATTCAAGATGTGATACGTAGCATTTGTTAGCATAAAATCAAATGGAATAGTGATTAACAACCATTCCATTGTCCACTTAAAATCCCAAGAATACAGACAAATCACATCAGTTGAGTTAAACCAACAATAGGAAAATTGATACCTGCATTTGAGACCTTATTTACAGCTGAAGTGATCAAAAATTAAAAACACTGAGGATCTCTCTAACCATTTAAAACTATCCCTTTGGTTTCAATCCTGAATATGCAGGTTGCAAGGAAATATCAACATCTGGAAAACCCCAAGGAAGCCAGTCTCACATCAGGGCATTGCAGGGGCATGTCTTGGCACAGGAGATGTGAGACTAAAGCCTGAATTATATGCTGCAGTGGCACTGCTTCAGCTGTAATACCATTGCTCAGGGCAGCTCATGGAAAGACCAATGTGTATGACACATATAGCTCTAAAAAGAAGTGTGGTGTTGCACTGGCATAGTTAAACTGAAGCAATTTTGTACATAAGAATGATGTACTGATTTCAAATTGGTTTATCTTGATTAGTTTACTCTTGCTTCACAACAGTGCCACTTCTGTGGGCAAACAAGGCTTCAGTCTTAAGTAGATGTTTAAACTGTCAGTCTCACAGAATTAGCAATTTTAAATTCAGAAATAGGTCACAAGAAAAAAGTAATTTCATTATTCAAAAAGAACTTTTCTTTATTTCAAAGGCTTGGAACCTATAACCATCACTCCATAATCTTATCCAAACATTGACGTCATCAATGCATTTTAAAGCAGCTTTTAATTGAGCAAAATAAAGAAAATAGATGCTGCTGAAGAAATGCCCAGTAAGAATCTCTATCTCTAGATAAAACTGCTTTAAGTATATAACCAATTCTGATAACTGTGGGATGTGTTCTACATAACTGAGTTAACAGGTATTTAGTGACAGTTTTGTACCACATAATATGTCAATGTGAGCAGTCAGCACAAAGTTAATATAGAAGGGCCTATAACCTTCATTTCTTCCAGTTCAAAAAACATCCATACCACATAAATCATACCCAGTAGCATTTACGCTGGGCTGCAACAGCATTTGCTTTCCTTCTAAAAAGTTTCATCTGCCCAAACCAAAAAGTCCTTTTTCAGTTTCCTTAGCTAAGATGAACATACACACAAGACACAACCACTGAGGGAACATTTGCTATATTTAAACTCTGTCAATTAGCGGTAGTGTAAGCCAAGTCCCATTCAGGCCATAACACGATCTCAAGGAAGTTGAATTGTATCAGTGTGGAAATCTGAAGAAATAAAAAATTAGGTCAGTCTAATTGAATTGCAGTACTTGTCAGAAAAACACCTTTGCTACCCAGTTTTAAAAGGCATTAGAGACCACACTGGAGAAATGTTTCCATTTTCTAAATCTTCATTACTGCCTTCTTTGCTGAGAAGACTTTTGAAATCTTCATCTTTTTTACTGCGTGCTTTGCTCAGAGGACTCACTGCTGGTAAATTCTCCTGAGCTTTTATTTAGTTGGAGGATGAAAATATTGCTAGCATTAAATCTAGATCTTGCCAATGGACCAAGAAAAGTTAGCTTCAGCAGGATTTTATGTCTGTTTTAGGCCCTTATATGCATGTTAAGGTTAATTGAAACCACCCAAGTTTGTCACCCAGAGAAGTGACTCTACTGCAATCTGGTCTTGATGTGTTTTGTGCAGCATGTTGCCTGCACAGAAAGCAGAAAGAAAAAAGGGCAGAGCTCTTCTCCTCACTGATACCAGCTCAGTCTTGGCTCTCCAGCACTAGGTGCTCCAGGAGAGATGCAGACACCAGGAAGCTGTCAGCCAGACTGTCCTGGACTGCAATCCCCTTCCCTTAGCTGTGACAAGGGTGTCCACACCATGGCTGCAAGTATTTCATAACAAATTACAAAACAAATATATATGTCTTTTTGAGCATACATAGGTTACATTGATTACTGATGTAAGATAAGTTACATAAATGTATGCCAACTATAAAATAAGGGTCCACCCATTTGTTCCACTCAACATCATACCTCCTAAGCAAAAGGAAACCTGGCTCCACCCTCTTAACAAGAGCTCATTTTCAAAAGGAGGACATAACCTACCAAAAGCAGAATAAAGAAGTGGCAGCCACTGTGACTCACCTTTCTAACTAGAAGAATGTAAAGTATTTAAAACAAATTTTGATGGCATAGGGCTTTCTATATGCCAACTGCAGCAAGCTAGAATACATAACAAAAGTTATAGGGAAAACCTGCTCCCAAGTCTGTGTTTGCTAGCACTGAGTATTCAAACTGTCATTTGAAGTACCTCTGTTCCACACTGGTTAATTCTTTAATTGTCTCAGTGTAATATTTGCATGCTTACAAACTATAATGAAGGAGTCTTACTCTGAAGTTGGAGCCTTAAAGGCTGTCTACCTTATCCAAATATAATGCTCAGCACATTGGGATTCTTTCAACCACAGATCTACACAATGACAATTATTTAAAATTTTGCAATAGAACAGTCATGTTCAACTAACTATAGCTCAGAACATTTTGCTACTATGTCAACTCAAAAAGAAATATCATTCTTCAACATTCCCTAATTTTCAGAATCTTCAGCAAAACACATCTCTTACCTCTATTGGCACAATCTTTACTATTAAGCCAGTATATAAGTTAGTTTTTGGTGGAATCTCTAGTCTTCTGACAGGATTACAAACATAATGTGCTTCCTCAGGGATTTTTCCACTTACAGAACCAGTGTGCAATCTTCTCACTGTCTAAATTACAGACCGTGATTTAATGTCATGAATTTCCACATAAAAAACATGAATGGAAGGAAATCTCACTTCTACAGGTGGCATCTCATTGCTTTTAGCTGACAGAAGAGATTATGACAGTATGCTACACTTTTCAGAAACCTTCATCATCCTTGTAGCTAAACTAGATGTTGCCTCTAACTGAAAATAGCCAGTCTGGGAGATGTCTGTGCATCTGGGAACACCAGTTACAGAGCCAGGTCCTAAGTAAGACAGTTGCAACCCAGATAAAATCAGGCAGGACTGACTAATCACATGGATACATTCACATCACACAATACATGCCACATCAGACACTTTTAAGGAAAAATAATTTTACAGCACACACAGCTCCCCTTCCTCTCCGCCAGTAAATACATGATTTGTTGCAAGAACAGAGACAATACAAGCTCCCTGATAAGCGTAAGTAAGGAAAAGATCTAGGGCAGGTCTGCAGAGAGGTGTCACAAGGAGCAGAGCACCAGGGAAGCCAGTGTGAGGTCTGGATTCCAGTACGTCCTTGGCTCTGCCTAGCTGTAAGTCACCTCTTACTGTTAGGTGACACTGCAGCACTACAGGCAGGAACTTGAGCCTCAACATTTTTCAGTACAGCACAAAATGCTGAAAACAAGCCTCTCCAGTGCAGTCTTCCTCTTAGAGGAAGGTCCACTACCATGGAGAAAATGTGGTAGAAAATGCAGCAACGAAGGCTAAACTGCAATAAATTTAATTTCTCGTTAATAAGTGCAGTGAATCCTGGTAAAAAGGAATAGAAGAAATGCAGCCTCTTCCACCTTCCTAACATTTAAAATGTCCTTACCCAGTAACAAGATGAGGCCAACAGCTGTGGATGATGATTTATTTTTTTCAGCCATCCCTAAGCAAGACCCCAGAGCATGCAACACAGCCTTTATATAAAGTTGTACTGATGAAACTAGGCTGCTGATCTTTTACATGATAAAACACTGCCAGGTCTAGATTTAATAACAATTTAAGATATTATTGAAATCTTTTGATTAAAGCTGTTATATATAGATGAGAAAGCTAAAATATTTATTCTACAGTTAAATGAAAAACTGTTCTTTTATAGAAAACACAAACACCTAGCACACAAGTCACCCGGTGTCTGGCATTCTTTGTGAACATTTCACAGAAATACTGATGTCAGCACCTGGACAATACAGCTCCAAGTATTCAAACACTTAAACTTGAAAAGAAGCAGCATCTTTTTGACAGAATTTTGCTGTGAATGTTGTCGTTTTGGCACAAGCATTTAAAAACCAAGGATCACAGATTTTGTCAGCATATGAGCATGATAGGGAAAGGAAGAAGGGTCAGATGATTTTGCCTGATCAAAATGTGTAATGGCTTGCACCCTTAGCACTTACTCTGAATCTTAAGATCCAGATAAATATTCATAAATGCATTCATCACGGGCCTGGTAACGTTGTTCTGAAATTTGAAGGCCCGATTCTTCTTGAATCTTCAGATAGGTCCTGACCAAAAACTCCCTGTAAAAAAACAAACACAAAAACTCCAACAGAACAGCTAGAACTGACAGGGTTCAAGAATTCCAGAAGTGCAAGTCTCCAGAATACTCTCACACCTGTAGGCAACACAGGGTATATAAAGCAACAATCAATCTTTTTATATTTTTTTTCTCCTGGTATTTTCAAGCTTATTTTTCAGTATTTGAATACTGTTTTCCAATTCACTTAAACATTAACTCCACATCTCAGAGACATTCATGCTAACCCAAAAGACCAATCCATATAGAAGAACTCAAATAATGCCCTGAATAACTCTTTTGAAAAATAGAAACAACAACAAAAAAGCTGCATTTCTCAGTATATATTTTTCAAAGTTCTCTATCTGTGTAGATGGCAAAATCCTACACTGCATTGTAGACTAAAAGGAAAATGTAACCTTTGAGTTATATAAAAGACAGGGAACATTCAATCACATTTAAAAAGTGACCAGTTCAGAATGGAACAAACAAAATCCTTCCTCCAGCATAACTAGCCTGGGCAATTGCCATCTATAAGTTTGTTACCAAGGGAAAGAGTATTATGAGATTTCAATAGAAAACAAACACTATCAAGCACCAAAACAGTGAATGTGTCAAAATCAAATGTAAGTTTTTAAAAACAAGTTAAAACTTTTAGGAGAATGTAGGTCTTCATATTCTGAGACTTAAGCCATGTTTGATGTGATGTAAATGTTGCATAATTCCAGCTCCCTGAGGGGCATTTGCACAACCTCTGAGGTACTCGATGCTGACTACAGCACTGAACTGGAGTCTGATCCAGTCTGACGGTTTCTGTGTTTCTTTATACATAATAAGGTACAGATATGCAGAGATATTCCTGATGATCCATTGCAGCGACAGTTTTAAAAGGAATAAGCTTGGTTATTCTTGTTTTCCTCCTTTTTTTTTCTTTAAAAAACAAACAGAAACCTGAATAGCAGGACAAATTTATTTTGTTGTTTCTTTGTTTGTTTTCCCATACTATAATTAAACAGGCAAAGCTTATTTTTGTTTTCCCCTGGAGTTTTCTGGAGGAGCTGTTATTAATGCCTTTGTTGAGCAGAACTTGGGTGGAACGAAGAAAACAGGAGCTAACCTGCTGCTCCACTGTAGCTCTGATCTCGGTGTCCAAAGAAGGATTTGTTGCAGTTATTGGCTTGCCACTTGCCTGAGGCATTCAGCTGTATCTAGCACAATGATATTGGAAAGCACTCATGAGTATACACACAATAACATTTGTATGTTTACAGCATCTGCGAAAGGTGTGGGTAGGGCAATTTCTCTCCTGTTTGCTCCAGAGCAAGTCAAATCCATTAATTAAATTCATGCTCCTGTCCTGCTTCAAAAGGAAAAATCAGAGTTGATTTATAGGCACTGACAGCTGCAGGAACCAGGAGCTGGTTTTGCTCCCTCCTTCCTCTTAATTAATTTTTAAGCATCTAGGCAGGTTGATTTCTCAGATTCTGATCGTTTGAAAGGCTCCATGTCTTTAATTTATACAAAGAAAGAAGAGAAACTGCAAATAGCAATACAGAGCAACACACTAGTATGTTCTTCTCTTCTAGGTTCTTGTTTAAACAAGTGACAGACTGCTAGCATTTCAGACTGAAGTGTGGAGGTAAGCAATCAGAACACATTTAACACCCAAGCTAAGAATAGGAAACTTAGAGAAGTGGAAAATTTTGCATGCTGAACTTTCACCCTAGGCTTCTGGGACATTTTTACTAATAAAGAACAATACAAACATAGACAGCATATATTGACACTACTTCACCTGCACAGCAGAGCCATATGCTGCTGCTGCAGACAGTGCCAATAAAGTTCAAAGCTTCCCATGCATTAATGAGCTAATTCCAGGTGTTATATGTTTCATACCATGTTGGAGATCTATATTGACCTCTACAGAGTGGAAGGTTGAGCCACGTGAACTCTTAAGTTCCTTTTCAATTGATCGTTTTGTGGTTCTGTACAGTACTTCATAAAACACAAATCTATTTTGTTGTGATTTGTAGCCCAGTAGAAAGCCTACTAGGAACAAGGATCCTACCTTCTAAAGCAGCTCACAATCACTAGCTGCCAGGACGAAAGCAGTCAGCATGGTCTACGAAAATACTGGAACAAACAGAACATAAAAAATATATTCTTTCTGACAGTGAAGCAAAACAGCCTCACTAAAAGAGGACTATAGCCAAGAACCTGTACCTAGATACAAATGGGCATACAACAGACAGTATGTATTTGTGTCTTGTACATATTTGAATCTATCACTTGCTACAGTCCAATATACCAATAGTTTAAGGACATTCTCAATTTATGGCAAAATGAGCACAACTCAACTCACAAGTCATAACGAGAAATTCTTCCCCATGCACCCAGGAACTGGCACAACCACAGAGCTCTTCCAGAAGATTGCTGCCTCTTGAAAATAGGGTCAAGATCTCTCCTCTTGTCAGCTTGTTTTTACCACACAGGAAATAACCTGTGCCCTTCACTTGCTCATCAGACTCTCCAGTCAGGGAGATTGGTCAGATCTTGAAGAATTGTTAAACAGCATTCACTTAAATGTTAACTGGCACATGGTATCTCAAGTTATCTGCTTATGTTCTTTACATTAGTGACAAGTTCAACATTTACAAAGAGTTCCAAAAACTCGTGTATTGATACATATATTAAAATTATTTAAAAAAAAATTATCCAAGAAAGATTGATAGAATGTGAGTATATTCCCTAAGCACTTTTCATTAAGAAAATTGACTTGTAATTTCTCTTCCTCCTCAATTACCTCAGTAAACCAAGATAGATAGTTACCTACATTTTTACTTCTCCCCATGCCTATAGAGCCTAAGGGAGAAGCATGCAGTTGAAAGATTATTTCTTCAGTCAAAACATTCACATCAAAAAAACATGATTTTCAAATTCAGCTTTGATTTCACAGAACCTCTCCCTTTCACGACCTTGCAACAGAATCTTAAAGGCTTTGTTTCCACTCCTAGCAAAGTCAGTCATAGTCTTACTATCAACATGCATTGGGCCTACATTTTATACAGTATCCCTCATACAAAACACATCTTAATCTGCCTTGCACAACGATCGTATTAATACAACCAATATGTAAACAATTATAGTGAGGCACCTGGGCAGAAACACAAAGAACACATTGAAATCAGAGATTTATTGCACTGAAATTTGAATGAAGATGAAGAGTTGAACTGATCAAAAAGACCTTAAAAAAGCTATTTGACAATGGAGTTTGCAGCAGAGAAAGTATTTGAGTGATATCATTAAAGTGCGTGTTGGGAAGGGCCAAGGCTATTAGGGAAGGGAAGGAAATTGTGAAGGAAATGCAAAGCTCAGAATAAAATAAAACCAATGTTGATAGCTAAAAATTTCCAAAAATTGTTTGGGGCAGCAATACTTCTGGTCAACAAAGGAAAACAAGTAATGTCTACAACCAACTGATCTTTAAATCGGCCTGGCAGACGAAGTCATGCATTCTGGAAAGAAGGGGTTAAATCTTGTATAGTTTGAGTAAAACATATATTAGCTCATTTTGATCCTTAGGTTTAGGGAGGCTCTTTTCTTATGAAAAGTGTTGGGCCATTTCATACTATCACACAACAACAAAACTGTGTATGCTGCTTGAAAACTTCAGGGTGGAAGCCCTTAATAGAGCAGGGCAATAAATAGATCGGAGCAACAACTGCCCAGTCTGCACATTCTGAGCAGAGGAAAGTACAACTGCTAAAACCAAAAAGCCAAAAGGGGATTAAACAACAGCACTAGAAGGTAAATATGGAAATAACTGCTCAGTGTCCAAAAGGTTAAGTTTGTCCAGCACAAAACAAATTCAGGATCTGAAGCGTACTCAAAGGAGGCTTAGGGTATTGCATTTGACGTCATTTGACGATATGACTTGGAGACAGAATGTTTTTCAGAAATTAATGAAATGTAATATGCAAATAGGAGATTCTGAGGCCCTAATTATTTTGTTTCAATTCCAGCTTATTTTAGAATGTGAAAACTACTTGCTGCTTTGGATCCATGACAGCCATGTAGATAACCATTTACTCCCTTTAATGATCTACACCAACATGGTAAGCCAATTCTAAATATTAGGTCTCAGATCACTTGTAGGTGTGTTGTACAACAAGTTGGAGTGAGTGGGTGTGTAAGGTTCATGTTTCTATCTCAAAAAGAATAATATAAAAAGTATTAAACAACATAAGCAAGTAGGATCTGGCAACATTCCTCGAATTAGGAACACTGTTTTACACACCATCAAGTATTAAGTTTCCCAGAATATCTCAAAAGGGATGTTGCTATGTAAAGATGATGATAAAAAGGATATTTAGTTAAAGATGTCTGAGCACAGTTTGCAGGACTAACAGTGATGTTCCCAACTATCACCAAACAGAAGAGGAAAATGCTCTGAATAGGGTGAAAATGAAATATTTTAAACTTGAGTACAAAGGTAGAATAGCTTATGCCTGATACTCTCTGACACAGAGAAAATGAATGATTTGTTCAATGGAAAGACAGTTTCAACACATTTTTTCTTAAATATCCAGCATTTGAGACTGAGTTTTCAGCATTCATTTTAGCATTATAGGCAAACAGTTTGACTAATTCATTGCTTTTCCTTTTCCTTAAAGAAAAAGCATTCTACTTTTGGGCCAAAAGCCACTCACATGCATCAGACAGAAGTTTACAGTGAAATCAGTTATTATTTGACATGATATATTAGGTAAGCTTACAACTTATCAACAGCTATGACTCCATCAGCTCTCCATTTTTGCATTTTCAGTTTAAATCTCCAATAAATGGTAAGAACATATTGCCTAGAAGATTTTAAATAAACAAACAAACCTTAATTATCAACTAAAAATCTCTCATAGCTTACCTACTACTTCAAAATTTGTTAAAACACACCAAAGCAATTCACAGGAGACAAGAATGCATCGTAATATTTAGTTAAGCAGGCTACATCTTTCATATTTGTTAAACAAAATCTGCATCCTTTCAACATGGCAAAAGAGGCCTGGGATTTTATTTTTCATTTTACTTTGACTGCACACATTAATGTTTAGGTCATGGCTTACACAAAACAAATAAGGACATCAAGATAGAATTACACTCTAAGTAAAATTAATTAGAGATTGAAACAAAAATTAAATGGAAGAATCTACTTCATAATTAATAATAACAGTTACATCAAAGAAGAATAGATTTAAGGTAAAAAGAGGCACAAGATGACCCCAGTAAAAGGTGGTATAAAAATAGGAACACATAGTGACTCATTCTTCATCAGCTTTATTATTTACTCCACTGAAAGTACTGATGGCACCTTTAATGATGCACAGAAACATTCTCAGCCCTTTGCACCAGTATAACAAGATTGAATAGAGCTATAACTCTCCAAAGTGCTGCACAGACATTAAGCTCCAAGAAGGATATGAAATGGCAGTGTACAAAACAAGTGACTTGCTGTAAGGCAACAGAGCAACACATGAATGAAAGGTTCCCAGGTTCTCCTTAGCAACAAGTCATATCAGACTTCCGAGCCACTTCAATTTGCATGCAGTTTTCAGTCATATTTCAGATTTTTAATAAAAAACCTTCTGAATATCACCTCTGGGTCAGACACTATTCATTGTAGTCATCTGGACTCTGTAGTTGAAAAGCAATTGTCAAACTACCTACACAGCCAAGGATACTTTCAAACTTGAAAGCTAGCAGTGAAATTTTGTGAGAACTTTTCAGAGTTTACCCATAAATTCTGAAAAAAAAATTGATGATTGCAAGAAACACGTCTGCAAAACCAGTGTTGCAAAATCAGAAACAGCAACAGCCATGCAATTGCCTTGTACCATCCCTCCTCGGCCCTATTACCCTTGGGTGATGAGTTCAGGAATGAAATAGCTTGGCTTAGGATTCTAGGAGAGTTCTGCTGAAAGAGATCTCAAAGCCAGCAAAAAACTCACTCTCCTACAAAAAAGCCTTGTGGGTTTCAAGTCTGGTGCAAGCACAACTTTATCTGGATTTGTGACTTGTCAGCCACATTGAGATTTTCTTTTTTAAGTTACTGTCACTTAAGCAGAGAGATGCTGAGAATGTATGAAAGCACATGGTTCAAATTCTAAAATCCACAGAAAACTATATTGCCTATTTCGCAGAAATGAGCTTGACTTAGTGATTCATACTCATTACAAGTTTGTGTGCACACAGAGATCCATATGGCCATATGGTCACATTACACTAACTACCAGAAATACAGAAAATATTAATATTTTTAAAGGAGAAAAAGAATTCGCATTGTTTCATTCTAATTCTGTCATGTCACAAATTCATCTATCTCTCCGCAAACTTTTAATAGCAAACATTTTACCGAATTTTCCATTTAGCCTGGAGCACACATATCTGAAATAAAAATAGCTTTACTGACACCTAGAATATTACAGGCAGAGGCATTTCTTAAGTTTCAAAGTTCGTTAAAATCTAAAGACAAAGTTCTGACATACAGTAAAGGTAAATTTTTAGCTGATACTATAAGAAAAGGCAGCTAAGAAAAAAAAATCCCATAATACTGCATATTTAAAAGTTTTCTAATGTTATTGCTGCTCTTTAAAGTATAAACACTTCACATGAGTCCTAATCTACTGTAGCAGGCAAGCTCATGCTCACTTTAAGCAGGTTAGCATTCCAGTTCAGCTCAAGGGGACGAGCATACTACTCAAGTGATTTGTTTTATCATTGTCCAAATGAAAAATTCACGATGGCATGAAGAAGAGATTGTTGCATTTCCACATTGTTTGCAGCAGACAGCTGGCATCTCAGAGCATCTTTCTTACTTGTCCAGACACATGAAGAAACCACTTGCAAAGCGTTGTTTTACTATTGCAGGATCAAGACATTTAAACCAAATCTTTCAAGCAGTCGATGGAGTAAAATCTGAAAGGTAGGATTGTGGATATTTTTAGTCTCCTTGTGTAGATTTAAAACTCACTGGCCATTCATTATTTTACTCAGTACTTCAGCACTTCATAACAGAGAACATCACTGGATTATTTTTTCTTTGTGGTATTCCACTGTATTTTCTAATGGTGATGCTTTGCTGCTACAAGCACTGGTGACAACAGGTTCTCAACTGTACTTCTTTCCAACCACTAATATTTCTGATGTAACAAATAAAAGTTTGCTGGTTTCCACTCTGAAGTTTATAAAATAATCTATAAAGAAAAAATGCAGGAATGCAAAGTTGACTTATTCTAAGTCAGTTAACCTAGGTGGAAAATGGCAAGAGAAAATGTGGAAATACAGGCCAATGGTATGGGAAAAACAAGCTAAGCCAAGGGAACAAAGAAAGAGGGGATTTGGGAAAGGGGAACAAATTGGAAAATATTAGGACTGATTTGGTTGTATGGGGAGAGCTGGGTTATGCCATCAAATGGCCAAATGCAATATCCTGACAATTTCAAGAAAGCTCCTTGATCCTTCTGTTGTTTGGGTTTTTTTTTTACCAAAGAGAATTGTTGACTCATGCTAACTACTTACAGCTTTATCCAATTTTCTTTGTAATAAGAGAAGCTGATGTTCTCAGCAGTATACCATCATCACCACAATACCTGCCACTAGCAATATTTTGTATGATATAAACAAATCAGAAGCATTTGAACTATTCAGGGCAAGACAATTTTGGGGAAAGAAAGTTGCAATAACACAGCTGAAATCACATATCCTACCTGGCCTTAATCCTGCCAAAACACATAAACACAAAAAAACTCCAATAACTATTTGAAGATATCTCCGTAGATATCCAAGCTTACTTTTAGAATATTGCACACTTAAGTAAAAATGCATGGCATGCTTAAAGGACAAAGGCCTGCTAAACTCCAGTAGTGTTTCATCATGCCCACTTCCAAAAACTCATCGAGGTGGGGATGGAGGGAAGAAACAAAGAAGCATTGAGCCCATGCACAAAGCTAATGGGCAAACAAAAAGGAAAATTGCCAATAAACTATAATGCCAAAATTACGTAACTTACCCCATTTAGTGTGTTAACACTTCATTGCTGTTTGCATAGGTTTTATTTCCTTATCTTAACCCACAAGAATTTCATTGCTTCTAAAATATGACATCTTCACCTTCTCTCCTTTCCCATCTTTTTCTAGTCAGAAATTGTTTCTCGGATGACTGAAAGATTTAAAAAGTCTTTCAAAGAGCATTTCTTAAAGGTTGTGCTATCTATAGCCCTCAAAATATTACAGAAGGCCAAGTAATTGTTTCTTGATTTTCATTGCTGCACAAAACTCACATGCAAATCCAAGAGGCAACATCTTCCAGCAGATGAAGGATCAACAAAAAGCTTGATGTCATAGTAAGTGTGCTGCTATGCTGCAAGCTAGTGAGAGCTATGTGACAGTGTACACAGCACAAATAAATAACATAGCTGGGAATCAGTTTGACTTCCTACGTTTTTCCTCACAGATTAAATCCCGTGGCAGTCAGCTGCAGCCTTAATGCTCACTGTCTGATATTTTCTATTTTCCTCATGTCCCAAATAGAATTTCTCATCAACATCCATAAAACTGATACTATAAACATGAAAATATTTAATGATGCTACAAAAATGGCATTTACATATATTCATATTCTATCTATAAATGCATATATTCAAGTTAAGAAACCATATCTAGAAAATACTTCTATATTTAAGCAGGCTCATATTCTTCAGCTGATTCTGCAAATGGAAGTCTAAGGAAAAGTGACTTCTGAGTAAGAGGACAGAAAACAAGCAACTCCACAGCGAGCTGAGCTGACATACTATATTCAAGTCAAAGGATTTGTTTGCTCTAATGTCAGTATTGGGAAAAAAAAAAAAAAAAACAAAACTTAAAAAAAAAAAAAAAGAAAAATCTCAAACTGTGCAGTTTCTGGCTCATTCAGACCCAGGGCAATAAACATTCTGGAAGGCAAATTCTGTCTTCATTTGCATTCTCCTGGTCAGCTTTAGTGAGAGTGCAGGAAACTAAGGCCACACCAGAGACAGCAGAGAATCTGCTTTGTATTCACATTGCCATGTGAATCCTGTATTGCTACAGGATCTTGGGGACTGCAATACCAGATCAAACCAGTGACCTGAGTGACCAGTGGTAATTGATATTCAGGTCATTACTTCAGCATGAAATAGCACAAAACTGAAGTCACATATGGGTATTGAGATCCCCCAGCTATGCCTTTTTAGGCACTTTAATTCATCAGTTTGCTAAGCAGCATCTCACACAATCAGAAAGGAATATAGCCAAAAGTAAATCTGCCAAGGGCTGGATGCAACTGCAGACCCTGACATATTTTTTTTCAAATGTACCTTTCTGACCTCCGCATTTGCCCTTCCTCAAAGTCAGCTAAAATTTCCATCTGATCTTTCACCAGGGACAGCTACATCTTTCAACTACTGCTATCTTTAACAGATGCCTTTGACCTCTCAGCAACTGTTGAATTTTCTCAGTTCTCAAAATTTAACAAAGCAGATCAAGCAGCATGCTTCTGTCCTCTGCCTCTCCTCTTTGAGACTTGAATTTATTGAGTCCTGTAAAATTATTAAGCCATTTTTCTTTACCTCATCTTTCATCTGAAGTTTGAAATCTCACTTGTTCAGATAACTATGTAGACAGAACTAGAACCACCTATAAGGGAGTTATCACAAGACCTTTAGTTTTTCTCATTTGCTTAGTATTTTAAGGATAAGTATGAAGGATCTACTAGTCGAAACAAAACAAACAAAAAAAAACAAAAAAAAAATCAGATGTTTAATTATATAGAGGACAAATGGTTCAACAATTATTAAAAAAAAAAAAACCTTGAAAAACAACTGTAAAGAGCAACAACATACATATAAACCCCTCAGTGTTTCCAGTGAAACAGACTAGTCACAAAAGAGTCAATGGGAGAATTCAAAAGCTTTTTTTGAAGTAAACTGAAATGTCTCCACTGATTTCCATGTATGCTTGTTCCTCGTGGATGTACCTAGTGTAAAAAGCCCATAGTCTTCAGGATGCTCAGACTAGGCCACTGAAAAGGGATAAAATTATAATGATCACTGAGGCAGGATAGAGCAATTCAAACTAAGGTTTGATTCTGCAGCTAATATGATGCAACTTCTTCATAAGCTACCTCATATTCCAAAATAAACAAAAAAAAAAAAAAAAACCCCAAAAAAAACAACTTGGA
>WBNH01009703.1:226151-249288 GCA_013401255.1 Urocolius indicus
ACCACAAAAAACAACTTGGACATTAATGGCTTACATCAATTGCCATGCACTTGCTTTTCCAGTAGCCTCATGCAACCAAGCCAAAGAAGTTCTCTGTATGATACACTTCTAACATTCCCTTGAGAAGTCCATGAGGCATAAGAGCAATGACCCTTTGAAATTCATAACCAGGAATTTGGTCACTGTGTTTACAAAGCTTGGGAGGAAAAAATGAGAGAATTTTACCAACAGTAAGAGAAAACTGTTTGTACTACCATGAATCTCATGTTTAAGAGCTTTTTATGTATCTATATATAGACACATAAGACACCTAAGAAGAGGTACATTTCTAAATACCGAATGAGACCTACTTGTATCTAGAAATAGAACCTTACAACCTAACTTGCCATGCCATCTCTTTATCACAAAGACTATGGCATAAAAATGACAAGCCATTGCCATTGGACAAATGAGGCAAATAAGTCACGTTTTCCTTTTCAAAAGAATCACTACATCATTCAACACACATGAAACTTCCACTGTTCTCAGGGAGGAAAGTTACAAATCAGCTGCTAATGCTCAGTTTCTACCCACATCACTGCTGTGCCAACAGGACGCAGATTCTCTGAAGTGTAATGCCCAGTTAGCAGAAAAAGAAGCTATTCATGTGGACAGTCTGTCCTCAGACCTTATTCAAGCTTCAATTTCAGGAAGCACAGGCCAACCTATTATATATCACACAAATGTATATCATTTAGTCAGGATAGAATCTTTTAAGTCAAGGAAATACGTCATTTTAAACAATTTCTTATTCCAGCTCCGTTATTAATTATGTTCACACTAATACTTTTAGCATCCTGGTAACATTTTGGTGGATTTTAAGTGCTCAAGCCTCCAAGTGAAATTCATTGCACTTTCTAGAACTCCACAAACACCACATTTCCACCCAGGCACCTAGCTGACTAAAGCTGTTTGAATGGATGTACCAGAGCTCCTACCACTTTGACTGGTCTTAGTAGAATATCTCCTGCCAAGTTCATCTGGAAATTGTAAATAAGCACACTATTTGTATTAGGATTCAGGACAGGCTGTCCAGCAGTAGGCATGATAGAAATGAGAGTACAAGCTAAGAGCAAGGATTTATAATCAAATATCCACATTCATCTATGTTGGGAGGAAAAAGCCACTTTATCTGCATATTGAGCCCAGTGTGCTGAGGGTTTATGAACCCCCTGCCCTAAGGCATGACTACACTAGACTTCCTGTGGTCTGAAACCAGATGGCATTGCTGAGTCTCCAGCACCTGGAGGGTACATTAAGCCCACATCTCACAGACTCAATCTAAAATACAGGAGCCACAGCAACTCCCAGTCAAAACCACAGAGGAGGCAATATCTTTACATAGTATTCGAAGGGTTAAGAGAATTCCCTCATAAATAAGGAGCCCTAGTTCCATTTGACCCTCAGCCTCAAAGGCATATCTCACAGCTATTCAACTCATATCCTTGTTGGCATGCTGTGAAGAAGGCTGCTGAATTTTGCTAGTGGGAAGGGAGCTATTCCAGGCAAAGTGTAAGCAAAAGATCCTGTAAATTGTAGCCCCGTGGCAGCCCTCAATCTCTGATTCTAGAAGTGTTTCTGTATTAAGTGTTTTTAAAAAGATATTTGGCACAACCAAAGTTTTTCAGACCAAGGCCTGGAACCTATGAATCCATTTCCCAAAGTGCAAAGTCAGACAAGACTGCAAAGAGACACATTCCCAAGAGAGGTAAAATTTCCGATATGGTTCCCCTTTGTTACATAAAATTTTGCTATAACTATTTTGAGGCTCCAGCTGTGCTCCCAAACACAGATCCTCACTTGAGCCTAGCCTAACACAATTACAAAATCATATATAGTTTCCCTGCTGATTGCTTCTTTCACACGTACATGACCATCTGCTTATCGTACCCTTTTTTGCCTTGTCACACATTTAAACGATGCATCTCAGAGATGAGTGCCTATGTTTGTCTCCGCACGATATGGCCCTAAACGTGATTTGATGGTTTAGACCTCACTAGAGTACAAGCTATTATATTTTATGGGATTAACGATTTTAAAAGACAGGAAATATAAACTTCAGTAACTTAAACACCAGACAGTGATGTAAATTTGGAAAGACCAGATGTAGGGAGTAAGCTTCGCTGAAAAGAAAATGAGTGGTTTTATGCCACAAGCTCTGTTTGTTTTTCCTTTGAACAAACTGGCTAATGATTGTGAGAGTTTTACCCTTTGTCCCACTCTTCCTTTTAATCATAAAAAATAAACCTAACATTTTGTATGGTAAATAATGGAGCTAGGGAAATGTTCTGTGACCTAGTGCTGTGAGTGATGAGGAACTAGTCAGAGAGAATGCATTTCCTTTTGAGTATCTTATAAATATTTAAAATCAATTGCAAAGAGCATAACAGGAAAATAGGAAACCTGCAGATCACCTCCAAGTTGTAGCCCATGCGCCCTCTAGAGCACTCTCTTGCAGTAATCAGGGTCTCACAAAAGGTCCACCTTCCCTCTGAGCTGGCCTTACTTTCTCAGAAGTTTTTATAAAAAAGTGAAAGAAACAGTACAAAAACAACTTGAAAATAAAAATATTGGCAGAGTGGAAATGGAAATCTATGAGAATAAAACACAAGACTTCATATACTGACCAATATCATCAGGAAGCTCCTAGGGGTAAGTGGAAGGTCTGACTGATCTTATCAGTTTGGCAAGAAGGACATTTTGAGGGGAAACTAGCAGGACTTAACATAGCTATGCATATTATTACATTTTTTTGGAAGATCAACTTAGGCAATAACCAGCAGTTACAACTCAAAACACCTTTTGTAAAGCTGATAGCATCTACTTTCATTACCTTCCCCTTCCACCAGTACACCTACAAACAAGCGCAGGTAGGTGCTCAGGCTACACTGGCAACACTCAAGCTTCCCTGACTTGAGACCTGCCTGCATCTTGGTTTGTTACAAAATAACTGCATGAAAAAGCAAGAAGGTGAAGGGGCAAGGTGGGAACAGAAATACCATCAGGATCTGATAAAAAAATATAGCCACATGTCTGGGGAGAGAGCAGCTGTAAAGAAGTGGAGCAGTTTCTCACATAAATTCAGACGCTCCCTGTGCCAGCTGAAGTATTTATACTGGCATGTAACACTTGGCAGCTATTGCCAATGCTGAATATACTCATACAGTATCTTGGTAGTGCAACTATAGATATGAAAGATACTTAGCATGTATTTTTCTAATATCATAGAATGATAGGCTTGGAAGGGACCTTTAGAGATCATCTAGTCCAATCCCCCTGTAGAAGCAGGTTCACCTAGATAAGTCGCATAGGAACATGTCCAGGCAGGTCTTGAACATCTCCAAGGAAGGAGACTCCACACCCTCCCTGGGCAGCCTGTACCAGGGCTCCATCACCCTCACAGTAAAATAGTTTTTTTCTTACATTTAATTTGAACTTTTTGTATTCCAGCTTCATCCCATTACCCCTTGTCCTGTTGCTAGCTACTATAGAAAAAAGGGATGTTCCAACCTCCTGATGCCCTCCTGACTCCCCTCAGTCTCCTCTTCTCTAGACTAAACAGCCCCAGTTCCTGCAGCCTTTCCTCGTATGAAAGATGTTCCAGTTCTCTGATCATCTTTGGTGGCCCTGCACTGGACTCTCTCCAGGAGTTCTCTGTCCCTCTTGAGCTGAGGAGCCCAGAACTGGACACAGAACTCTAGATGAGGCCTCACTAGGGCAGAATCGAGGGGGAGAAGAACCTCCCTTGACCTGATAGCCGCACTCTTCTTGATGAATCCCAGGATGCCATTGGCCTTCTTGGCCATGAGGTTATATTGCTGGCTCATGTTTAGTTTATTATCAATCAGGACTCCCAGGTCTCTCTCTGCAGAGCTGCTCTCCAGCAGTTCGACCCCCAGCATGGGGCTACTGGTGCATGGGGTTGTTCCTTCCCAGATGCAGGACTCTGCACTTGTCCTTGTTGAACTAATATTATCAGAATATCATCAGAATCAGGCTAAATCTGACTTATTTTTCAACTCTTACTTGAGAACACAAATGTAAGCATCCTGACTGCCAGAGCTGCATCTTGTCAGATTGTATCTACACATCCACACTGGCAGGATGCTTTCCTCCAGTGTTGAGAAATGACACAGCACACACCCACAATTAGAGGACATAATTGACTCCCGCACAGCAGATACACCTCTCGGCTAGACGACTTCACTCCCTCTTGGAAGCTGTTTATGTATAACCCAAAGACATAATATGCAGTTTGTACTACTTCATGTATGTAGTAATTAAATGATGACAAATAATCTTGTAATCCTGGGACAAAGAACACTGTAAGTGCAAATTTTTGTCAATTATTGTTACTGTAAACTTCCTGGATAAATGCTTAATACATGCATATATTTTCAGATAATGCTACACAGATAGAGCATCATAATGTTCCTCCCACAGGTTTTTGGTGAGTAGGCCATGGTTTGGTGATTAGGTGACGCTGTACTGATGGTTCATTGGTCAAGCATAGTGTTCATTATTTGGGTGCTTTATATTAAGTCACTTTACTCTGTAATCTCCTGAAAAGTGTAGGATTCACCTAATTGCAAACAGCTCTTTTTCATTATCACTTGCTTTGCTTTTCCCCTTGCTACGACCGCTCACGTACCTTTGTCGTTTAAGGATTCTGTTATCCTGTAATTTATTACCTTGCTGAATAAAAACCATCTTATGGTATCAGAGCCACTTCCTTGGTAACAAAACAACTAGTAGAATACAAAGCATCGCAATTTCTGAACACATACCTGAATCAGTCCTATAAATTCTCAAATAACAAGCAACACATGCTTCTGACACATGAGAACTTCCAGTTTTTAATACCTGCCCTAGCTAAAACCACTTCTCTTCTTTGGAAAAAAACTGTAAGTCTAAATCAGTTTCAAGGTTTCATTGGGAAGAAGCATAAATTATACCCTACACACAAAACCAACCCCACACTTCACACCTTGGATAGTATACAGAATACACCAAATTCTTCCCTCATTGAAACAAAGAGCCATGGTCTCTATACAGTGCCAGTGTGTAATATCATCTAGAGATTTGATATTTCAGTCACAAAACCACAAGAAGAATCAGGCCCCTGCCTTGAACAATGTACAACATCTGGGGTCAATTTGGCCTGGTTGAGGAGAGAAAAAGGAAAGAGTCACCTTCAAAAAAACCCAGAAACAGCTGCAGATTGTGTAAAGATTATTTGCACTCATATGATTATGACATTTAGCTGTGAAAAACAGGGGAACAAGCAGAGGGTGACAATGGGAGTCAAACATCCAAAGCTGACTGCCCTAAGTCACCATTGTAGCTGGGCTGTGGATGAATATATGAGTCTTTGATGGGTCTCTCTGGGTCAATTTATCTTCACATGTAGCTGTTCCAGAGATACATACAAGCCATTTAGTGGGCAAGTAAGCCTTCAGTGGAGAACAGTGGCTGGTGGATCTGTGCAGCTTCCCAGCTTTGTTTGTAAAGTAAACAAAAAGACAACAGGCAACAATAACCTTGGCTATAACCTTGTGCTGGCAGGATAGCATAAGGCTCTTTCTGCCAGACACTCTAACACTCCTTACTCCCAAATACAGAGTCTGCCTCCCACAAAACAGGAAAGTAAACCAAGCTGCACCAGGAAAAGCGCTTGCACAGTTTCCTTTTCTTGCAGAGCAATGCAGACAGCAGGGACTGCACAATGATTCAAAGTCAATCTGCGGGTCATACTCCATCAGCAGAATGGCATAGACAAGTATCTGTTTAGGACTGGACTGGAAAACGGTTGAAGCACAGAAATGACACTTCAAAGAAAGTGCGAACAAAGAGACTGAAGTAAATTCAGCTACAGAAAGACAAAAACAGACCATGAAGTTGAGATCTGCTGCCTATAAGGGAGCATATTATGATAAGCTTAGCTCATTTATTTTAGATTATATGCTCATTTATTTTAGATTATATGACAATTCAGCTGTTCCCTGAAGCACTTGTAAAATAAATTTCCAGACTAAGATTCAGTCAGGAAAAATGAAAGCAGATAGATTTCAATCCAGTTTTAAGTACTGGTCTTAATGCAGAGTTACAAGCAGACTTACTATCACAGTTGCCTCTAACAACTATGCCAACAACACAAGAGTTACCAAAGACTCTAGACACTCAATGAAAAGGATGAGGTAATTTGTGGTAGCAGTGGTAGTCCCCACAGAATCATTATAGAATTGGGTTCGAAGGGACCTTGAAGGATCATCTAGTCGGCTCTCACTGCCCCTCTCAACAAACAGGAACATCTTCACCTAGATCACATTGCCAGACAATTCTGGGCCCAGAATGTTGGAGTGGGGCTTTTTGCATTCCCTCTTCAGAGGCCCTCTGGACTCAGAATAGTAACTAACATCAAAGGGAAAAAAAAAATAAATAAAACAAAAACACAGAGGATTTGAAGAATTCTCTGTATTTTAAGCAAAGTAAGATCATTCTTACAGATTATATTAATCTAATAGTAGTGATTAGACTGCATGGCAAGTGGCTAACAAAGTGGTGTCCTTGTTCTTTCTTCCTATATCTTTTCCCTGTTATCCTCCTACCACAGGCTGTTGATTTTTTTCTACTGTATGTTTACTAGTTTTCTAAATTTCTAAACATAGTTCTCAGTTCTACCATCTGTCCCACCATCTTTTTGTGCCTCTTTTATATTATCTGTTATCCAGACTGATTGCTCCTCTGCCTCCACCCCTCAGTAACACATGGCACTTCCCTCCTCCAATCTAAACACATCTGACCCTTTCTCAGACCTTGGCACATGCTGAGGACAGCCTCTGAAATCTTCCAAGGTGTGAATGCCTACTCAGCACAGAAAGCACACTGCATCTCCCATTGGAAGAAGCTTGACAAGTGCTAGAGCTCTCTAAGGTTATTTCCACTCTAAACTCTTTATATTCCCTCTGTGCATATTTCTCTGCAAACACTTTTCTCACATTTGCATCTTTGAATATATATGCTAGCTGGTTAGCATTTGGTATCTAGATGAGACCTCGCTAGCAAAAAAAAAAAATCCCCATAACTAAATTGTGTTTGTGTTAGTGAGGCAGCTAGGCTTAACTTTCATGAGTGAGGGTTTATGTCCATTTCAAAGAGAGTGTTAGCTCAAGCCAGTACCTTGAAAACGGCCACCTTTCTCTGAGGAGTGCAGAGCACAGCAGACTGATGGGGAAGACACATGCAATGTCTAGTCTGAATAGTACCTTTACTGGAAAAAACTTACCAGAAAGAGGTGCCCCAGGCCCCTGGGAGACACATCATTCAGGCTTAGTAGCCCAAATTATACACACATAGGAACCCCCTCCACCAGGAAAGGAGGAGGGAGGAGAGAGAAAAGCCAAAGAAAGAGCAAAAGATTATAAAGCACTAGGGTTTGGGGGAGGAAAAGCCCAAATAAACAAAAAAATCTAACTGGCTTGAAAAGAGTGACTCAGACCAAAAGTCACTAAGCCAGAGTCTGACAGTTTGGGACCTACTAGAACAGCTATTTTAACATGCCCTCCCCTCAGCTTTCTGCCTCTGCTCCTGGAGGAGGTTTAAGAAATATTTTTTTTTTAAAAATTTAAAAACCATAAAAAACACACAATGAACAAAAATAAGATTTGCCTTTGTTTCTAAACTGCCAAAATTATCAAGAAAGGTTGTCAGAATTTTTATTTCTCAAAAATATTCCCTTTTTATGTCATTAACTTTTGTTTGCCTTTTTTCTATTCATAACACAGATATAGTTTAAATAGAAAATAGAAGATATTATTACATAATTTACAACCAGATATGTTATGTTTCCCAAATTTGATAAAGCAAAGAATACTTCTCAAAGCAAACAGTGACTTGAAATGCAAGGTTACATTTTTGGAGTCAGACACTATTCTCGTTACTCTCAGCAAGATCTCACATTTAAAGAGAAGTCCCATTTCTTTTTTTTTTTTTCAGATGCCACCATAAAGATATTTAACAACCTCTCCTTATCTCAGCATTTGTTTCATTGATGAGATTGATGTTCTGCTCTCCTCAAATTAAGTTCAATTTCTACTTCCTTCCACAGTAGGATTTTTTCTAACAGAATCTAAAATAGTTGCTCTTCTATACGTATTTTCTATAAAGGAGGAAAAAAACCTCTGTCATAACATGAGGTCTTCCTTCTGTCTATGTGAACACTTCTTTAATAAATTGCAAGGACATTATATCTAGACAACCTATTGCATGGTCAACTAAAGGTCTGCTGGTGTGGCTGAGGTAAACAACACGTCTTCCAACGAAGGAAAGTATCATAACTAACTGAAGCAAGCATTGTCATTGAACATGCAAACCACAAGGCTGTCCTGCTCTTTCATGCTGCAAGAATCTGATTTTGTATGAAGTGGTGCAAGCTCAACCTCGAAGACACACTGTAGTAGATTCAGCAGCTACTCAAAGCTGGAATGTGAACATTCAAAATTTAGCAGAGCAAAAAAAAAATTCATTCCTTCATTCTTTTCACCTGAACAGCTTCATCACATTCCTGTAAATGCTCTCAGTGTTCCAGTGCATGTTGAAAGAAAAATATAAGTATCTGTACATACCATTTTAGTAGAGTGTTGATGCCAGATATGTGTTAGTGTTCAGGATTAAGCAACTGCATAATAAACAGCAATAGAAATTTACACGCCTTCAGGAATTTCATGATTGAGAAAGAATGATGTCTAGGATTAATGGTAGTTTGATCTGAATTCTGAGGATCTAAATGTTAAGACCAAGCCTTTTACTCTCACTTTAGACAGGCAGACATTTTGCAGAGACAACTAACCCCAAATGTGTTCTGCAAGACAGCATTCCACATCATGTCATGTTTATCTGAAATTATCTAATCAATTTACCATCACAGAATATCTAACAGCTTGTCTTATAAAAATGCAAGAAAAAGTCTGAACATAGAAGAATGTAATGTTTCTAAACTCAGTATCAGATAACACTTCATTATCCATTGCTTGAACTCTCTAACCCTTTCTTTGTTGCAAGTCTGTTGCATGTGCTTAATTCAAATCGCTCCAGACAGGAGCTTATTAATACTACTTATCTGTTAAGGGAGCTACAAACATCACACAATACACAAGTCCTTCAAGCAAGGAACCTAAAACAAGATAAGTATCATTAAAGCATGCCTTTGCATGCTATAAAAACAATTTGTTCTCCAGAATTCTTTTCCAACTTGACTTGAAAGATTAATAAATGCAGAAGAAAATGGCAGGAGAAGAAAATAAAAAAGCAAACCAGTGTTCAAACAGTGACATTGTAAAACCATGTACCTATTTCAAGGATGTGAAATAATTTATAAGATTTACATAAAAAGCAAAGTACTTTCCATATGCAGTAGTTTATTCACACCAGAGGACAGTTCTAGTTGTAACTCAGTGGAAAAGCTTAACACAGTAGCTGCAAAGAGAATTCAAACAGTAACTGTAATTTAAAAAAAAAAAAAACAAACCAACCAACCAGTGGGTCCTATGAAAACAACAACAGTAATTTCCATTTCTAATTGCCTTCTGTGATGATCCCAAGCATCTTTACAACAGAACAAAGGGCAGCAATTAGCACTTTTCCAATGGTTAAAACCAATGAGCAAGATTTTGTGCTTTAAAAATCACTAAAAGTTATAAATAAAAGGATATAAATAAAAGGAAATTCTTCAGATAAAAGTACAGACAGAAGCAGCTTGACCTGAAGTGCCCACATCCAGAAGTAGCTAACAGAAGTAGCATCTGTTCTCAGAACTGGTCTACATCCAGAGCGGGACTGGTTTTACCAAACCTATAAACTTTAAAGTCCAGTCAAAGGCTGTGTAGGCATTTGAGTGGGCTCACATGGCAACAGTCAGCATTTGAGGTCATGAGGATTTAGCACAGCTGAAGTAATATTCACATATGGCAAAATTATTAGCCCACAGCAAGCATGAGTGATGGTAAGTCCATATACACAGAGGCTTAAGATAAACCAGGATATATTACCTTTCCCATGATCAGAGATGACACTGTGACTTATCTAACGCATGGTAACCTGCCAGTCGCTGAGACCTGAAGGTTGAACTTTATGTAGTTCTTTTGTTTTACAACAATGTTTAAGCTAAAACTAAAGATGTCAGTCAAACCTAAACAAGTATCCACATAGGGCTTAGCTCAACTGAATTAGCTTCAAATTAGTCTTAACCTAAAGAAGAAGTACAGTAAAGTCATAGGTAGTAACAGCTAAAAACCAGCTGCTGAATGACTGTAGGCCCTTAAAGGCTTCAGTAATGAGGGGCTTGAAATTAGACAATTTGTTCAGTGCTAACACCAGAAGGAAATCCGATTTTAGAGGGGGGAAAAAGGGGAGACAATAAGCCCATACAACAGAGTTCCGGTTGTAATTTCTGCTAGCATAACCAGTGGTGTGCAGTTCAGGTTATGCCTGGGAAGAATAAATCAATACTATTTTCCTCGGGTGTTTTAAGAGCAAATGACTCTAGAAAATACCCTGACCTTTCATCATCAGTATTTGTTTTATAGAAAGTGAGCTGCTGTCCTTAGGCAATGGCAAAATTATGTGAGGTTACAGAATACCAAGAGAAAAAGAAAGAGCCTGAATAACAAAGGAGAAAATATATTAACAACCTCTCCTGACTTGATCACCCTGAAATAAAATAGCCCCAATCTACAAAGAATAATATTTTTTCTAGGATTTTTCAGTATTTAGATCTGTGTCTTCAGTTCCAGAATATAACAGTCCTCAAGGGTCCAAATTCGCAAACTATTTCTTCCTGTAATAGAAGAATTTGGCATATAATAGATAGCACCTCCCTGGGTCAGGCAATGACACATATACACAAAAAGCTTGCAATACACATAGANAACCAACCAGTGGGTCCTATGAAAACAACAACAGTAATTTCCATTTCTAATTGCCTTCTGTGATGATCCCAAGCATCTTTACAACAGAACAAAGGGCAGCAATTAGCACTTTTCCAATGGTTAAAACCAATGAGCAAGATTTTGTGCTTTAAAAATCACTAAAAGTTATAAATAAAAGGATATAAATAAAAGGAAANCTGAAGAACGTACCATAGTAAAATGCAGGTGCAACACACTATATATAATAAAGTTCCAATCCCAGCAATATGTCTGAGTCTAAGACAGTTCTACACTAATGTCACCTCAGTGCTCAGAAGCTGTCACAGAGTCAGCTGAGTGGGGATAGGAGTTATTAGGAAATCTGTGGTTCTCCACACCTTGAGAACTCTGAATTTGTAGTTCCCACACCTCACCTAAGAAGGATGTTGAAAGTAAAAAGACTCAGGGAAGCACCCCAGGGACAATCTATTTGCATGAAAATATCAGTGTGGGTAACACTTAAAAAGATTAGGGTTCTTCAGACTGCATCTCAGAACTGAAGGGGTAGTACAGGACCTGTACTATAGTGACATTAGGGCATGGTGATCATCATCTGTGCTAACAGAAGAACTTAGAAGTTATCAAATACTGCTAATAAGAACCAGGTTCAACTCAAAAAAAAGCAAATGTTTCTTCACATATGCAAGGCTGGGCTGTGAACGAAACTCCCAGGAAACAGGTACTATAGACACTAACAGTTTACTGGAGTTCAGAAAGCAACTAGACAAATTCATAGAAATTCATCAATAGCTGCCAAATAAGATGAAGATAATTTTTAAAAACACCTAAAAAAATGCCCATTGTTCTGACTTAAAAGTGTCCAAGTCGTAAGAGTTGCTTAGAAAATTATTCTAGGAGAATACCACTATGTTTAAGAACTGTTAAATTCTTCCCCAGAAATTTTACCAACTAAAGGGCACCATCAATGCAAGACAGCAACCAAGAAAGACTTCAAATTGCATTGCATCCATTCTTGTGTAGGCATCTTTCTTTCTAGCGAATAAAACTCTTCCAAACATGAGCATCATTTAGAGTTGCCCATACATTAATTTCTTAATGCTTCACTCACTTCCCCTCTCCCTTGCCTTCCCTCTCTCTCTTTTCAGATTAAAGAAAATCCAGATGGGGTGCAAGTGCTGCAAAATGATACAAAGGTACCACAAAACAGGAGTTGTTTAGATTGAATTAAATAAATGCATTAAGGCTTATGTCTCTGCTCCACTACAATTGTTGCTTAAATTAAGCCTATTTATAAGGTTGAAGCTTCCCCAAAGTTTAGAGTATCTTTAAACTGTCAGAGCACAGGCATACTGATTTCCAGGGAATGTCCTTTTGATTTACTGCAATTGAAGTCCATTTCTATAGTTCCTATCCCACAGAAAAATTGTGTGTCCACAGATTTTGTCAGATCCTCCCTCTCTCCTAAGCAATGGATCCTTGTTTCCATCATGGCCTTTAAAAGAGCTGTGGGAACAATTCTGACATTAAAGCCTACCTGGAGACAAAGATTAGCAGTTTTAGAAGGACAACACCTTGGCCCCATTTGACAGTTACTCCTTTCCCTGTCCACATCTCTAGAACAGGTAAGGAAGCAGGAAAGAAAACCAGTGCCATGAGAGAAAGACAAGAAATAAAGAGCGGGGCTCTGGATAGAATAAGTCAAGGAATATACGGAGTGAGAAGAAAAATTAAGAAAGGAAAAAGGAGAGGACAAGAAGAAAAGGATAAAAGATAAAACTTGAAAGGAAGAGCACCAAGCAAAAAGGGGGATATTTTAGCAACTACATGAGGACAAATTAATTAACCTATGTGATGACCATTCATTGGCTAATCAGCCCCCAAGAGACAATAAATATAAAACTGGAAACATGTAACAATTATTACAAGGTTCTCTTGATATCCTCCTTATGCTTCGGGTCAATCTCACTACAGGAGTTAGTTATGGTCAGACCTGTGAGACAGCAGCCCATGGCACACAGTTCAGCATTTCCATTCAGTTTAGCTTACTCATAGGACTCCAAGTAAAGTTTAATGATACCATTTCCTCAAAATCTCCAGTTTAAAATTAAGTTTAAAAATTAAGTTTAATCTTTTTTCTAATTATAGTAAAAGCATGATTAACATCTCCTCTACAAATTTTCCTTACTCCAGCTACATTTTTGATCCAGAAGAAATACAATCACCTGGATGCATTCATGAAGTAAGCATCAGTAAGTACAACGAGCAAGGCAGCAATAAATCCAAATCCAAAGAGAACAGTGAAATTCAAGAACACAAACATGAACTCCAGAAGGATGAACTAAACAGAACAGAAAATAAAAGTCAGGTAAATAGCACAACAGAAACTCTCCAGAACCACAGAGGCAATGACTTGCACGAGGATGGCCTTGTGAAGAGTGTTGCAAAGCTTGGTGTTGCAGTCGATGGTGGCAACTCCTGTGCTGGAATACACTCCACGCTCAATCCCAACGCAAACCCAGTGAAAGAAGCCAGTGAACAAGGAACCTCCAGGCAGTCAGAGGCTTCTTCAGCCAGCAATAGAGACTTTTGTAACAGATCATGTAAGTCTGTCGAAGAATTTGACCTAGAGGCAGCCAGTCAGAGGAAGTCAGCCTACAATGAACCAAACAGTATTCCACATGCAAACTCCGAGTCTGCAGAAGAAAGGACCTTTCTGAAAGGAACTGCTGTACTGGAGACACAAAACAATAGCATACAACTGCCAGATATTGATTATCCCCAAAACGGCAATCAAACCAGAAACTACATTGAAGACCACTTTTCAATCAATTGTGCACATTCAGACCAAAACACTGAGCCTTCAGCAATACAAGAACAGGACCTTTGTGTAACCCTGCCTTTGCCTATGAAGGAAAGCAGTATTGAGCCCTTTAAAACTGACTCTGCAAGTTTGAATGAGGGTATTACTAGTGATATCACTGCCGTGGCTGTTACCAAAGTAGCACAGGTACTCACACACTCCAACCATAAAGACATCAATGGAGAAATTGAGGAGGAAGATGTAGAAGTTGCAGAAGCTCTGGCTGCACTGGAAGCTGCAACTGCAGGGGAAGACCTGGAAGATGACGACGAGGACTAGATGAAGGTTTCTTTCTAATACACTGGGTAAGATCAAGATTCTGTTTATGGATCTATATTAATATGTGTACAGCACATGTGGACAGCTGCTATGAGCAGCATATATAAAAGGAGTTGGGACTATACCTCTGTCCCTTCAGCTGTTTTATACAGCCTTTTAATTCCTATGGCCTGAGGTACAGAAGTGCTCCCTTGGCTAACAGTAATACTAACACTCTTTTCTATGGGGCCAATCAGGATGGCAAAGCATCATTTTTTCCACACAGGACATTCTGCTGTACACCCACTTCACCCGGACCCATGCAAGCACTTCCTTTGCTTCTGACCTGCGAGAGGGTCGGTACACACTGCGTGTTCCATATTTAGAAAGCTTCCACTATTTAAAACAGAACAGTAAAAGCCATACAGTTAGAAACCACAGATTCTCATCATGTTAACAAAAAACAAACAAAAAAAAAAAAACACCAAAACAAAACTCCCAAAAAAAGCATAGAAAAAACCTGACCCAAAGTTCTATGATCTAATGAAGTATCAAATACAGAAAGTAGCTTGGCTTGCACTTCACTGCAGTTACACTTGTTACCAATTATGCCTAAATGTGCAGCTGGCATTAAGATTATGACCTCACCTCCTCTTTTACATCTCCCCTAGACTTTGTTTGATACCCTAAGTGATCTGCTTCAGCTCCTCAAAACAGTGGAAGCCTAGTCCAATCCAAGAGAGTGGATAACTTTCTCTTGGCTTATGTGAGCTGAAATAGCTCACCTAAGAATTGCACACAGACCAGAGGTGCTGGAGAGGGATCAAAACTCAGACCTACCAGTTTGTTGCAAAACTACAGCCTAACACCTCTCAACTCTGCTAAAGTTCCAAACACCTCATTTGTCTTAACAAATACAGTTTGCAAACATGTTCTCTCTCAGACATCCCCAGCAAGATATGTTTGTTTATATACAGTGAGAGTCAGTGTGGGCTTCTCCCACATTAAGGCTTTGCTGCAGTCCTTAAACTTACAGCAGTAAAGAAATCAAGCTTCACAGCTGAATTAGGCAAAAGGCCTGAAAATATCAGGTACATTTCCTGGAGTGTTTACCCTTCCTCTGTTCTTCACACTACTATGTTAACTTTTTGAGGGGAAGGGGGGGGGGTGCAAGGAGGGCGGAAAAAGGACATAGAGACCAACTTGGTGCTGCCAATGCACCAGAAGTTGGATCCTGACTGTTAAAATAGAAAGCACGTGACATTTTATATTGAAATTTTGTGGTTTGTGAGTTTGTTATAAACTCTTAATAAATTTTTTTTAATCACGTAAAAGTTACAGCAGCTTTTGTGCTTTATACATATTCTGATTGTTTAACAGCTACACAAAAGAACTACTAATCTCTCTCTCTCTAAATACATGAAAAGCACCATCTATTTATTTGGAACCATATATGCCGAATCCTAGTATAACCATTAACATACATAAGGATCAGAATATTAAGAGGTGGATTTTAAGTAATGTGTAGATATTTACTTCTGTTTAAATGCAGATTCCCTCTTCTCCAAATACTACAAGACCAAACCAAGATTTCAATATCTCAAAACATTAATGATACCCCTAGAAACAATAAAAGGTCTCAACTTCAAGAGTACTGAATTCAGCTACAGATAAGTAGAGAGTGCAAATCATAGCAAGTCTTCATCTTGCTCCCCAAGAATGAAAATATACTAGAGAAGAGCACCCTGGACACTCCAAACCAGGCACGTCTTCTACAGGCATAACTGTGGATCACAAGACTTAAACCCTCTGCAACAGATGAGCTGGGCCACAAACATAGCATTTCTTGTGGCTCAAGTTTTCATTGTCTTAAATATAAGACAGGCAAAAAACCCCAGTGTAAAGAAATTATATTCACTGCATTGGAAATAACTGATCACGGCTTAAGAAAAAAAGAAAACGACAACAACAAAAAAAAGGTGAGGCATATGTACACCTCAAATCTGCAGGATATGGAAAGCTCTCAAAATACACCTACAAGGTACTGCCAACATTCAGACTTCTCACCCGCTATCTAAAATGCCCTGTGCAGTTTCATTGCTTTCATTTTTTGGGGAGGTGACTGTTCAGCTTTTTTTTAATAGAAACATGGGGCCTATATTTATGTTTCTTTCCCTTCAGCTCTACCCTGCCCCAGCTGTCAGTAATTGAGCCATTTCTCAGACTGCAGTACACTTTTCACAATAAATGCGAAAAAATATTTTTCTTCAGAAATAATTTTCAAACACCACAAAATTTCATCCACAGAAGTCAGTTTTTAAATAATGATGTTGGAATCAAATCTTGCTCACTTCCCTCAGATGTTGATGCAAGGAAACTCAAATGCTGCCAGTTTGAACAATCCATTTTGCTCAGACAATTGTGAAAGTAAAATTTAGTATCTTAAAGAAAAAAACAAAAATCTCACAAGAAAAGAAAAGTTACTGGAACCAAAAGTAAACAGTATATTTTAACATCTTTCAAAAACTACACACATCTTCCTCTTTATCCCAGATGTCTTAACTTCAGATACCAGTGAATTGCATTTCCTATTGTGGTGGTTTTGCCTAGGCTAGGTTTTTTAGTAGCAGAGGGGCTACAGGAGTGGCTTCCTTAAACAAAAAGTTGCCAGAAGCTTCCCCTCTAGCTGACAGGGTTAGGACCAGTCAATTTTAAGCTGGACCCTGCGCCTGACCCAGGGCTGGCCAATTAGTGATGGAGGTAACGCCTCTGTGAATAACATATTTGAGAAGGAAAATAAGTTGTTGCGTAGTTGAAAAACGGCAGCAGCAACAGGGAGGGAGAATGTAAAAACATCTCCACAGACACCAAAGTCAGTGAAGAAGGAGGTGGGGCAGGGTGCTTAGGAACTGAAAAGGCTCCCCTGTGATATGTGGTGAGGACCATGGTGAAGCAGGTTGTCCCCCTGCAGTCCATGGAGGCCACCGGGAAGCAGAGATCCACTCGCAGCCCGTGGAGAAGGTGCTCACGCCGCAGCAGGTGGATGCCTGAGGGAGGCCGTGACTCCGTAAGAAGTTCATCCTGGAGCAAGTTCCTGGCAGGACCTGGGAGTCCGTGGGGGAGGTGCCCACACAGGAGCAGGTTTGCTGGCAGGACTCGTGATCCTGTGAGGGGACCCAGGCTGGAGCAGTCTGTCCCTGAAGGACAGTTCTCCTAGGGGATGTCCCACGCTGGGCAGCGTGTGAGGAGCTGCCCCACGGGAGGTCCCAGAGCAGTTGCTGAGGAGCTGGAGCCCATGGGCAGGACCCACGCTGGAGAAGTTCATGAGGGACTGTCTCCCGTGGAGAGGGACCCCACAGTGTAGCAGTGGGAAGTGTGAGGAGGCCTCCCCCTGAGAAGATGCAGTGGCAAAGTCCATTTGCAATGAACTGACTGCAACCTCCATCCCCTGCACCACTAGGGGTGGAAGGAAAGGGAGTCCCAGGAAGAGGAGGTGTTTTTAAGATGGTTTTATTTCTCATCTCTCTGCTCTTATTGTTTCTTTAACAAATCAAACCTTTTTGTCCCTAAGTTGACTCTGTTTTGCCCATGATGCTAATTGCCAAGTGATCTCGCCGTCCTTATCTCAACTCAAAAGCACTTCGTTATAGTCCTCTTTCTCTCTCCTGTCCAGTTTAGGAGGGGGAGTGATATTATGACTTGGTGGACATCGGCCTAAACCACCATACCTATATTCAGAGGGCTCACTTATAGAATCACAGAATGGTAGGCTTGGAAGGGACCTTTAGAGATGATCTAGTCCAACCCCCCTGCAAAAGCAGGTTCACCTAGATCAGGTAGCATAGGAACATGTCCAGGCGGGTCTTGAAGACCTCCAAGGAAGGAGACTCCACAACCTCCTGGGCAGCCTGTGCCAGGGCTCCATCACCTTCACAGTGAAATAGATTTTTTCTTTTATTTAAATGGAACTTTCTGGGTTCCAGCTTCATTCCATTACCCCTTGTTCTGTTGCTAGATACAATATAAATGAGTATGTTTCAGTTTTTCTTTGATACAAAAGGAATAAATGAGGGAGTTCATTGACCAGTATCTATTTTTTTATGCTTCTATATTTGATGTAATACTATACAGGTGAGTGTGAAGACAAGTGTACCAATAAAGAACAAGCAATCACATGGGAAAATACTACAAGAGCTGGCACTTCTAGGAAAGATTCTGCATCTTGGAAGCTCATGTTTTACTCGTTATTATCCAATACTAATAACACAGCTTAAAAGGGAGATTGTAATCTTTCCATATATAAGCAAAGAGCCATTGAGTAAATTTAGCACCTACTCATTTAGCAGATCACCACTTGATTATGAAGAACATTTCAGACTACCACAGAAGTTCCAGATATGACAAGACGTGTGGATGACAGTCTAGTCCACCCAATTCAAAGAAGTTAATTATGGGGGAAGGTTTTTTTTTCATGGAACAACAGAATCACCTGAAATTTGATACTGTAGAATTCTCCAGTTCGGCAAACAAAACCCTAACAAGAAAGCAGGAATCTGGAAATGCCTGGAATTTATCGGCATGGATATTTTTTCCCCCCCTTGTAAAGAACAAAGGCAATCAATTGGGTAAGTGTTGCTATGGAGACTCCCCATCAAAAATGGAAATCCAGAAATAGAAAGTCTATCATTTTCTAAAAGATACTTCAAATTTGATTGCTTTAAAATAATCTAAAAAACCCAATTTTTATCATTATTTAAATCATGAAACAAGAAACACTGACTTACAATAAATATTGACCTTGTGCTGAATTTGTAGTTTCGATTTCCTAAATGTGATTTAATTTTCCAACAGATTCATTTTTGCTGATGTATCAAATTTTGCTAAAAGAGAATAGATTATCTCATTATTTATTAAGGTCTGTGTATATGGTGTTTCATACATTTATTCAAATGTCTATATTGTACATTTTAGTTACACTGAAACAATGAATCTTAATAGAATATCTTGAATTGTAATATCTGTCCTTGTATATAGCTGGAAACTCTAAATTGCACAAGAACCAAAATTAAACGTATTAGAACTTCTTCAACATGCTGAATACACAAGAAAGTAATTTATCAAAGTCATCCTATATTAAAAACCACTTCATTTTAAAAGTAAGTTTTATCAAGATAATTGTTTCAGACATTGTGCCCTTCTAGGTTTTAGAATATCAATATCACACAATGTTTACGAGTAATTGTTAGAAGCAGATCCAGAACTTTTCACTGTTTTTTCCAACACAAGCTCCCCTTGGCAAAGACAGATGTTTTTTGGTTTGTTTTTTTTTTCTCCTCTTCATCACAATGAAATCAAAACACTTTTATCAGCTCCTTCCCTGGCCAGGTTCTCCAAATTTTATGCATTCACATACACAGCTAGAGACCTCAGTCTCACTTAGCATCTCAGGGAAGCTTGTCTTTAAACTTTCCTTCATTTTGAACCTTAACAATCATTTTGAAGCTCCTGATTGGGCAATCCTTGATTTGAACTACTTGGATAAACAGAAAACACTGCCTGCACCTACAAATGATCCCACTACTGACTGAACACTTCTGGTAACTATATACCACATGCTTTAGGACTTTGGCCATTTCTAACAATGAACTGTTGACATTTTGGAAGAAGCTAAATGTACATCCTGGATTCTATAAGAGGTTGAAGTAGTTTATAGCAATTTTATGCCTTAACATAAGCAGTCCCAACTTTTAAAAACTGTTATTGATAAAACCTATTTTGTTAATATGCTTTAATTTCACAGCAGAACTCTCCCACTGCCCACTTCTTCCTCCTTTAGTTAGGGAAAAGCAATATTCTCTTGTACAACTTAAAATTCAGAGAACAGGATTCTCTCAATGAAGCAGATAAGAAAACGGTCATCTCAATTTTGGTTGTAATCCAATTGTGTAAGTACAGATCTCAAGCAGTCATCCCACAACCATGATGAACAAAACTATGGAGGTTACACCATTCCCTGCACTCAATCTTGAAACTGTAGATTAAATAGGATTTAACAGGTTTTTGCTCTAATTCATAATTCAATTACTGCACATTACCATCCAGAAAACACTTTATTCTGCAGAGAAACAAAATACTAACAAGTATTTCATGAAAAACACCACTACAGTATTATGTCAGGTTGTAGATGACTTCAGCACTGAACCAACCCCACAATAAAAACATGTCATATGAAGACTGCAGTTTTATTTGTTTGCTCATTGAGTTCCCTTCTATTTACTCTGAGAGAGAGATTAACTTGATTTTTATGAGGATGTAGAAGCGGAAGGGAGCAAGGCCAGTCACCTTAACCTCAAGCATAGCCAGATTTTCATCAATCTGTGATCACATGTGCTATCTCCTGCTCTTAATACTTGGAGTCATTTCCAGTGATAGCAAGTAACTTACTTTTCTTTCCTTTTGCATAAATCTAGGGAAGTGACAAAGGCAAGATGACTGCAAAGCAAAACGAACGTATGAGTGAGATTAAAACACTGGTTAAGTATTGCAGACACAGTGCAGGGATCTGGCCAAGAATGAACAACCAAAGTTGTTTCCATCTTGTATCTAAATGTTGGTGTCTAAAAAAAAAAAAAAAAAAAAACACCACCTTTATTTTCCTTTAGTTCTCATTTGAAAATCTCTTCTAGAAACAAGACAATATCAAATGAACTTAAAGAAATTCCTCAGATTATTTTTTCTGATGATTGGATGGAAAAACCAAGATCTCTGCTGTTGTGGTTTAAGCCCAGCTGGCAACAACCAAACCACACAGCTGCTCACTTGTTCCTCCCCACCTCGGTAAGGTGGGGTGGAGAATTGGAAGAAAAAGGTAAAATCTCATGTGCTGGATAAGGAAAATTTAATAGAGTATCATGAGGAGAGAAAAAACAAAAAACCCAGCCATAAAAATGGTAAAGAAACAGAAAGCAAGGGAGGCCTAATGTAACTGCTCACTACCCCGAACCAACACTCACAGTTTCAACAGAACAGCCACAGTTCCCACACCCCAGCTAGCTTCTCTCTATGACGGCAGCACAGCGTGGATTAGGCTTACCACAGCCCTCACGATGTCTGGTGAAAACTAAGCCCATCCCAGCCAAACCCACGACACACGCAAATCTCCATATTTCCAATACAAGAAGTGCTATATGAAGAAACTGCTGTGGTCAAAAGTGCTACAAGTTTCTCTAGAAATGAGAAAATACTACAGATTTTTAACCTCCAAAGTTTGAGTTAGGTAGATAAAAGTGACACAGGAGTTAATCTAACACGTATACAGCATATTTTGCAGAACAATGCTGCTCACAGTGGTTATTGTTAGTTTTTAATTATTAATCTCCTGTTTATGCAGACTTACATATGAACACTCATCCCATTAGCATCTGCAAAAAAGAACTGTACTAAAGAGCTAACATTAATCAAAAATCAAGACAAATTAGCAAAAGCCTTAGAAAATAATACACATACTCCACCCTGAGCAGGAATTACTTTTCCAGAGTCACACATGAGTGTTAATCATCGCCCGACGCACACCACTATTGTTTTGCCCTACGCCATACAGATCCTGTTCTTCCTCAAGGCTTTGATTAAAAATTTGGCTTAGGGAGACATTTACGTTGCTCCTTTTAATCCCTGTGACAGCTACTTGCAGGCGTCGGACAAGGCCCAGCTCTGCCTCAGCCCCACCAACCTCTTCCCTTTCCTCTCCTGGGGACACAGGAGACCTGGCCACTCATCCGCAGGGCAGCACAACACCATCGTAGAGAACCAGTGAGGCACCTCAGGTCTATGACTAAACCAGGGCTTCTCAAATTTAATTTTTTATTTTTATACTGACACACGCCAAAAGTTTTAACTGATCAATAAAAGCTTCAATAGCTCCCTCTGCTGACAGCAAATACATATTTCAGCTGCTCTGTGCAAAACCTGGTGGCAGCTGACCGAGAACATCACATTCTTGTCTAAGCATAGACATGTGTGTATATGTGTACAAACACACACAGAGCTACATAGAATCCTTGAAAATTAAGCCCTGGGAAATATATTGGGTATTTTTATTTAACACTCTCCTAAGATTGCTGTTTTTAAAGAATAATTATTTTAACTGTAAATGAAGGCCAGCAGTTTAGTACTATTTTCAAATGACAGCATTTTCCCACTATCTTATTCAATATAAACATCAGACAATATTATCTGAGTATCTAAGCTGGATATAAAGCTATATCCATGGAGCAATGGCTAATCTTTTTAACAGTTAACAGACAATAATTGGTCTCAAACAGCTGCTCCTTTACTATTAGTACTATTTTTCAGTCTTCCTCCCTTCTTCAAGTCTGCCTCCTCTGTGTACCTGCCCCTTTGCCACCAGGTATCAGATAGGTTAGTGTTTCGCAGTGGCAAAAAGGCTGTTTTGCTGCACATTGACCAAAGCAAATGCTCTCTATGCCCCATGAACACCATTTCAAGACACAACCACAACAAGTACAAGGGTGAGCGGGTTATGAGGGTTTACACATTCCAAACTGAGGGGCTACACTGACAGAAAAATATGTTTGCCTTTGCACAGATGGCTATCCTGCAGTTAAACTTGACGCCATTTGTGTTTGTGCACAGACAGTATCATAGAATTATTCAGTTGACCTTATAGACGATCAAGTCTGACCATTCACCTAACACCACCAAGTCCATCACTAAACCATGTGTCATGGTTTGACATGACAGCCTTTTCTGGTAAGGGGGAAGGGGCTGTAAAGATTGCGCCTGTAAGAAGTTGTTTGCAACTCTCCCCAGCTCTGAGCCAGACCCACGAGCCAATTAGACGCCTCCACGATCACTTTTTAAGAAGAAGCCTGCTTCTTCCTTCTCTCTCTTCTTCTTCTTCTGGCTGGTGGTGATGCAAGGAACAGTGAGAGAAACAACCACGCGGACTCCAAGGTCAGTGATGAAAGAAAGGAGGAGGTGTACCAGAGTAGAGATTCTCCTGCGTTCTATGGAGAGAACTGGTGAAGCTGAGATT
>WBNH01009703.1:249913-278438 GCA_013401255.1 Urocolius indicus
GTGAAAAAGTTCTTGTTATTCATTACTTTGAGAAGAGACCAACTCCTACCCTGCTACAAGCTCCTTTCAGGTAGCTGTAAGAGTGATCATGTCTCCCCTCAGCCTCCTCTTCTCCAGGCTAAACAACCCCAGTTCCCTCAGTTGCCCCTTTACAGACTCGTTCTCCAAACCTTTCACCAGCTTCGTTGTCCAGCTTTGGACACGCTCCAGCACTTCAATGTCTTTCTTGTAGTGACAGGTCCAAAACTGAACACAGTACTTGAAGTGGAGACTCACTAGCACCAAGTACAAGGGCATAATCACTTCTTTGGTCCCGCTGGTCACACTATTTCTGACAAAAGCCAGGATGTCATTGGCCTTCTTGGCCACCTGGGCACACTGCTGGCCCATGTTCAGACAGCTGCTGATTAACATCCCAAGTCCTTGACTGCTGGGCAGCTTTCCAACCACGCATCCCCAAGCCGGTAGTGTTGCAGGTTGTTGTGGCCCAAGTGCAGGACCCGGCACTTGGACTTGTTGAACCTCATGCCTTGGTCCATTGATCCAGCCTGTCTGGGTCCCTCTAAGGGCCTTCCTGCCCTCAAGCAGATCTATGCATCTGCCCAGCTTGACGTCATCTGCAAACTTACTGAGGGTGCACTTGATCCCTTCATCCAGATCATTGACAAAGACATTAAACAGAATGAGACCCAACACTGAGGCCTGGGGAAAACTACTTGGAAACCATCCACCCACTGGATTTAACTCCATTCACCATCACTCTCTGGGCCCAGTCATCCAAGCTGTAGGCAGACAGTTTCTCCAGGAGAATGCTCTGGGAGACAGTGTCAAAAATACAATTTAAAAAGAGTTAAGGCGCAACTAGTCAACTCTGCAAAGACTTTAAGACAAAGCAAGTCTGACTGCACGTCCAGAAACAGATGGCCAAGCACTACATACATAATGGGCTCTGGACTAAGGACTATCCATGTCACAGCTGACCTGGTATCTCTTCTTACCTATACCAGCAAAATATGCCACTCGTACTCCCCTCCAATCACAGATAATTCAGTAGTTGCTTCCTTGCACTGCACAGACCATTTTCAGACCTCGCCAGTACATCTGCTCACAGGCTTCTGCCATCTTCATGCTTTCAGCACTACAGGTCCGGTATCATTTCTACCTTTTTTCCTGAGAGTTAGAAGAACAGAGTCCTGCTTTCCCAAACAGCCATTTCCTTTTCCTTATTCTTCTCACCCTTACACATCATTTTATTAGTTCTGCCTCATCAGATGCTCTTAACCTGCCACGAACACAGCTCCAAGGCTGACTAGGTGCTTCACAGTTCTGTTCAGTGATAGTTCAGAAATTTGACAGCCTTGCTCAGATGGTACAGAGGGAAGATGAATAGTGCATCCAGAGCAAGAGATACAATCAAATTAAGGCAAGAGTAATTAGATCTGCAGCACCTTATTGCACACATCTACAACTGGAGAGGAAAAAAACAAAAACAGAACACAAGATAAATGGAAATTGCATCTAGCATCCGTCAGTACTTTGGACCTAACTGCAAACTTACCTCAAACAAAATTCTGAAATCTAGGACTTCACAAAACACAGAAAAGAATCTAAATTCATCTTTATCTGGCCAAGTCTTACACGTTCTTCTTTAATATTAGATAGGCAAGACTTAACCACTGTTTTCTTGGTTTTTCATTAGCAGTATTATTACACACTTACCAGAGCAAAGGAAAGAATAGGCCTGAAGCACACAGAAACCCTGATTTAATGGTTACAAATTGATTTGCACCTGAAACTACATCAAGAGCACAGGTGGGAGTACTTAACATCTGTTCAACATTGAGGAACTTTAATTCCTGAAGAGAGACAGTCTCATCAGTCTCATGTCCCAACTCAGTAGGCACCTTCAGCATAACCAAACCAGAACACATTACGTGTTCTCCTCTGATCCACAGATGAACCATCTCCTAAAAAGGCACTTTTTAACCCACATCATTTGGTACAAGTAAGGACAAGCCCAATTCATTGGTAGGAAAAAAAATAAAATCACTGAACAACCAAAAAAACCTTAACCTCAAACCCTTTCCTCCTGCTTTTTCTATCATGCCTTTAGAGCCCTTCTCTCCACTTCCATGTCTCCTCAACAAACAGCTGCATGCCTGCAGCAGGCTCAGGAGAGCCTCCCAACCCCAGATGTACACATATATGCTTCAGGATACTGGAACCTGGGTTCATTTCTGCAGAAAGTGCATATATCCAGTGTCCATCCACATACTTGAAGTACACAAGAAGCACTTTAGCTTTTTTTTTTTTCTTAAATCAAGAAAAGTTGGCTGAAAAATACACTCCACAAATGACACACAAAACACTTAGGACTACAGGGAACACACAAGGTACCAACTTTGTCTAGGTTTCTGTATCTGTGAAAAACAAGGAGACAGTTCAGAAAGAAAATGGCTATGAACTACCAAGTACACCCATGGCATGATTTTCAATGGAGGTTCTTTATAAAGATTCACAAATAAGTGCAATGCTTTAATCCTTATCATGTTTGAAAAATATATCACGTGTGTGACCTGTGATCTTTACAAGTAAAATCAGATTTTTATTACTGGTAAAAGTAGTTCAGTCATCTGTTCTGCTACAGCAGCATGAGATGGGATCCTGAATTTTGGCATAATATTCTACTAAAAAAATAAATGTATTGGAGAAAAGTAAGTATTAATGAAAAAGTTTCCACCTGGAAATAATTCTCTACATTTTTGTAGATTTCTCTGCATCAGCCCAGTTATAAGAGAGTTTCTCACACTTTCATACAGCAATGTTCTGTATTCCAATATTTACACATATTTAATAAAAACTATGTATTACACAACTACAATCTTCTATCCTTATCCTTTCTGGCATCCAAGTTCATTGATATAGTTACATTTGCATTTAGTTTTAATTTCAATATAATCTGAAATTGTTACTGTAAGCATTAAAAAGCCAAAGAAAAGAGAGCGGGGGGAAAAACACACTAAGGGAACAAGTAGTAGTATGATACGTTACATTTGGGTTGTTTCGTAATGTAGAAGAAGAAAGGAACAAAAAAACCCATGAAAACGAATCAGAAAGTGTGTTCAGTTTCCAGAAGCTTCACTATCTGCAGTGTCTCAATTCTCTTTGAAAAGTAATGCCTGAGGGACTTTATTTTTATTTTAAACCTGAAAATTCAAATACAGACTTCAAAACAGACCTTGTATGGTTCACCTAGGAATACCAAAACGAAGAGCAAAACCCGGCAAACAGGATGGTATACTGATAATTATATCTCAGCTAGCCAAAACAACTTCCTTTGAGCCTCTTTCACACTACTCATATAGGAAAATTAATTTTTAATGCTATTTACAGATTGCAGTTACCTGTGAGAACATAATGCAACCAATTAAGCATTTCAGTACCACAGACTGATACAGGCTGAGAGGCAACAACTGGAAAGATCTTCCTGTCATTTGTAATTTTCCATTCTATATCTTACAAAAACTATGAGAATAAAGTGCTGCATTTTTTTAAATCTCAATGTCAAATACAATAAAAATGTAAACCTCTTGATAGTTTAAAGGTAAATGGTCTTGAATTAGATAGCAGCTTGGATGGATTTTCTCCTTTCTCATGTAAAATAAAGTAAAATTTCCAATTGTCCTTTCTCAAGAAAGTAAAACTGCTCCAAAGTACATCACACAACAACCTAACAGTCTCACTACCCCCATACACAACAGGTTAAAAAGTAAAGAGATTGCATTACACATTAAGACTGTGCAAAGGTTAAATTTCACACAATTGATGCAGGCTGAAGGAATCACAAGCGCATTTAAGAATTGGTGTGTTTTATTTACTGCTTAGTAGTACAAAAGTTGGATAAAAACCAATTTTGTTAAAAACAGATAGGCAAATTTAATAAAGGCTGATTAATATGGCAATATCCATACCCTTACAAAACAGTGAAGTGTAGTGTTAAACGCAATGAAACTGGCAGTTTCTAAGTCCTCTTACTGAAGTAGTAATGCACAAGTTCAAGTGCTGCACATGAGGTCTTACAATACCTCATATAAGTACTTTATACAGGCAAACAATGTTTTACATATCCAATACATTTTAATTTCTTTTATTTTACATATTTCCAATAGAATCAGAATAGAAAGTACTTTTAAATTAAGTAAAAAAATACCTATTTCTGTTTAAACTCCGTTCCATTATTTTGGCAAGTTTGCTTGCAGTACTAACCCCCACCATGTATCAAAACATAGTATTACCAAAATAAACACCTTTTTTTTTTCAATTTAAAAAAAAAGGCTTTTGCAACAGTCTGTAACTGTATCTCCCTTCTGAAAATTATTTAAAAGTGCTTGTCATTGCCCAATACTCCCTTTTTCCAGTAGTATTTTATACTCATACTTCTCAATTTCTTGGAAATGGAAAGCTAACTACTACCACCAATACTAATTAAATTCCTTTAGAAACATTAAGTCTTCATACAAATGATCAAGTGAAACTTGAAGGAGAAAAAACAATAGTGCATGCTAAATGTATACTTGGTTTTTATGTCATACTTAAATATTGAAGAGATTTCAAAAGCCAGGTTTAAATTAACAGGAGCAGAGATGCCAAACACTGATGTTGCACTTCTGGTGAAACTGTTATTTTGGGTTCTTGAGGATAGACTATTATCTCCAAAAATATCAATTTTTAAAGGAACAATAAATCATTTCTTTTCAAAGCTTTGGTATTTGGGGTTTTTTTTGGCAAATACAGCATCAGTGAAAAGTATACATATCCAGTCTTGGATACAAGTAGAAGGAAGATCATCAGCAGAATATACTATTAGCAACAGCGAAATAAACTTGACGTTTCCCAACAAGACATGGGAGTTTATCTAATACATAAGCAAGAAGATTAATTTCTTTGTATAAATTGATTGTTAACACTGCAATAACTGACGAAGATATCAGATTCTCAGATATGAAGGAGAAACACAGTTTGGAGCACTTGAAGTATGAATGTAGAAGAAATCAATTTCAAAACGAACATTTGTTTTCATCGAGTTCATGAAGCAGATTAAGTTACTTTATAGTTCTCAGAATACAGTGCAATCTCTTCTAAAAGGCATTACATTAGAGCTTATGCTCTTAGGCACTTGGAACAAATGTTATTTTTTCAGTTTCTATTACAGCAAAGTTTGCTTAAGTATTGCAAAGATTTCCCTCCCAAAAACAAATAACAGGTAAAAGCAGAGATCATAAATAGATACAAAGAATTAACATCACAAAATCATCACTAGTATTTTTAGCAGTAAGTCACACTTAAAATATGATGGGAAGGACACTGGCTTAAGATTTTGCTGCCAAGGAAAACAGCTACCCTCAGTCCAATAAAGCCACTCTGGAGTACTTAAGTACTCTATAAATTTTTAATGCAAAATATTCCATAACCTTATCTAATGGTTAGAATATGTAGCCTTAGCTTAATAAGGAACCTGTGAGTAAAAATATAAACAAAAAAAAAGGCAAAACTATTAGGTATTCTTCAAATACAAGTGAGTAGTTACAAGAAAACAGGAGAACAAGAGGCCTTGAAAACCTTCCCAAGAGCTCCCCCAACTGCGTAGAAAAAGATGCTCTTCAGCCTATGTTAAGTAGTATGGCGGAAAGGTAGGGTGGGGGGAAGACAATTTAACATCTGCATATAGCTGAACCAATCTGTACTGCAAAATGCCCTTCACAGAGTCCAAGGGCTTATGTACTAAAGGTACAGCTACAGATTTTGGCTGACATAATTACGTCCTTGTATGTTTTGCTTGGCTACTAGCAGTTAGATTAAAAGAATATTTTCACTTTCCAAAGGCTGGCTTTTATCTTCAGCAAATACTTATCAATTCTAGGGGGGAAGAACAGAACAGCAAAATCCAGATGGATCAGAGAAGTAAAAACAGTTTATCTACAATGTAATTATATTACTTGTAATATTGAACTCATTAAAAATGCTTAAGTAGGGAAAAAATATTACTTGATAAGACTTTTTTACCTTTCCCGTTCAAAAACTTGTATGTATTATTTCTTTCCAAGATGAAGCCCAACATTTAGTAGGAAGTCCACACAGCTCAGAAGTACTTAAGTGTCTATATCTTAATAATTTTACTGGTGAAAAACCATGAAGTGTTTAACCTTGCACAAATGCCATCGCAGAACTTGTAAATGCTACAGTGTCACAGTGTCATAAATACACTTCCTTAAATAGTATGCATCTCTTGGGAGTTTTCATTTTTCTCCAAAGTGCTAGAAGACAAGTTTCTTCCAAGAGTTCCACCTGCAAGAGAATAAAACACTTCTAAAAATAAACCTAAATAGCAAAATTAGTTTTAGAATTAACACACCAATAAAAAAGTTAGCAGAAGCTCTGAAATGGAAAAAAAGAAATCACAATGATAAAATCCTAGAATGGTTTGAATTTGAAAGAACCTTAAAGGTCATTTAGTTCCAATCCCCTTGCCACAGGCAGAGACCATTGCATGAAGGGTTGCTGTGCTTTCCAAGTTTAATGTGAAATCCTAATGGAAAGGAACCAAAAATTCAGTTGGTACCATGGAAAGGAAGAACAAACTGACAAACCATATCATTGCAAAGCACACACAACTCTGAAAATGGATACTGGGAATGGGAAACATTACATGGCTTCAGCACATCAATACCTTAAGCTGTTTGTTTTTTTTTTTACCCAGGGGCTTACAATGGATGTGCTAAGGCTCAGCTCAATATTTTTACTGTATATCTACTACTTTTTCATGTGCCACTGGGCATATTTTAGAAGAATTTAACTGATAAAATAGGAGTCTGTGGAGAGCATGGACCTTGGAGACATGCAGAACGTGCTACAACTTCACGTGATGTAGCCAGTATGAAACTAGGATAAGCTGAAATTCGCACTGTAGAGGTCACATCAAGAAAATACTAAGAGCATGACAGTTTGGGAGGGAGAAAAAAAAAAATCCCAAAACAAACCAAAATCCTGAACTTCAGAGAAGCGGTGAACAACCAGCAAGATTATGTCATTCAAGTTCTGCCCAACTCAGGATCTCCAGCTCATTTGTGCACTATCAGTAACAGCAGTTAAAATGAGGCCATAAAGCATAAATATGTTGCCTCCAAATGCTGGAACAAACTTTTTCTGGCAGCAATTAAGCACACATTTGTGACTGCCTTCCTACTCTGCATCTGAAGGTCTCAGACAAATTCTTCAAAACTATATGCTTTTTAAGTCTAAAATGCTGCTTATCTGTTCAGTTTCAGTAAATTAAGCTAAAATAATTTATTACAACTCTGAAATAAGTAACTTAAGTAAAGGTGTAACTGTTACCTGTTTACCTGTGAACAGCTTTTCATGGTAGTGGACAAAACCTTATCTAGAACCATGCTAGGGAATAGTATCCAATTCTTGTAAGCAAGGAAGGTCTGTTTATTTTTTGTGGTGCACATCAAACAGGCCTGGCTAGTTTCCCAGATGACTTACAAAATAGTTCTGTTGGACTGGAGAGACCTTCACAAAATATTCCCTGGAGATATTTCTCTGCTATTAGTAGATCTATTTCAGAAAATGCAATACTTCAATCCTAAGGGAGGTTCTACAATAAAAAGCTGCCATAGATGGACATCTAATTTTTTTATAGGTATCTCTCTAGAGAATAGCTTATTTTTAGATTAAAGTATGATTTAAATGGTTTAAAATTTAGAAAATAACTTTTAGGTAATTGCAGGGAATAACTTATTTAGGAGAGGAAAGAACAAATTAGAGAGCAAACTGGACTACAAAACAGTTTTAGAGTTACGTCAGAAGATTTTTTTCTTTTTTAAAATTAAGCTCCACTGGAATTAATGTTGTTTTCATATGTGTGTTTTTCTGTTTCTAATGTTTAAAGAGGAAAATATCTACATTGCCTTTAAGCAAAAATCTTATTACAGTCTGATCATGCTATCATTTAAGATACAGAAATGGAAAATAGGAATAACAAAGCAATTAGTTGAGCATGAAAACGCCAATGCAGTCAGTGAAGGAAAAGGTTCTCTCCTATTGCATTTAGCTAATATATAATTTTTAAAAAGCAAAGAAAGGAGAAAGAAACACACTACCAAAAAACCTTGAACACTCGGACATAATTCTGAATCAGAAAATGGGAGTAAAGTTTGTCTTTCATCGACATAGATCCTCCACAGATTACAGAGCACCAATGAGACAGCGGCCACTAGAAAGATTTGCTACAATTTGCCACAGAACAAAAAGCAAAAAAAAAAAAAAAAAACCAATCATGCTTTTAGTCTAACATCTACCTTCAAAGCAGGTGGCTTTATTTATAGTGGCTTTGATGAGCACTTGTTGTCTAGTCTGGTCTTACAAAGGTCCAGCAATAAAGATATGACACCTTATTCCAACTTGTTAATTCTTGAAACCTGAACTCCATCTCCTTGCAGATTACCTTACTATTTACCTTCTTACTCATCTAGCAAACAGAACATTCATTACAAACAGACCTCATTATCCTCCACAGTCTTTTAATCATCTGGAAGCATACCACGCCTCCAAGTCTTTCTTCCTCTACAGCAATGGTTCGAAAAAAAACCTATGTATAATTTCATGATGAGGCACAGTGTCTGCAGACAAATACACTCCACTTGGTTCACAGTCATACATGTGTTGACAGTAAAGACTGCGAGTATCTCATTGCACACCAGTTGTCTATTTTATCTTCCTTTCTACATTGATACAATTACTGAATGTTTTCTTCATGAATAAACAATGGACACAAAGGCCACATTTTGCACCTTTGGTCTTTCAAAATTTAACCTTAAGATATTTGAGAGGTTTTGAGTCTTGTTACATTTTTAAGCATATCCAATTTCCACTTGCATGTTTCTCTCGTATTTCAGGTTACTGAGAGTTTGAAACTGGACTGAGCTGACACAACATTACATTATCCTCTCAGCATACAGAGTTTGGCACTTTGCACTTCGTTGACTTTCTTCAAAGCTGGTACCTTTACTTTGGCACCACCTTTCTTTTTCCCAGGGGTCAAGCTCTGTATTTCCAAAGACATTTATATGAAGTCATCTTTCCCTTTTAGATTTTCGTCAATGTTTCATCAGTTAGAGGCAAAGCATGTTAACTTACAGGGGTTTAATTTCCCTGACATTCTTAATTTAAAAAAAAAAAAAAAGTAGTTCAGCTGCATTCCAAAATCATGTTGGACATGTTTTTGACATGGTTAATGAAGCACCTCAAACAATTCACTGAAGCTGGACTCACAAGAAAACCCCAACCTCCTGGCTTAGTAATCTACCATAAATCCCTACAATATGAGCACTTTCATGTGTCTCCGTTCTTTTTAGCCAAAGCGCCACTGATCTATTAGAGAAGTATCTATTAAGCAGTCACCTTATAAAAAGCACACAGTACAAGGCTGCAAGCATAAAGAAGCACAGTTGTTATTCCAGTGATGCAGTTTTCAGTAGCATTTTTTTCTTTTGGGTATTAAGCACATTGCCACTAAATCTGAACCATAATTTATTTCCAAAAATGAATACACAGATGTTTCATTTCCTGGGCCAACAATGCCACCTCTACCTAGCAGTTGTTATTTCAACATCTACTCTAACTACTAAATCTAAATAAACAATTAGATAAGAATTTGGTGGATGATAAATTGATAAAGGCTAAGTTAACTGAGTGATCACATAAAATTTTAGCAGACTCCTGCAGAAATTTTTGAAAATGAAAGATGAGTTTTCATGCAGAACTGATACATTTCCAACTTAATTTCTCTTTGCTGATTACTTTCAATTATCTATCAACATAGCACTGTCATTGAGTTCCCAGTGTTTGATACCTGCAGTTTACTCCGAGTTTCTCCTCTCTTGCATCTCCTGTTTCAAAGGCACAGCAAGTCCTTCACTCACTTCTGCTTTTGCAGGCGTGGCAGGCATATCCCCATTGATGCTCTCCACACCAGTCACAGACATCAAGCTTTTCCGATCTTTGGAATTTGATTTGTGCTCCACTTTTGTGACTCTAAATCTGAGGTAAGCAAGAGAAAGATTCAGTTGTCTCTCCCTTGAGACAGCTAGATGGTCCTCAGTGCCCAGTGTATGGACAGGTCCCAAGAAATAGACATCAATAGCTTCACTTCAGAGGAATCTTCCTTCCTGTTACCTACAGGTACTTTTAATACTCACTACTGCTGAACCACATTTTCTCAGAGAATTGTGTTTTAAAGAAGAATCCACAGATACAATACTACTTCTTAGAACAGTAATTTTCTGAGACAATGACTTAAGATGGGAATTAAATATAAAGAAACAGAATGAAGGCACCTCTATAGTTCACACTTACTTAAGAAATACCAATTCAGAAAGAGAAGGGTTTATTAGCATGCTTACACCCACAGCAAATCCCCATCTGTTTACATAGTTCTAAGAAAAATAATAAAATTAAAACCACATTTACTTCTACCAGGAATAACTTCAGTCTAATAGCAACAGAGTTAAAAAAGACAGTCAATGATGCTATAGTAGAATCAATGGATATCTGATCCAACATGAGCCAAAGTAGTGTCCGTAGGAAAAGTATAGAATAAAATGACCCAAGTCTTACCTTCCCACAGAAAGGACTGTAACTTCTCCAAGGCGACTTCTTCTGTGCTCTTTCGATTTGTGAGCTGGCTTTATAAGGTGCCATCGTTTGTGGCTACAACGAGTGCAAACATCCTTTTCTACCACTCCTCCAACAGTATGGAAATGATGGCCTTTGCAGCTGTGTTTAAACGGAATAACACCAGGTGACAAAGGAGATCCTGGACTTGTTGGACTCCCAGGAGAGGCAGGACCTAAAGGGCTGTAAGAAAAAGTGTACAGGAAATTCAATGTTTACTATGAAATCCTCTTTCTCCAAAAGAAAAAAAAAAAAGATAAAAATATAGTCTTTAGTTATTTCTAGGGAATAGCTTTTTTTTTTTTTCCAGGGACTGGTTATTTACGAGGACGTCAGTTTTTTTGCAGTTAAAATCACTCCCATAAATTAATTCAGCTGCAGTCACATGGTTCAATTAACTATTACGAAAGTAAAGGAATTTTAAAAAGTCAGGCTAAATTAGAAGAGAGTAGGTTTCATGAACTTACACTGATGGAGGACATCTAGTTAGCTGATTATATTCACATTTGGAGAACTACAGAAAGTATTTCAGAATTGCTACAGTAGCTTTAAGAACAGCATAGTCCCACAAAATATTGTAAAGCAGTAAAATTGTCTACCATGAAAATGAATTAACAGATCATTCAGCTTATGCATCAGAAAAACAGGGAGTTAAATACCTAGAAGGAAAAAAACAGTACAAACACCAAAGTCTTTTTTAAAGAATATCTAATCAAATCAATCTAATTTTCTTCTAAAACAGAAAAGCTAGCTAGATAGGTAACACAGATAGAAAGTAAAAGATGTACTTTTTTGGACTTCAGCATCAATTTTGACACTGTCTTGCAACATGTTCTCCTAAAGCAACCTAGATTTGAGTGCATGGAAAGCGGAATTACTGCAGCAGAACGTAGCACGCCTTGTTTGAAAAAACAACCACCAGAAAGTACCTAACAACAGATCTGTAAAGACACACTAAATGTAGTTATTCTGATGGTGATGACATTCAGTATTTTAAATAGTTACTTGGGTAATGGAATAGAATAGCTAAAGCACCCATAAACTAGGGATCACCCATAACTGTAGAGGACGAGATGAGAAATTAGGGTGATCAGAGAAGAGCATGTATGTTAAAGACACATTCAAACATATATAACTCTTAGTCAAAACACAGGATGTAGTGAAGTAAAGGCAACACAAATTTCAGTGCTTTAGCAGAAAATCTTTACAAGCCCATATGAATTAGCAACAAGCAAGATGATCACTCTTTTCAGAAAAAGAAAGTGAAGATCACAAGATGAATATGAATCATTAAGATGTTGTTGCTTAAAAAAGACAAATTTCACAGTGGAAATATCAGGAGTATAACCTGTGAACCTAAAGTTACACTACTCAGCATTAATCATGCCTCAGCTGATTGTTCCATCCAGTTTTAGAAATGTTATTTCAAGAAAAATACTAACAAACTGAAGAGACTCCAAAGGAGAACAGAAAGAACAAATCAATGAAGTAAAATATGCCATGAAAAACTAGAGTTACTTGTATGCTTATTTTAAAAAAAAAAATACGGACAGGAGACATTTAATGGTCTTCAAATAAGCAAGAGTATGCTATCAAGGGAGATAAAATCTGTTCAGAATCTAAAGCAAAGACTGGAACTAATGGCTTTAAGTGGCAGAAGTGCAGATTCTACTTAGCCATTACTAATCCTGTTGTTAGGAATCATTTCATTGTGCACCAAACTTACAGTGAATTTGCACTTGACTCACTAAGGCTTCCGGAGCACATCAGAAATTATATAATAGCAAACAGTCACTGAATGCTTCCCTTTTTATATTTTAATTCACCACAGAAACAATAGTCTAGAACTCCCAAACACCACACATGCTCACACAAAAAAGAATGAATTTAAGTTCAAACAAATGTTTCTGCTGCACCATAAAAGTTTAAAAATAACTTCCCATACTTGAAAATTCCTAAGTTCATTTTTTTCCCCTATCAATAACCAAGCCTCTTGCTACTAAAATGTGATAAAACAATTCCATACTGAACTCTGTTTTCCTAAAACTATACACTCCCATTTTTGTTATTGACATAGTACACTGGAACTATCATTAGCCTTGAACATAAACACATGGTTACATATTAAAGAGTATTTTGAGTATCACACATGTAAGTACTTTTACACAAATGATGCATCTGCAACTCAGGCTGAACTACTTTCTCTACATAATTAAATTGGTGTGTAGTGAAAAAAGAGGTAAGTCAGAACGTATATTACCACAATTATAACGAAAAAAGTCAACCAGAAGGAGACATAGAAAAATACGTCTATTTTAAGTTAGCATCCACAAATGAAACAAGTGCTGATTCTGTTTTTTCCAGTGACAGTAGCTGTGGACTAAGTCAACTTATAAAGAATTACACCCTAAAGCACAGAAGTATTTCCAGCCTTGTAAATCTTCAACTCAAAAAACAATAAATCTGTATCAGACAACTAGAACACATAACCAGAAAAGACAGTTACTAACCAACAGCATACATTAAAATTTAGTGATTCAGAGACACCACAAGAAAACCAAAGTATTATCCTCTTAGCTGACAACTCAAGGAAATGATGTAGCCTTAAAAGCCCTCAGCAAACAACATCCTTTGACAGGGTATGTTTTTTAGTTGCCTCAGGAAACATGCATTAAGAAAATGAGTAATTACCTTTCAGGTTCAAAGACACTGCTATCTGCTACCATGGCCTTTAACACATCAGCATTTGCTGCAATGAGAATAAATAGAACTCTTCAAAAGTGTACAGCTCTATCTTTAGGAAAAAAAAAAAACCAAACAGAGAAATTGAAGCTTCTCAAAGAAATTTCATCTAAAAGAAAGATGACTGCATTATGTTTATCTCCAAAAATGCATGAGAAAACTATGGAAAAAAAAGGTTAATATAATTCTATGGGATTTTCTTAATCTATTAAAATGACAGTTCATATAGCACTGAAAGCTCTGTCCCAATACAGCCTATATGATGCAGCCATCTGCACAACACTCTCAAACAGTATCTCTGACAATTTCAAACATCCATTTGACCACAAAGTATTTGACCTTGCATATATAAAGCAACTTCAGATTAAAAATGATGGTTAAAGTCAGCCCTACAAAATGCAAATTCATGATCAGCCAAGAACTACCAGTTGCTCACATATTCTAACAAACACATAGAGTACCTAATCCCAGCCTCAAGATAAAATACACAAGCTCAAAGTCCTAACATTTAAAGAAAAAAAAAAAAAAAAAAAAAAAACACAAAAACCACAAAACCAACAAAAACAACCCCATCAAAAACCACCTCAAACAAACCCCGAAACGCAATTTTTCCAGAGGACTAGTCTTCGTTTAGAAATAACTCAAAGTCAGTTCAATGCCTAGAAGGACTTTGATTTATACAAATGTAAAATTAAAACGGTAAAAGTTCACATACTATAAAAATATCTCCCAGGTGTTTCTTCTACTGGGCAAATAGGTTGTGAACTAACCAAGCATTCCATGGGCTGCTTAAATGTGATTTCCTCCGTCTGTCCTGTCCTCTTCTTTATCCTTTGTCCAAAATTCAACAGTGATACTAGTCTACCCTATTGTCTGTCTCTGTTATGCACAAACCTTTACTCAGACAACAGCTGGAAGAATCATTTCAAGACAAAAAGTTTAATCTGGTAAAAAAATAATCTCATATACTTTAAACACTAAGAAAACCAACTTTGAGGTTTCACTTCACAAACCAAAGAATGAAAAAAAAAAAAAACCACAACAGACACACAGTTAAAGTATCAATAAATGTATGAGCCAAACTTACCATACAAAATAATTTTCAGGTAAGCAAGAAACCTCCCCTATCTTGTTTGAAATTACTGCCTTCTGAAGGTGAATTTTTAAGAGTTAAGCATGTATAAAAAAGAACATTTATTTTAGAACATCATTATAGAATCTCAGAACTTCAATACTGCAACACCATACCTTCATTTTTCATAATGTAGTTAACAATTTGTCCCACAGTGTCGCTATTCTCATGTATAGTTTCATTCATTTCTGTGCAAGGAAATAAATACATTGTCAGTATCTTGGCCTTCTAAATCAAGAACTGAGTTATTTTACAACAAAAGAAAAAAATCCATGCCAAAACAAAACAAAGCACATACTACAAGAAATTACATAAAAAACTGACAATGTCTATTATCACTTGAGGGAAACCCTTAGAAAAGACTTTTTAGTCCTTATTCATGAAAAAATACAAACACAATGTTGTGGAATCTATGCATTATCTCAACATATTCATCCAAAACTTAAATAAACTCAGTATTTTCACAAGCATACTTTAAAATTCCTTCTCTAGCTAGTAGGGAGGAGAACACAAGGCAATGTTTCTACTCCAAACAATAGGGAGGAAAAACAAGCCCACAAAATCATTAAACTCTATCAACTCATTGCTTTAAAATAGGTATTATTGGCTTCTAGTATATTAGGGACGCAACTTAAGCTTTTCACCACATCTCTGAGGACATAGTATTTGATTTTTTCAATACATTCTGACATGACTACAGGAAGAAGAGATAAGACAGTATCTCATGAACATTCTTTAGACTTCTGGCATTTATTGAACTTATTAACAATACTAGAAGCTGAAGTTACTTTCAGAGTAACCTCAGAAAGCAGAGAAGGATCAAGGAGAGAAATAGAAAAATGAAGAAGAACAGCTCTGTCCTTCCCTAATAATGATATGATTCAAAAGAAAAAAATAGATCACAATATTGAGACAAGTTTGATGGAGGCAAATTTAGGGTCACAACTAAGTTCTCATGCTTCACCATGATCCTAATAACTGCAACTTTGCAATGCAACTTAGACACAGCTGCTTCCCTAAATCAAGACCTCAAAATGGTTCCATAACCTTGCTGTTACCACTTAGGTGAACTATCAGACTGCATATTCCCACTCACTGCATACATGCCCCAGGCAGTAACTGCTCAAGAACATGCTAACACATCATTACTGTACCACATGGCTCTACCATTACCACAGAGCTACTGTAATTTCCACTTATGAACCTACTGGTGTTAAATAATTGAGAGAAAAAAGAGGCTCAAAGAATTTACAAGTGACTTAGCCCTTGTGTTTACTTAGCCAAATGCTATGCTGGGTTACTACAGCCCTTTCCCAAGTGATAACACTATTTTCTTGTTTGTGGGTTTGGGGTTTTTTTTCAAGATTATATAGGAATAAGGAATCATAAAATAAGGGCACAAATGAACGACAGAACAAAAACAAAAATACCTTTAAGAAAAAATTGTAAGCGGCACACATTACATAAATCATAATGTGGACAGTCAGTCCAAAGGCTCAGTTTTATAACGAGCAGGGAGATGAGACTGACAGCACAACAGGAATAAAACATGATGGCTAAACATAAACCTTAGATTTTAGGCTTTAAATGGCAGTTTTTTGTTGCTCTTCAGACAGAATTATGTATAACAATACTTTGTTCCTAACAGCATGTGAAATGCAGAAAAGCACTCTGGTGACTCTGATTGCAGTGTACAGTTACAAACAAATACACTGGATACTTTGATTTCTCTAGAAGCTCTTAATGGATGTTAAGAGGACTTGCACGGGAAGTTAGAACACTGCTAGTTTTGACTGCCAAAGATCAAAACCCAACAGGCATAGTGGTAATAGAAATACTTTTCTTAATACTGTTTTGATGTCAAACGTAGACAGAGAAATTACAGGCATCTCACATAAATTATTCCATAGTAGTTTCAGCATACAGAAATATGAAGTTGTTCGACTTGTTGATTACCTATTTTTTCATCAGATAGTTTTTCATCTTCTACTTCTTCAGCCTCTGTTGTACAACGATATCCTTTTTTCTTAAGGATATGACAGATGAGGATCCCCAAGAGACCCATGATGAAGAAAACAGGAACCAGTGCAAAGGCAATATACTCTAGGTGTTCAGCCTTGCCATCATTGCCATCAGTTTTAGTTGTCAAAGTAGTTGTCTGTAAGACATAGCTTGACATAACCTTGAGAATCTCTCCATTACCTACGTAAACAAATAAACACAGTTATTACTATACAATGTAAATCAAAGGATTTAGAAAACTACAAACACAACCAAATCCCTGTGATGTCAATGCAATGTGCTTTCTGTGAGGACCTGAATGAACAACACATATTCTACAGGCTGAGAACTCCTATCTGTAGATATTCTCTCTTCATGAAATGATTACCATGCATCTGACATACAGAAAACCCACATGACATATCTTCAATATAACACTGAAGAACAAACAATAATCTCATCTGACAGGTTTGTAATCAACAAGGACTCACATATTTCCCAGAAGAACATTGCTACCATCGCTCCTTGCTCCCATCAGTGAGGAAAATGCCGTAATACTCTTCCAATTCTAAGTTTATGCAAAATTGCTACCACATGGATCCTTCCCCACTACAAGGATAAGTACAAGATTTAGTATTGACCCTTACAAAGAAAAAGTACCAAGTGTGGAAAAAAATAGCTTTGCTTTTTTTTCTTAACAGTGGGATTTTACAGCACAAATTGAAAAATGTTTACCCTTTACTCACCAGCATAAGGTGGGCTCATTCTTCTCAAGACTTGGAAGTCACTTCACATTTAAATTTGAAACAGGATGGGAAAGAAACTTTTATTTTTGTTTGCAAAGAATTTACATTGCATAATAGGCACATGTCTATAGCCACATATAAAGACTTTTGTTTTGGTTGAGCTCTGAATTTAACAGATGTCTATTTCATGTTACAGACTGTGGCTTTGAACTACCAGAGGCATAGAATATTTACAATAGAACGGACCTCTGAAGTTCATCAGTCCAAAGGTTGCTAAAGGCAGCTCTGATTATATCAGGTTGCTCAGGTACACTTCATCTGATGGATGAGCACTCTACAACATTTCTGGGCAACCTGTTCCAATATTTCCTCACTTACATGACCAATAAATTTACATCTCAGTACATTCTCATATAGGAAATATAAAAGTATGCAAGCTCAGCTGTTCAACTAAATATGAAAATACATGTTCACATCCTCAAAATTCCTCTGACCCTCTAGACTTCATACACACTTCCCACCCTATGTAATAAAGACTTCAATATTATTCTTCCAACATGCAAGACTATTCCTGCATTTCTACTCTCTATTCTTCTGCTTCATTTCAGTTGAAAACATTTTTTTGTAGGAATGACAATAAAGAAATTATCTAACACTATTTCAAGATTTTCCATCTATTTGTATCAAATGGACACGACAATTCACAATCATTCCATTAGTCAAGCTGGTTGATGAAGACTGATGGGAATGATTTACACGACAGTGAGACTTTCACAACAGGAAAGTCTAAAACAATCAAAACTCTCCCTTTAAAAAAAAAAAAAAAAATCAAATATGGAAGCCTCTAGAAAATTGCCAAAAGAGCATTATTCCACAAACACCTCTGCTGCATTGGCTGTATAACTAAGTTATTTTTTAAAAATACCAGTAAGGTGACAGAGAACTAAGAAAATNGAAAATTAGGGGGAATGATTTAAACAACAGTGACACTTTCAAAACAGGAAAGTCAAAAAAAATCAAAACTCTCCCTTTAAAAAAAAAAAAAAAAAATCAAATATGGAAGCCTCTAGAAAATTGCCAAAAGAGCATTATTCCACAAACACCTCTGCTGCATTGGCTGTATAACTAAGTTATTTTTTAAAAATACCAGTAAGGTGACAGAGAACTAAGAAAATATCTTTAAAGCTGCAGTTAGGCGTTTACCTTTGTTTTCCTTATATCAAAACAATAAACCTTTTATTTTTAAAGTACTTCTGAATTTTTCAGGACAGTCTTGAATTGTTAGTTTAGTAGTAATACACAAGACTTGCTCAAAGTGAAAAAGCACTAGCTGAAACAAGACTTGGCAAAATACACAATGGGGAAAAAAAAGAGATGTGTTAAGCATGTGTAGTGGTTTTGCTTAAGCCAGGTGTTTTGGGGGCGGGGGGGGGGGGAAGCTACAGGGGTGGCTTCTTTAAACAAAGATCTGCCAAATGCTAGGGCTAGGGCCAAGACAGACCCCACGGCTGACCCAGGCCTGGCCAATTAGTGATTTAGTGATTAAGTAATGCCTCTGTGAATAACATGTTTGAGAAGGAGAAAAAGTTGCTATGCAGTTACTAAACTGCAGCACCAACAGGGAGTGAGACTGTGAAAACATCTCTGCAGACACCAAGGTCACTGGAGAAGGAGGAGGAGGAGGAGGTGCTTAGGCCCTGGAAGAAAGACTCTGCTGTGCAGACCACAGTGAGGCAGCTGTGCCCCTGCAGTCCACGGAGGCCACCAGGGAGCAGAGATCCACTCACAGCCTGTTGAGGACCCAACGCTAAAACTGTGACTCTATGGCAAGCCCACACTGGACCATGTTCAGGACCTGGGAGCTCGTGGCGAGAGAGGAGCCCATGCCAGAGAGCAGGACTGCTGTGAGGACTTGTGATCCTGTGAGGGACCCACTATGGAGCAATCATTACCTGAAGGACTGTTCTCCCAGTGGATGACCCACATTAGGGCAGGGTGTGAGGAGCTGCCACCCGTGGGAGGTCCCATGCTGGAGCAGTTTGTGAGGAACTGAAGCCCACAGGAAGGACCCACGCTGGATAAGTTCATGAGGGACTGTCTCCCATGGGAGGGACCCTACACTGTAGCAGTGGGAAGTGTGAGGAGGCCTCCCTCGAGAAGGAGCAGCAGCAAAGTCCATCTGTAATGAACTGACCACAACCCTCATCCCCTGAGCTGCTGGAGGGAAAGGAAGGAACATCCTAGGAAGAGGCAGGGGTGGAAGAAGGTGTTTTAAGATTAGGTTTTATTTCTCATCTCCTTGTTTTTATAGTTCATTAATAAATCAAGCCTTTTTCTCCCCAAGTTGAGTCTGTTTTGCCCGTGACAGCTGCTGAGCAATCTCCCTGTCCTTAGCTCAACACACAGAATGCTTTTTATGTTTCCCTCCTGTCCAGTTTAGGAGGGGGGGAGATATTATGACTTGGTGGGCACCTGGCTAAATCACCTCAAAAATAATTTTATAGACAGTAGTAGAAATGCAGAAAAATGGAAAAGTGACAAGCAAAGAAACAACCAAATAGAAGACAAGACTAAATGTTAAAACAAAATCTCAGGATGTTTACTTTGGACACAGTCAGATGGTCTAGCTTGATCCCAAAACCAAAATAGCTATTCACTTTTAAGAGAGACTAGCAATCCTACAGACAATTATATGCAGAGATAAATCATGTTTAGAAGCTTTAACTGAAGTCTGAGTTAGGACAACTGAACAATATACACAATTTAACATTTTACGGCTGCAACTGTTTTACACTACAAGGAAGCAAAAGACGAAGGATAATGGACAAAAACATACAATTAAGATAACTGAGCTTACATACAGTTTGTTTTCTAAGACTTTCTAACTCATGTTTTAATATACCAAAACCTTACTGCATGGCTAAAGGCCTGTGCTTCAGACTCTCCAAATTGTGGTTCAATAGTTTCTCCAAATGCAGAGTGGCTTTAAGAAGTGCCTTCCCCTTCAGTACTCTGCTATCCCACTGACTATGCTCCTGACAGACCATAGTCTTGAAAACAGTTTTAAATTGGATTATAAGGATGGCTAGGGTTTAAGAAAAAATGCCTCAAAAATTCTCCCATTTCTAAGCAGTTTGGCAAACTGCTCTATCAAGACACTGAGTAAGCTGAAATGAGGGAGCAAGCAACCGTGTGCAAGAATACATTTAGAACAAGCTTTCCTAATGTAATTGTAGTAAGAGAGTCATAATCTCAGAGTGTGCTCCAAAGATAAGGACAGGAGGATTAATTACATATAAATAAAGAATAATACTCTACTTGTTTTAAAAAATCATCAACTTGAAACCCTGTCAGTTTGACACAGCCACTGAAAACATATATGTAATTTAAATAACAACAAAAAAAGATTCACACAAAGATGCATACAGTCAAAAGAAGAGAATAATTATCCACAGAACATGGGAAAACTGATCCCAAATACTATTAAATGTCCATAGCAAACAAGAGGAAAAAAAAAAGAAATCTGAGCCAATCTCAAGATCCTAAGTAACCCCAGCAGAGCTATACTGCACTTTCAGAAAGACAGATAATTGTCAAGAAATCACAAAATACCATTCCCACCCCCTCAAAAAAAGTAAACCATCAGAAACTACTCAGGTTGATATCGCCAGCCTACCTAATATATATTACCTTAAATGCTTTAACAGTAAAAACCATGACTTGAGTTCCTTTGATTTCTGTTTCTTTTTCTACCTACAGAATCTGTTTTATGATTTGTTTTAGTACTTCTGCTTGTAGACTGACACCTGAAAAAACAATGAGAAAACCTTCCTTGCAGGCTACAAGCTATTCTGCAGTCAAAAAGTGATGACAATCTAGACATTATCATAGGATACAAGCAATCTACACAATAAAAAAAATATCAGAACCGTGCCTACACTGGAACTTTTTTCCTGACAGAAGGATGTTAAAAAATCATTTAGCAACTGAATACTCTGTGGAATAGATCAGTTCATCAATTTGACTGAGATTTTAAAAGCTTTTGAATGAGGCAAGAATTTTATTTTGCATTTAAAAATGCATTAAAAAACACAAATACTCCACAATACCAGCCTGTGTAGATAAGCCGATATGAATTTCCTTCAGTTGGCGTTAGACACCTAAAAAACTAATTCTCCATTAAAACTCAACGATATACACACATCTTTGAAAGTATTTTGTCCTTTATTAGTAAAAAACTAATGATATTTGTATATGAATTCATAACTTATACCAAATCCATAAACTGCTTGACATTTATTTTACTTTCAGAGGTGTAAAAGCAAAAAACAACAACAAAAAAAAACCCCAAAAGCAAACTAAAAATACCCTAGAAGAAATTCATCATCTGGAACATATACTTGGTGTGGTGTAAACTTTTAAACAGAATGAAGCACTCAGCCTTCATTAGCAAATACTACACATTAAGAAGTCTGTCTGCCCTCAAAAACATCAGCAGTTAAGACAATGCGAAATCAGGCTTGCTTAGCTTATGACCAATATATTTTACATCTCAAGTCATCACTACATCACTCATTCTATGTTCCTATTCCTCTTCCCCAGTAGCATATTATGCTTATTAACAGACTGTTGATAGTCTACTCATTGTCATGGTGTATAATGTTGGTTCACAATGTTTTTTAATCAGAATTTCAGGCCACAGAAATCTTCCTCAACTCAACTCATATAGAAATTTGCTTTACTGTTTGGCTGTCATGGCATTTTTATGTATCAGTCGCTATACCACTCTACACATCAAAATTACTTGCTGATGTAATCTAAATAAAAATATTTAGCGGCAATGCTCAGCACGTTTTAAGTGATGCTTAAGCTGCAGATCACAGATTGCATTAATGGTACTAATTCTTGTTTGCCTAAAAATGAATATACGTTAGGCACTGAATATTGTCTGTCCTTACTTAATCTGTACCTAAGCACTGAAATATAAGGACAGTCAATCTCAGGTAAGTATTTTGCACTGGTTGTAATCATAGAATGGTAAGAGTTGGAAGGGATCTTTAGAGATCATCTAGTCCAACCTCCCCTGCCAAAGCAGGTCCGCCTACATCTGGTCACACAGGAAGATATCCAGGCAGGTTTTGAAAGCCTCCAGAGAAGGAGACTCCACGACCTCACTGGGCAGCCTGTTACAGGGCTCCTTCACCCTCCCAGTCAAATAGTTTTTCCTGATGTTTATAAGGAACTTTTTGTGTTCCAGCTTCTTTCCATTATCCCTTGTCCTGTCACAGGATACAACAGAAAAAAACTGATGCCCCAACCTCCTGACATCCACCATTTAGATACTTGTAAACATTAATGAGACCCCCTCAGAGTCTCATCTGGACTAAACAGTCCCAGGTCTCACAGCCTTTCCTCACAAGGAAGATGCTTCCAGTCCCGTGATCATATTGGTAACCCTGCGCTGGAATCATTACTATTCTGACACAAAGATAGTGTTCTTCCATCTCAGTAGTGGCTGAAAGAAAATACTACCTTTAGTAAAAAGAATATAGAAGGAAAAAAAAACACACCACTTTAATGAAAAAAAATATTTCATCCTTCATTAGATTGCAATTTTTACATGGCCTTGACACATATATTAACGTTCTCGTTGAACACTGTATTCCCTCTATGTTACTAAAACGTTTGACTACAAAAATATTCCAAGACTACAATGAAGGCTGTGTTAAGAACTAATCTGGACAGGAACAAGTAAAGTAAAGATATTGCTCTATAACAAACTTTCTTTTGCCTAAGGTTTTATAAACTGACAGAAAAGAGAAATAGATGCATCTTAGAGAGGTCATCCTACTGACAAAAAGCAGGATTAACTGCACCTAAACAACTACCTGCCAAGCAAGGCTAAAAATCCTGCAAAGGTAACAGCTTGTCCTGCACACCTATTTTCTTTCTAACTGCAAATCAGAACAATTCTTTCTTTAACATCTACTACCATAATATCAGATTCTGCTTGCGCCGAGTTACAAAATCACTCTCTCCTTAGTTTTAGCTGCATGTACTTGGAAAGATTACATACTTGGCAGGATCACTAGAACCTCTCTCCCCAATACAAGCCCCAGTTATCCCAAAGCTTTGCCTTTACTATTGATCTAAATAGACAGTTCTCAAACTTTTCTTCAAGAACATGAGAAATCTCTAGAAATATTTAATATTGCTCAGAGAACAACTGAGATTCTACAAAATAAATCCTTTTCCAAAAGGGATCAAAACTCTTCGGTTGCTTGTACAAGCAAGTGTTTATATAAGCAATAAGATGCAAAATTTTAAGAATGCATTATATTATAATTCTCCTGTACTAGACTTAAGCATAATCTACATCTAGCTGCTTCAAGCACATAACAGTTATTTTTGTATTGTCTAATTTACAGAAACAGCTCGAAAACAATGATATAATCTTCTCTCGGCTACATGATAAAGAATTCTATTTGATTACTCTGGATTTTGCCCATTACATGAGAACCTTGTTTACATTTTGTTCTAGGAATCTACCTGCTAAAAATAAGCACATAAATGTTCACTATCTTCTCCATAAAGTTCAAGGAGCTGCATGATTTTATTTCCTGCTTTCATTCTGAAACAAACCATTGTTGGCTTTTATGTTTACTAATAAAGAATTAAAAATCAAATAATTCAATAAAATTAAATATGACCAATGAGCAACCTATTTAAGTGCAAGATAAATTAAATATTCAGCTGTGGCATATGATCTGCTTAACATCTCAGCTAAGCACAGCTGGAAAATATGTCTCAGCTGCAGCATCAGCTTACGCATTTCTTCCCCTCCTCACCATTAACGTACCCATTGGTGGAAAAGGAGCAATCACTTCAGGTTCAAAATAGTGTAAACAGAATACAGTTTGCTTGCGTGGTTTTCTTCATTCTTTTGGGGGTTTGCTTTTGTTCCCTTCACACCTGGAAACCTACACAATGTTTAAAGGGCATAATCCAAGGACTGCTTAAACTGGCAATGCCAGAAAAAGGGATGGTTAGGCAGCTGTGACCTCAGTTTGCTCTACAAGGAAAAGGCACATGAAGACTATATCATAGAGCCAGGGGAGGACGAAGCACTAGATAGGATGTATACTTTCAACTGCATTGAACTATAATGACATTTCCTACCTCCAGGCCTAACATGCAAGGTGGATGGATGCACATCTAGACTTGAAACATTCTTTAAGTACAACTTCTATTTTAAAACAATATTTTCACGTTACACACCATTAAATTCAGGTACAAAAATAAACTTATTAGATTTCTTAAATACATACTAAATACCTCACAGTTCAATTTCATTTTTCAGATTTTCAATTCAAATGCTTAGTAGTGAATTTGTTTAGAATTCTGATGGTAATTACATACTGATTTAGTATAGTTTTTTAGTTATTTTAACAACAGTAAATTAAGCCAGAACAGTTTTTTGTGACTCCAAATCATATATACTTCTTAAGAGTTATCTGATTTAAATACTACTTACCTATTCTGGCCCCTACAGTCAAACTGCTTTTGCATTAACTAAGCAGATGAAATAACAAGCAATTTAAATCACAAGACTCTGCCCAAAACAGGTATACACAAAGGAAACATATATTCAGGAAACGTTTGGGCTTCCCTGCCCTACTAATAAGGTAGTAGCTACAGAAGAAGCCAGGCACACTAATAAAGGCAGAACCTAACAGGTTAAAAGAAGTTTATTTTCTAGAGGAAAAAACCTCTTAAGTGAAGAAAACCTATTGCCCATCATTTGCTTCATCTATTGTTTAAGGAAATTGTACTTCAGGGAATATGCATAAACTGACTAACAAAGGAAAAACCGCCTATCATCAAAGAGGAACCTTCAACAAGTTTGTGAATTCCACTTCTAGCTTCCTTGTAGTAATCAGAACCTACCACCAGAAGTGAAATAAGCAGGAAGTCTGATGAGAGAAAGGAAGCTACATGATGAAAGAACATACTGACAACTAGTAACGGTACTGCCAATTGCCTTAGAGGTTAATTAAGCAAGGTTGTTTAAGTTTTACTGTGAAGAACAGACCTCAAAACTTTCCTTGGGTTTCTGAAAAGCAGTATCTCCAACAAGTGAGCGAAGGATCAACCATGCTTCTTTTAAGATCATTCTAACTGCATCTGCTTTGAGAACACTGACAAGATGCGTGCATAAAGTTGCAGGGATGACCTACCTGAACATAAAATCTCACATCACCCTGACTATCCAGCATGGTATTAAAAATCCTAGAACTGCAAGTCTTTCATTGTCCCTCAAACTGGAGCCTGCTAGAAGTCCTTAAATTGGAGACCAAGTCTTTGGCTCACTGAAGCCAAAGAAAAATTGTGACTGGGGACAAATTTTGCAGTACACCTAGAAAGAGAGCTTTCTACTCTGAATTCTGAGAGATAAGTCTCCACTCTGATGAATTCTTTCCCAGCCTCCATTTATTTCTGAAATACATGTCCCAACAACACTTTCAGTACCTTGTCTGCAAAAAAACTTTAGGAGGGCTTCCCTGTAAGCCTGAGGGTGGGGTGGAGATTCAGACAAGAGATACACTCTATGTAAGGATATGTCCTATTAACAGCAAACAAGCTAAAAGCATTAATGTATGAAGTGCATAAACTCTCAAAATTTCATACTCCAATTTCTACAAACCCAGATAGAGTCTGCAGGAACCAAAAAGAAAGACCATACCTCATATCATCTTTTCAGGCCCCCAGTCAGCCCCCACACCCCCTCAAAAAAAGCACACCACCAAGGCATCTAAGATTATTAACAATTCCATGAGAAAAATATTTAAGAGAAGAATATCTAGAGCAATGTTGTCCTGTTGAGGAAGGGGAAAAAATGCAGTATGAAGGCCAATTACAAAGACTCAGTCCATTCCTTGTGCGTGACACAATATGCCGTTGATAATGCTGTGGAAATATAGACACACAAAAATCTCACATTCCTATGTTTGCCTGTGTCAAAATTGCAGTGTTTATAGTATCACTGCTTCAGTCACTACCTGGACAGCATATAGCTTCTACTGAAAAAATACACAGAACTTATCCTTTGCATTTCTGTCATCAAATTTTCCACAAATTTCAATTTTCTAATATAACATGCACCGCATGCAGTTACCACTTGCATTTAATAAAGCACACTTCAGCAGTCTGGCTGTTAAAAAAACCAACAAAATTCTTCACAGACACACCAGATACCTAAAAGTATTCCAAGTCACAGTTAATTTTACAAGTGCAAGCAGCATTAAATCAAAACACTCACGAAGACAACATATAAATGCACTGACGCAAACTAACACTCACGCTAGTTTAGATAAGTCAAAAAACTCAGTTTTAACCAAAACCAGCATATTTCCTGTGTGAAGATACAGCAGATACTTTGTGTCAATTTATTTGGCAAACTCAGAAAAAGGAGAAAAAGTCCTATTCTTTCACAGCTTTTGCATTTGCTGCTAAATTTGCCAGCTTTAGTTCTCAGAAGTACAATACTACTCATTTAGATACAGTATATTACTGTTATAGCTGTTAAATCTTACCAGTGTATATGACATATTAACAGCTCCCCCAGTGTAACTGCCTTCAAGCTTGATAAAGCAATGCTGCATATAAACATTTGTAAAAAGTCAATGCAAGCCTACGCATACATATCCTTTGGTTTACTACAGCATCTGTTTACACTCTTCAAGATATCAGTAATAAGTAAACTGGATAGTAATCTCAGCATGTAGAAAGATGCAGTAATATGTCACAGGAACAACCAAAGGGAAAATCTATTCTGTACCTGTCAAAAAAATATTTTAAGTGGGGGGAGGGTGAGAAAAAAGTTATCATGATGGAGAAGAAAAACACACAATTCCTCTCTTCCTCTTACCTCTACATGCAAAACCTGAAATAAGTAAGAATTACGGCCTTGGAGAGCATCAATTACCAGGCAACATAAGCTAGAAATTCAAAATGCTTAATCTCTTTCAGTGAAATCGATAAGCTAGAAAAAAAACTAATCCAAACAAAAAAGAAGTGTGATAATGCTAGTACCTTTAGCACCGTTTTACTGTCCCCAGTTGTGCCTAGTGGTACTTGTTTCCACTCTCACCAAGAGCGGGATGGACTGGATGACAAGCGTTCCATTCCAAGAGCAATCTGTTACTTTCAGAAAACAAAGTTTTCTATAATCCTTTCCGCCAAGCTGGCCTACACCGAGTAATACTTACAGGTGTACAAAAGTAAGTACAGAATGACTAGAAACATTTTATGCCTAATTTTATGTTAATAAGTATGCTCTTGCTAACCATTCCCACCAAGCATAAATTTACTCTCAAACAAGCCGGCACATTCCCATCACTTACATACTACCCCAAAGTAACAGAGCTGATCAAGTTGAAATTTACGCCCAGGTAAAAAACCGCACACTAGTCTAAACACAGATGTTTAAGCAGCATAGACAATACACAAAAAAACCACTTCAGACAACACAGGCAGAGAAGTCAGTTTAACTTTGAGACTGTTAGTACCATAACATTTGGGGTTAGATATAAACAAAGAAAACTAACTTCCTCTGGCACTTGTACGTGTGGGTGCTCTCCAGAGACCATAAGGGTTACAGTCAACTGAAACTCCAAAAACCTAAACGCAAGTTTAACATCACAACAGACAGTGTAGTAAGAACCATCCTCTGGTGCATTTCTACTTCTTGAGCCATCCGATTCCAGCTTGAAGTGAAATCAACTACGGAGGAGTTGCCAGACTCCAGTTTGCACAACCGATCGGGGTTTTTTTTTTTTTCCTCTTTGCCACGACTCATGGCCATACCTGACTAACAGTGCGAGGCCGGGGTTGCCACTTCACGAAGCGTTTTATGTCTGAAGCCACTGTCACGCGGAACACGGAGAGCACGGGGCTTGCCCCCAGCGCCGCCGCCCGCACTTCCCCGGCAGGCGGGACAAACTGCGGCCGCCGCGAGCGCGCCCTTACCCCTTCGCTCCCCGTTGGATGCCCCTGGGCCAGGGTGGAGGAGAAAACACGAACACCCCTCCCGCTACTCGCCGACGGGGCAGCCGCGCGGGGACTCAAGCGTCTCTGAGTCACCCACTGCGGCCCCGCGGCGGCGGAGGGG
>WBNH01009703.1:278682-334593 GCA_013401255.1 Urocolius indicus
GGGGGGGGGGGGGGGGGAACCTCCTAGAGGAGAAGCAGCGGGGTCTGCCGAGGCACCTGAACGGCAGAAGAGGCCAACGCAGCCCTGCGACTCGCACTGCCCGCTGCGGGCACAGCCGGCGGCGGCAACCCGCGGAGCGCCTCGGCGGCCGCCGACAGGAAGCGAAGGGTGTCCCGGCTTGGAGCTTCCTCTCCGACAAGTTTCCCCCCCACGAAGCCAACGCCCGAGGCCGCAGCGACCCACCAAGAGCGGAGCGGTTACCGAGCCAGGCAACCGTCGGGCCCAGCGAGGGACCAGCCGCCGGGATCCCGNTTTGGGGAAAGTGGGAGCTGTTTCTTATCTATTTCTGGGGGGATTTTTTTCCCGAGGACACCTGGCACGCCCATCCCTCATAGGGTTGCCCCGGGGCCTCTCACCCGGGTAACTTGAGGTGTGTGTCCCGTGTGGCCAGCGCGAGGAGGCTTATCTGCTACTGCCGCCCTGGTGGCCGTGCTCGCCCTGCCGGTGACCCTGTAGTCGCTTTGTGCCAGCCCCTCTCCCCACCGCTCCCCAGAGCTTGCTGTTGGTTGCTGGAGCTGCGCCGAGGCTCATAGGTGTGAGGGCGAGGCAGCATGTGACCCCCCGAGGGGCCGCGAGGCCTTCTGACACTGCAGTATTGGCACTGAGGCTACCAAGTCCCCAAACTGAATGTGACGCTGCATTAACTGTCCCTTACCACATTGCTCACACCCTATTGCCTCTTCCCAGCCACGAGGCCTCAATGCATCATTCCTTAACTCTTCAAAGATAAACTCCAGTTTAGGTTTATACTCTACTGGTAAGCAAACTTCCCATGCTTAGACTTTGTCCCACTTTGTGTTTCAGCATCTTCAGCTGGACTTTTCTGCTATCATGGCATAAAACGTAAGTCATATTCTTGTATCAAAGGCAGAGGCAATTATAGTTTCCCTATAGTTGCAAATACATCATTCTAATCTAAATTACTTACTTGCTTTTTACTCATTTTAAATACCTAAACAAAAAAACCCACCATTCATTTAAGAAACAATATTGCAATAATTACAAAGGCAGATACATTACTGAATTATTTTCTCATCTGGTACCAAGAATGTGTCCAGGAACATCCTTATCAGCTACTGACGAGAGCTATCCACAGCTAGATTCTGTACACCAGACTGCCACCTTCTTGTTTGGCACAATCAGTCCAACTGATATCTCTTTCCCCCACCTTTCCCCAGGCTTCTGGTAAAAAAAAAATTATGCAGAAAATTATATCTGCAAAAGTAATATGGCAGTACTAAATATCGTGCTCTGGAAAGAACATTTTAACCCTTTTCCTCTGTGCTTGAGTGCCAGCTCTACTTATGGTACAAATTGTAGTCACTACTTTTTAGATTTTTTTTTTTTTTGTCAGAGAAACATGTACAAAAAGATTAAGATAATTTAGTATTGGAGATAAATACATTGACACACAAAAAGTTTAAAAGCTGTCTTTTATCCTTTTGGGCACAAGGGAAAAGAGCTTTTCCAGAGAAGCAGTATTTTCTGAGTCTAGTGGCAGGGCACTATTGATTGTTTAGATACTTGTTTACATTTCCATTTTTAGCATCTATTACTACCATGATTCTACAGCTCCATTATAAAGTCAAAGTTGATTCCTGATAGAAGCAAATTGTGAAAACCTTCAGCTAAGTTTTACTGCTGTTTGCTCATCAGCAGCCTCCAAATAGAAAAGGCAGTACAGCAATCCTGAGAAGAGATGATATAAGCCATCAAGATCAGTTACAACAGAGATAATAATAAAAAAAATTGTTAAAGCTTAATAAAACTACAACCCTAGAGCTACAGAATAGAATATGAAAGAATAAAGATAGATTTCTGTTTTTTTTTTTCTGTTGGCAAGTTTAACCTGTGTGTCAAATGCCCAGCCTGAAGGAGTTCAGCAATTTAATGATTATAATGTTTAGATCTGGAAATGCCTCTTTCAGTCAAGTAGATAAATACGAACATAAAATCTCATATTTCGTCTTATTTGAAGAATTGATGGGGAACTTGTGCATTTATTAACAAAACTGACAAGGAATGAGCAGAACAGTCATTTCCAACAGAAGAGGAAGTCAAGAAGCCGGAGATGGGGTTCTTTGCACCTAGGAAAACTTTCTTCCTCTCTGGTTGCCTACAGAAAGTACTACTGCTCGCTTGAGTTGCCTCTGCTCTGTCTCTTTAAATTTCAATATATTGGTTTTTTGAGGGTGTGGCTCTGTGTGAACTACATCCCATGTCGTAAGGGAAACAGACTCAGAGGGAGGGGGAATCCTCTTTCTCTCTTAGGGTAAGTGTAGCACCTCCATTCCCAATTCACAGGTGATTGCAAAATTCAGCAGGATTTCTGACCAAAATCTCACTCCATGAAACAAGCTCTCCAGAGGCAACCTTTCTCTCAGATTCTCCCTCTGACTTCAGAAAGATTGTATGTGTTTTGCTTTTAAGACCAATTAGACAACTAACCGGGTTTTACAACACAGCCCACAAGCAGTGAATCAGCATAATTTCTGAGGCGGTAACTTCCCGCCCTTCACCTGCTGGAAGAAACAGCCCTCGGGCACAGGTGAACTCTTAAATCATCTTTGCCACTAGAAGATTTGTGAAACAATCTGACATTTTTTTACAGAGAATGATAACCCTCACTCAAAACGTTACAAAATGTAAAGTTTCCTTATCAGACTCAAACCTAAGTTGCAATAAGGTTTAATTTACCCAATCTATGTCAGCTATTTCCTCAAGATTTCTAAAATGTGTCTTCAGTTTGTCCCTCTTACTCGAGAATGCAATGAGTTAGGAAACATGTAAGCATTTTTCAAGTGCAAGCCAGTCAAAGAATTTTCTTAAGTAATCTTTGGCTTTACCCACTACTAATTCTTGACATTTCATCTCAAATCCAAATGCAGCTATCATATTTTGGACTTAGCTTATGCATGCTCTTTCAAGAGTTTAGGCTTTGCCTCTTCTAATATGTATTGTTACATATTTTTGTGTTTCCCTTGGAAATCCTCATCACTGCTACTAGAAATCCAGAAAGCATATATGCCTTTTCTTGACCTTTATAACTAAGAGGCAAGTAGTTTTTGCTTGGTATTTCTCAGTTATTTTATTTTGAATCACAGATTAACTTATGTATTATTCAGAGGATGTCCTAATAATTAATTTATTTAATTTTTCATTTGTCGTTTTGTTGTTGGCTTTCTGTTTTGAAAGACTTTTTATAGATTTCAGGAAGGAATGCCTGAACAGGCCAAAGGAATGCCTGAACAGGCCAAACAATTAGCCATCCTTATTCGCAAAGCTTACAGAAAGAAAAAACATAGCAGAAAGAAGAAGATGGAGAACCCATTGCTTTCACAAAGTCACACTGGTGGTGTCACATCGTCAAGCCCTTTTATATGACTTAACAAAATGCTTTATACTAAACTTGAAAGTCATTGAGCAGGATGCCAATTCCACAATTAATTATATATATATATAATTACATAATAAAGCCCCTTTATTACTTGTATGTATAAATACTTCAGTGTAAACCTGACCACCACTAGTGCTAGTAAAGCCTGAACATATGAAATTCCTTTTGAAATTAAATGGTATGTATTCCCCCACATTATTCAATTGCTCAGATTTATTACTGGAATCACAGTGAAGACATGGGCTTTTTTGTCACTCAAATACCAGCAGCATTTGAAACACTCATATACATCCAAGAAGTATATTTTGGTATTTCACCTGACAGTTGTTTATTTTACAGATCATAATAAGCAAAATAATTATATTTTTTAAATATTAACTTCAGCATTTGGAATGATCCTGAAGTTAAGGAGTAAGATGTTAGATACTTATAAACCCAAAGTTTAATTAGTGGGTTTCTAACAGACTTTTTAAAAAATGTTTTCATAAGCTCGATTCCTCATTAATAAAACAGCAATTAAAAATCTCTGTAGGACTGAGGCCACTTAGTATGCATGTCTAGAATCTGAAGACCAGAAAATCTTGTGTATTTGTTTATGACAAATTATATAATAAAAAATAAAATACATAGAGAGTATAACGTACCTCAAGTGTACTGGTTTTGGCTGTGTGGTGCTTAGCTGCCCACTGAAGTTAAACCTTGACACCTGGAAATAACTTTAACTCAAAGCACATACAGTCATCAAAGCTTTAGTCAAGGAAAAGTTGTAAGGAACATTACCAACATTTACAAGCTAAACTCCTGTTAGTTTCTACTCTGCCCATTATGCAGCTCTTCCTGATGATGAAAGTAAATATATTTCTGAAAGGTATTGCCTTACACAGGAAGAAAAGATGCAAAGAGAAATGGTTCTGCTCTAAAATTCCAAACTTTATGCCTGAAAAAAAAAAAAAAAAACCTATTTTTACAGCACTTCAGCGTCTCAGGTTGAGAAAATGTCAGTGAAGAAACTAAGTTATAAGGGTAGTGTTTTTCTAGAAGCAATCTCTCTTACTTCCTCTCTTTCTCTCCCTGTCTCTTTTATTATACTGTCCCTCTAATAAATAATCAGTTGGGTTACAGGACTCTCCTTGTAAAAATGACTCCCATTTCACTTTTATTTTTCTTTATTTCAGTTTTATTTGTGCCTATAGAAGGTCATGGTTGTAGCTGCCACCTTTCACTAGATTTTTTTATTTGGTCAAGACTGTCTCCTCTTTGTTTGTGATGAGTTCCACTGACAAGGCTAAAGTCTGTTTCTTTTGACCAGAGAGAAGAAAAAAAACCCAGACTTGATTCTGGAGCCAAGACATTACGCTGCTTGTCTGAGAAGAAGGGAATAAAGTTATAGACACTGTCCCAAGGACAGTGCTAATACTTCATTAGCATCTGCAAACTCCTGAAAACAACAATTGCAGCCTTCATCCCTTCAGATGCCAGCCCCTAACAGGATAGCAATTGTGGTAGGGAGTAAAGAGGGTATGGTGTAATTAGCTTTAATTCTTAAAACTGTTGTGGTTGCCATTCCATTTCCTGAGAAGCCAGATCCTCTTGATAGTCGGTAGGTGTTCCCCAAGAATGCCTGGTAGGTAGGGCTCTCTCAGGGGACTGAAGGAGAGGAATGTTGATGTTCTGGATTGTTATCAGGTTTAGGCATGATTTGGTATTAGCTAGGTCCTAAGCACCAAAACAGATGTACCTTCAATGCCTGGGAATCTTTAAAGACTCTGCTATGGCTGTCAGGAAACTTATGTGCCTCCAAAAGTAATCCACAGCTTTGGGTTTTGGTGCAACGTAAGGACTTGCATGTTATTTGATCAGTTTCTTGTAAGAGAGGAAAGAGGATCTTGAGCAAGTATTAAAGCAGCGTCTGAGCTTGACAAGAGGACTGCAGGAAAACAGCAAGTCCATCCTGCACTGAAAGGAGTGAGAAAGTCTAGTGGTTTTGAATGCTGTGGAGAACCATATTATGAATATACATTGTATAGAGTGGCTTCCTTGGTGTAGGGTAGAGGCAGCAGCTGAAGAGGCACAAAGTAGACTGAGTCCCTACAGATGGCAGTTTTTTCCTGGATTTTATGATAGCACAGTTGTAAAAAATTTATCACACAACAGTTAGTAAGTGAAAATTAGCATGTAAATATTATGATTTTATACTGTAAAGATTATTTTCAGTAAGTCAAAAGTGAAGCAAAAATCTACAGTAATGAAACCAAAATCCACTGTTTCCCATTCCTCATTCATACATTATTATGAATTAACCTGGTAGAGTTTGAATTTGTCACAGCTGAACAAGTACTCACTGGGGAATTCCAGGACAGTACTGGTGAGTGGAACACTCAAAAAGCCCGGTAGTATTGTGTAAGTCACTAAGCATGAAAGAATTGGCTTCATTAATGGCCTCATTACAAATAGCACATTCACAACTCTGCATGCCTAAAGCTATATATGTACATACAAAAGGAAATTCATGAGTATAAATATTCTATTAGTATTTTGATTTATCTTTAATCATTTTGGCAGCATCCATAAATTAAAGTAGCAAAGTAACTTAGGACGGTCACCTTTGGATTGTGGCTGCTGTGGAAGAAGGAAGGAGGCATGGAGACATGTGTGTGGAAACCTGGAACTGCTTCTTGATTTTGGCTGTGTAAGGCAGAGCAGAAGGTACTTCTGAGTGGAGTCCCTCTCCACCTGCTGCCAAGGGCAGACTTGCAGTGTGTGTTGCATTGCAGATATTTTCCAGTTCTCAGAGCTAGTAAGGTCAGTAAAAAATGAACAGCCCAGATTTTCTAATTAACCAAATTCCATTGAATTATTTTTATCCATCCATTCAAGGATATTTGTTATCCTCACCTTCTCTATCCCTGTCCTTACCGGGAAAACAGGATATCTAAAAGCTGGATTTCTTTCAAGTTAAATGATTTTGAATGTTCAAAACTTCAGGTAAGATTTGAAGTAAGTCTCCCTAGCTTCTGAGATTTGATCATCAATAACAAACTGTCTGTCCTGTAATATGGTGGTACTAAATTTATTTGAAAAAGCAAGTAACAAGGTATTTTTTGAAGTATAAATATTAATCAAGTTTTGATATAAATAGATAATTCAGGAGTGACTTTGCCCAAATGCAACAAAGATATCTGCTCCTCAGTAGAAATGGACTGCTTGGCTCTCCCCATTTTCTGGCTTTTTATAGACCAGTCCTTCTAAAGCAGTCCTATCTCCAGAGTTATATGAGATAGCAATTAAATCCCTATAGGAAATTATTCGCAATGGCAAATATGCTACCGTGGACTCTTCAAAAAGTGCCTTTGTAATGCATTTGCTCCATTATGATTTCATGAAAGCTTTTGTTTTCCTTTTTGTAAAATATATAAAGAGCTAATGGGAAAACATTTGCATTTTTATTGTTTTTTTTCCATACTCATCTGACATAAGAGTAAATTAAGGTAGCCAAATAGCAGTAATTTGTACAGATAATGCCACATGTGGCTTTATCGTGCAACATATACACACAAAGAAAATCTACTGAAGTCTTTATTCATAACAACAGGTTATGAGAATACAATGACAGTAAACTAATCAGGAGATACAGCATAAATATATCTGCTTGGCATTCACATCTCCAGATTTACAGTCCTGGCCTGTAGGTAATGTGTGTATGCTTGACTCTGTTCTGCCAGGCCACTTTTAAGCATTTCTCAATCCTCACTGCAGAAGACTCATAATATTTTCCAGAGAATTTAGTATCTGCTTCTTGGAATTATGAACTTCTTTTCCTGGAATTAAAAAAAAGGATGTAGGCCTCCAAGACACCTCTAGCAAAGGACTTAAGTACTTCAGTAATTAGCCCGGAGGCCCATTTCCTTATGAAAAGCGCTACTTTAATTTGAGCGTGCTGGCTGGTGGAATAAAATATTCCTTCAAAATAATGCTGAGGCTGGAACTGTTAAAGAAAATTATAGACCACACTGCTGTGGTAACAGTCCCTCACACATTTTCATAGGATGAAAATCTGTAAATTGATCTGTTAGCCAGATATGATTAAACTTCTCATGTTGGTTGACCAAACTATTAGCTACAACATTTAATCTCCTTAAGCATGAATATGTCGTATGGGTAAAAGCCCAGAGCCAATTATGTAATCACAAAATTACAATTTAAAGTCTTAATATGTAGAGGACAGCCTTTGTTTCCTCCAAGGTTTCAGAAGCACGCTTTGTTTTATGCAAATAGGCCTTCCTGCGTTTGCACACAAGGAGTTGAGTTTAAATCTCAGTCAAGAACAGATCTGTCAAGATAAACTCCAAATCTTGTTAGACCTGTTTATTTCTACTGCTTTTTATGTGAAACTCTTCAGATGAGAACCGACCTACAGACTGAAAAGCTTTAGGGGGAGGGAAAAGATTTGACTTGTATTCTAGTCCATTGTATTCACAACAGTATTTCTGTTTGTGTATATATAATCCCTGGTAGATCAACAATCACTTAGAGCCAGAGAACACTTAAAAGCAATTATACACAAATAAAGTTTGAATAATATAACAGCTGGAATGCAGTAAGATAGACAGTGGATGTGGTTGTATGGATGCTTATTAAGTGTAACAAGCTAGGTATTATTTTGGTTCTTTTCTGTCAGAAAATGTTTGGGATTTCCTAGAATAATATGAATATTGTGAAATTTGGCAGCTCCTTACCTTGTCTTCTTCAAGACAAGCTGTGCAGTAATAATTAGACCAAAGTAACAGTTACTTGCAGTAATTCTTTTTCTATGGAAGATGCAAAAGAGTTTATTGACAAAAAAAAAAATCCTAGCTGATTTCTGAGGCACAAAGTTTTCATTGTACCAACAAGACCTTGTTGGATCATCTGCCTCGGAATGTAGATTTGAAGCAGATGATTCAGTTTTGAAGACTGAGAAGGAATCAAGGCATGGATGGGGATAGGAGAGGGAGGTAAGAGGTAGTCTAGACAAAACTTCTCAATGGAAGGAGAAGCTCCTTAGAGCTGTTCAGGAATTAATGTCCCCTGACTATGAGGACTTAGGAGGTTTTGACAGATTTTTCTCTTTTATCTCAGCTGAAATCCGAAGCAGGGTTAAGCCAGAATGTTTTTTTGTTTAACTGCTCATGAACAGTTTGTGGCAGCTTTAAAAAGGTGAAATGTAATTCTGAGCAGTCAAATTTTTTTGCTAAGTGTTATGTATAGACTAATATTCTACTTTGCTTGCTTTAAATTTTTAGAGTGTTCAGTGGAGACAGAAAACAACTAGTGCCAAAGGCCAGCAGGAATGCAGAGAGCCACTCTGGGAAAAAAAGGAGAAGGCTCAGAAAGCAAAAGCAACTCCATTGCTATGTTTTTTGAAGAGGATTTTGGGACATTAAGAAAGATACTGATGCCTTTCACTGAACAGCACAAACTTGGCGATGTAGAGCTCACCGATCTTTAGTGTCCTACTCTCTCAGAACTGTAGTGGTTAACGTGGATACAAATTCCACTTAAACAATAATCTTGTTACCACAAGGCAGAGTGGTTGTTTTTTAAAAAGAAACAAATAGTTTGTATTCTCAAACAGCTGTAAATAAAAGAGCATCTCATCTTCTGTGTTTTGTGTGGGGCACACCTACCCTTACCCCAGGGAGATAAATATCTTTTACAGGTTTTTAATAGCTGTGAGATAATTAAATTAATATGAAAAATATCTTGTCGTTGAATTGGGGTTTTGGTTAGGACATGCCAATACATACGAAATCTTAGCAAATTAGTTTCTTTCAGCTTGAGGGGGATTAGGCAGGGGTGAATAGTAAATTAGTTAAAATGTATTATTTCAGATATTCCCAAACTGTTTATTAAATACAGCCAAACTTGTTGAAGTATGATGACAGAGAAAACATTCTACAGAAGGTGGGATCGGGTTCACACATTTGTAGAGGGAGACGTACTTTTTAATCACAAAGCCCAGCATGTTAGCCTTGCTTCCAAATGTAGACAAGTCATTTCATTTCCTTCTGGGTCTGGAATAACTTAAATCCATAGGTCCTGCTTTGTTAATCACAGCTTTAATCAAGGGGTTGTGGAAGCTAAGGCTGGCTGCTTTTTTTTCTCAATTATGGATACTGTTCTGCTTCATACAATTAGTCAAATCTTCAGGGCAGTAAAAACTAGATAGCCATGACTTGTGTTCTAATCACAAAGATACAGAGAAATTGTCTTTCTTTCCTGCTACCTCAATGATTATTTGAAGAGTTTTTGTACTTAAACCAGAACTTAAGTCTCAGAACACAGCTTAGTTTGATGATTTAAGACACTGCCAGAATATGTCATCTCAGTATTCTGAGATAATATATCAAATGCCGGACTACTGGGAAAGAAGAAATGAAACTCTTCCATAGCTTTTCATTCACTTTTCCTTGCTAATAGTTTCAAAGAAATATTTATGTGTGAGTCAAATATTTCTGATAAGTGGTTTTGCTTTTTATTTTCCAGAACATCTCAGCTTTGATACAGAGCAAATCAATTTTTTCCTGTCAGAGTACTTTACAATGGAAATAGGGATGGAAATGAAAATGCACATGCAAACTTGCTTTATAACCAGCCTCCTTCAGGAAAGACATTGCCTAGAGTTGTATCAGTGCCTAGACAGATGCAATATTTTATATCTTTCTATAGTATCTGGATGATATCTGTCTCTCCATAATAGATTATAGAGAAATATTATCACCTAGAATTATGTAAGGTAAAAATCCTAAATTCTTAAATCACTTCCCAGGGAACATTTAAGAAATATATGGTGCTAGAGATTTATTTTTTTTTTCCTAAGGATTCATTTGACCTTTATTCGGATTTCTAAGCAAGCACTCAAATTATTGCATAGAATCCTTCAAGAGTGTTAAATCAACAAAGGGCTTTGTATCTTCAAATGTTTGCTTCTGGTGACAGAACACTACAAATAGAAGCCATAATCAGGATTTCCACCTTATGTTTAAAAATGTAATCTTGTCTCAGCTACTGAGGTCCTATGGTAAAGGTAAGAAGATCTTGCTGAATATTTTCACATTTCTTCAGTTCAAAATATTTTGACTGAAAGTAAGTAAATGCTTTTTTTTCTAGTGGGGTTTGTCCATACACCACTGTAACAACAGCGTACACAATAAATCAAAACAGTACTGCTGTATAAGATCCTTCACTTAATTCTCCACTGCAAGGAGAATTTTTTTTTCCCTTTTAAATATGAAATACCTTTTTGTAAAAGAAAACTAAAAATCCAGTATTGGGATGAGTTCTATCAAGAGAAAATACAGTCAGGTAGTAACACTCTGTAGTAGCACTTCATGCTGCTTCCCTCACAGCCCCTCCTGCAGCCTTTGTACCAGACTGGTTGTCACAGATTGTGCGAGGACATGAATGCTGGAAGAAGACCTGGGCAGCTCAGAGTACCTGGAGTATCAGGTAGAGTCTAAGAGATGTTAATGAAATTTGCATTTGCCATAGATTCACATTTGTTTTTAAAAGCAACACAGATTTTAATTCCCCTTACATGGAATTTACAATTGAAAAGTAGATGAAACTAGCAGAAGAGTAAGCAATATTTTGAATTACATTTTGCTGTTAGGAGGCAAATAATTAAATTTTGCTGTTTCTTGTGGAGCCACTGACAGTATCAGAGTAACAGGAAGGGGAGCAAGAGCTGATTTATCAGCATACTGTCAGTGGTCATCAGTGCTAAAGCTGACATTGAAACACAACATTACAATATCTGAGGGAACCCATGAGAATGGATGTTAACAAAACTTGAGACTGAGTGAAATCAGAGGTTTTCTGAAGCAGGACATTCTGCTTCACAGAGGAGGGGAGATGCTGACTACATGTTTGTCTCTTGTTTGTAACTTTTGAAAGAGCCTGAAAAAGGTCTGGCTCTCACAGAGGACATCTGACTAATGCACTTTCTAGTCACAAAGTCCACAGCTGCTTCCTAAGGTAGGCAGCACTTAAATAAGGGTAGGTATCAAGATCAGTTCAGCTGAGCATTGCAGAGCAAGGAGCTCTGCACCTTAAAATAGGAACACAGATCTATTTTAGCAGCCAAAAAGGTTACCAATTCCAATATAGCCATGCCAAGAGCTTGTAGTTTAATAAGATGAGGAAATGTTGGCATATGATCCTTGCCTGTCACACAGACAGCTGCTTACAAGCCTTTCCAACTAGTGGAGACAAGTGTTTTCAGGTTAACTTAGGGTGGTGAATACAGTGGAGAAAGGGATTGCTTTTGCTCCTTTGTGCATACTTGGGTTTTCATCCCCTTGAACAGATAAGTAAAGCTTATATTGCTGATTGTTTTTGTGTTCAAAGGGCTGTAAAACTTCCAGTGTTAACAGAGAACCCATCTGTAGTAAATAATGGAGAACCACCCCGTTGACATCTGTTTGTTTGGTTTTTTTTCTCACTCTATCCTTCTCTCTTTCTTCCAAGACTTTATTCTGCTTTCTGACTTTTGTAGGTTTATATTAGTCTGTGTGGTCTAATGGCTATACCTGTTAATATTCAAAATAATGATGAAGAGGGTTTTTTTTTATTTGCTTGTTTGTGCTGCAGTCAAGCCATCAATGCAACCCAGAAGGATCCTAAATAGATCATCACTCTCACAGTAAATGTGGAATGGAAATCATGGCTCATTGTTTCTGTGTGGAGCATCTGCCAGCTAAATTAAGTCACTTCATTAGAATTTAGCTGGTAAACTTTAGTTTTCTGGAAGTGTAGGCACCAGAAGGCAGAAATTAATCTTAAGTCACTTCTGAGTAAAGGAGGAAAGAAGGTATTTTCTGTTTGAAAGCCTCTCCTTTATCCACTATAACCCTGCAAACTTAGTTATTTTTCATTGTAATTCTCAAGCACCTCCAGTACAGCTGCTTTGCTATCTTCAATGTTGGCACCAGGTTCACATCAGAATAAGCTTCCAAACCAAAAGAATCAGCAGTGCTGTGTTAAATTAAGCTTGTCTAGAACACAAATTATTATTCCACTGTAAATAGTAGGCAACAAAATGAAGATATTTTGGGTATCTTCAGAAGTGTGATGACTGCCAGCTAAGGTAAGACTGAATTTTGTCTTCAGTTTAAATTGTTGACTTACCTAGAAGAGGGACCAATCAGGAAAAATCTCCATCTCTATGTCATAAAAATGTGATCCAAAAATGTTACACTGATTGGTTTCTTTCTTTACCCAAAAGCATTAATGGGAAATGTGGGACAATTCCCTTTTTTTTTAATATATAAGATGTTGTTGCTTTTGAGAACGTGGAGAGGCAAGCCTTCTCAGTGGCAAAAAAAGTAATTCTGAGTAACTGAATCTGTTTTAAATTGTCTTAATTGTCAGTAGTTGCTGGCCTATTCTCTACAGCTATAAGATGAAAAAAAATATATTTTTTACATGAAACAGGTTGTAATCTAAGACCTCTCTTAAGTCACTGTCCTATAGCATCTTATGAATAAGCACTGCACCTTTGTATTCAACAGTAGGTTATATGGTTATTTTTCACCTCTTCAGTACCATGTTGTCCTGTCTATAACCTGATGGTGTGTTATGTTTATTGTTGGTGACAAGGTAGTATCTTTATACTACCCCTGTGCCAAAATGCCTTTCTTGGGAAAGGGAAGGGGCAGGGTGCAGTCTGCTTTTTAAAATGAAATTCCATTAAAAATGGAAAAAAGACAGTAATAATATTTGGGATTACAAGATGCTTTTGCTAAAACTGTGCTCTGAAGAATGCACAAATGTTAACTTCTACTTCTGGATGAGTAGGATAGAGAAAGTTCTCAGCAAGCAGCATCCTGAGACAGAATAAACAGAAATATGTACATCAGATCTGCTGTTTCACACTGTATTTTTTTTATGTTAAGAGATAACAGGCAGCAAAATAAATCAGAGGATGCAGATCTCTAAGGAAGGAAGAAGTGGTTGACAAGAAAAGTGATGGTTTAGTCATACTGTAGTTAGAAAAGCTGCTGCTGCCCAGCATGGAATTATGTTACATTTTTGAGGGGGGAAACTTTGCTTTTGTATGAATAAACAAGATTTTCCACTTAAATAACTCTATATCTATGAGGTGACTGACAGCTGAGGCTCAAAAGTGTTTAGCGAGACCAAACAGACTATGGGACGAGGCTACTGCAGCTCACTATCAGTGCAGCCTCTAACAAGGTGCAGCCTTGCATGCCAGGTTAGAGTGATACCTACATAACCAGTAGCTCTTGCTGAATTTCTGGTCCTGAAGCTTCTAGTTGCCCTGTGAAGCACACAGTTTTCTGGCACCCCTAGCAGGGAATTCCACAAATTTACATCACACACAAAGAACTGTCATTGTCTGCTTTTATGTAACAAGTCCCAGCTCTTGCACTGGAAAAGAGCATGGCAGAGGAGGACTGGGACTCTGTGCACAAGACCTCGGGGTAGGAGGTGGCAGCACCAGGAGCAGGGACAGGAACACTTACAATGTCTCCTTCTCTCCTGCTTGCCAAGAGGTCCATCTAAGAGTTGGGAATTTTTTTTTTTTATAAAAAGGCTCCTTCTTCATTACTACTTCTAGTGTTTTCTCAGACCATGAGAGCATTAGATTAGCTCATGAGATGGGTGGAAACTTTCAGCTCTTCACCTGGTGGATGTGGGTCATGCTGGCTTCCTTGGCAGCTTGCAGAAGGGTTACAACACCAGGCAGAGGTGGGAGACTGAGGTGTGGTGTCCTATGAGCACCTCTAGGCTTAGGAGCATTCCCTTACTCAGACAGATAACACTAATTCTCTACAAGCACAGAAAGAAAAGTATTTTATTTCCTTGCTGTTTTTATTTCTCACTGTTGCCACAAATATACATCAAATTTCCTGTTGATACCAAAGCTGAGTCCCCTTTTTTTTTGAATACTTAAATCAGAAACCCTCCTGACCCATTAAAGTGAAATACTTCACAAGAAAGCTGAGAAAATACTTTGAAGACAAACACATCTCTTGTTTAGAAGACTGAAAACCTGGTTTTAAAAGATACTGAAGACTCCAGACATTTTACAGTTAGATTGCTGTGCATAAAACTTTTAGGATTTGCTGTAATGTATGCTGACAGTAGCAGAAGCTCCTCACACAACATAGGGAGAGAGAGAAAATAAGAGGCTATGTATTTAAAAAGAAAACACTTAACATTTATGTGCCACACATTTTGTGATGAGCTAAGAGAACTGCAGCTACTGCATGATTACAGTGTTGTAGCGTGAGGAGCCAAATGCCTTGTGTCTGTGTATGTATTTATCTGCTTTGATTTTGGAGCATGAGCTGAATGCTATGTTTAATCATTTCAACCAAGAATTTAGAGTAGTATATTCAGTAAGTCTTCTTACTGACAGTTTATCTGGTATGTAACTGAGCTTACATATTTCTCCTTCAGGAAAAGAAAGATGTGTACAACGATCTGTGCCTACGTGGTGCGCTTGCCCACACTGATGGTAAATTGGTATATATTGGCTATATATGGGATTTATTCTTCCCATTACTTGATTCTTTCTAATCTTTTAATTTATAAGACAGGTTATTGTTTTCAAGCAAGTCTCTAAATAGAAAAGCATTATCTCATCTTAATGACGCTGAGTTGCTTGAGAATTCTTTAATGGTGTTTTTGTTAGGAAGACTTTGTTCCAGCAAATATTTATATCTATCAAGGAAATTGTACAGTTTCCTCTACAATAGTAGTGTACTACAATACACCAGCAGTATGTACAAACTTTAACAGTAGAGCTCTTTAAAACAGGTTTCAGTATGTAGTGTTGAAACTTTATCATACAGTGTAGTCCTTTCATCAGCTGTCACCTACAGGATCTTTGTTCTCTCTCTTTGCACAATACCTATAGTTCACTCACTATTCAGTCATTATAGTTTGAATGGCAGTTGTAGCCTGTCTATATGTCACCAGGTTGACAGAGCGAATGTGCTGCAAAGCCACCAAGCCATCCTGGCCTCTTTGCTGTCTACAGAAGTGGCAATAAATGCCTTCTCAAGTAGAGCTGTCTTGGGTTATCTGGGGCTTGTTTGTGGACAGATGGAAGATATAAATTTGTGCCCATGAGTGTAAACTCTAGACTAGTTAACTTTCGTGTGTATGTGTGTTACTTAATAGTGTGATTCTGTCTCTTCCCTACTAACAGCCTTCTCACTCTAATAAAACTTTTCCCTTTTTTCAAAGTGATACATCTGCTAAAAGGAAACTTACACTATTTTAGACCCAGACAGATATTCTAAGGAATATTCTAAGGTGCCTCCAAATCAATATTATTGTTCCCTTTACAGAGCTTGTACTGAAGGGTTTCCACAGTGCTGGTTTTATACCACATCATATTTTTCCTAAAAAGTTTCAAACAAGCATGAAGCTTCCCAAGAATTTGACACTGGCTTCTTATTTGCATGTCACCTATCTCTATTTGCAAGTAGGTTTTTTGTGTAGAGTGCTTTTCTTCCTCAGGAGTAAAGCTGTTGTAAAGTTCTTTTTTTTTTTTTTAACTAGTATTTTTTTAGGTTTTGGTTACCACACGATCCAAGCATTACACTACAAAATACGAGTTCCTAATATAGGTACAATTATGTGGTGTTCATACGTGCTTGGACAAGGCAGGAATGTCTCTTACTGCTACCAGATAATTGTGCTGGAGGGAGCAAATATTACGAATCATTTATAGCTTATTTGCAAAAGAGTTAGTGATGTTATGAAGTTGTTGTTGTTATGTAAGAAAAAAAAATACAGTTTACATCAAACAGTTTCAAACCTTTTCAGTGTATTCCCATTCTAGGACATAGTGTGGAATTGCAAGACATTATAATACCACTACTTCTCATCACATAACGTTGCAGTCTTTCCATGAAAAAGCAGCATCCTATGACCAGCCTATTGCCTACAAAATATGAATAAGCAGGAAATAGCTTTGAGTCTGTGCATTTGGCAACTAAATCAATAATAAAAATGAGCATAATTATGCTAATCAGAAAGCCAATCTACAAACAACATCTAAAGCATTGAAGGCATTGAGCCAAATAACTAGTGGGATCTTTGCATTTACTAAGCAAGCACATGACATCAGAAAAATCTACTAATACAGGAATTACAGAAGCAAATTGTTCTCAGAGGTGGCTACATTAATTCTTTTAAACAATTTGGTCACAGAAGGTAGAAAATGGTGGGGGAAAAAAGTGAGGTTTCAGAATCTTTCCTAAAGCATATTACTGTGACAATTTACTTACGGTTTTCTATGTATAAACAGTAGCGCTTTGGAAAGTAACATGTAGCTGAACAGAATCTCAACTTTATGTAAAATGAGGTATAGGAAAGGCAGTAGTTTACAAAATGGATGGAGCTGCTGTTATGTTCTCAGCATTTTTTTTCATTCATTGGTAATGGAATATAAGGGAAACAGGAATATAGTAGCAGCATGAGGAACAGTGCAGATATTTTTCTTCAGTGACGTTTGTTTCCAGTTGCAGAATTTGGAAGACACACAGAGGAAACTCCCACCTCTAAATTACCGGAAGACGAGCACTAAATTATGAAACAACTGCTATCTGGCAGAAACATGGAGGCATTTTTTTTTACAAGGCAGGACAGTAGGAATTCAGTTCTATCTCAACTACTAATAGCGATAGATTATGTCTGTAATTATCTCTGCTATGGCCATGAGAGGGCATCCTTTTCCTATTAAATCATGACATGAATACTGAACTAATCAAAGCTTTTGAAGAATCTAGTTAATTTTTGAAACCGTTCTGTTACATTTTAACTAAAACTTTCCAAAGTTAAAAAATGCAGATGTTCAAAAAGCAGACTGTAGTTTAATCTCCACATTGTCTGAGGCCATTTTAAGACCTGCATTTTCTCAGTGTAGCCTTTCATTTAGTGCTTGTACAGTAGAATATGCTTTATCTCCTCTACCAAGAGTAAATAATCTGCATTAGTAAGAGTCTATCTCTTTTAAATCAGTTCCTTAATTGCAGTTTTTAATTATTTATTTAGGAAAAGCAAAGTAGGACATTTAGTGTTACATTCTTCTTAGAGCAGCTCTCTAGCACAAATATGAGCTTACTAACTTCCCATATTTTAGATATTACTTCCTCCATCAATGGGACATCAGATAAATCTTGTGCATGTGAGCTCAGTTTTGATGACCCAAAAGTAACTACTTCAACTTTGGTGGTGTAAACTGTGGTGTGCAGCTGTATATTATAAAAGCCCATTGTGCCAGTTTTTATAAAGCAACTGCCTTTCCCCTTGAATATTGCCATCGTGCCTTTTAGCCATGCATTTACAAGCCTGAGCATTCAATGGGAACTGCTGCAGGTTCAGCACTTTTGAGAAACAGCTTACTTAGAACTCTAAAGGTGGATTTAGAAGCTTAACATTTTTGGGAAACATGTCTATAATCTTCATAACTTACTGTTGTTAATGCAAATATCTGTCGGGTGTATTTATGCTGCATCCACTTGAGACTTTTTTACTTCTACTATGGATAACTAATACTGGTTAAGGGAACCTTTTTTATAACATAGGGCAAGTGAACTGTCAAAATCAATCTCAACCCCATTTCTGTTAACAGACAGCACTGTGTTGTTCAAATGAAGTTGTAGGCTCATTAAGTCTACCTAGATATCCAGAAATTTACCTAACAAGGGAAGAAAGTTTAATTATAGTTACAACAGAACTGGAAAACATACATAAAAATATTGTACCCTGCTCACTTCTTTCACAAAGGAAATGGGCGAAAATAATCTGTGCTTATTACTCTTTAATTCTGTGAAACCAAAACATTAAATACTTAATTTTTGTCACGGCGTAATTTGAATCATTTGCAAAAAGATTGAGTAAAAGATCAGGTATTTATTAGCCAGACAATTTTTTTTTTCACTTAAAAGTGAAGTAACATCTAAGAAAAAGGCAGCAATCCAAAATATACTTGAAAAGAACTGGCATCAACTCTAACTCTGTCCTATCTGTTGAACAAACGTAAGTTAATTCGTCCTTGAACCTGGAAATTGAGTGCTGGCTAGAATAAGGCAGAAAAAGCACAGTTTAAGCTGCCATGGGATCAGAGATCTGCCTGCCTGCCAGTGGTCAGGAGTTTATGCCAAATGGTGGAAATTAGAAAATAGTTTCAGTTGTGAACCAGAGGCTTACAATAAACAATGGAGAACACATTTCCAAGAGGAAACATAAAAGAATCTGACACATCCTTGGGTTAGCTGGTAGACCACAGAAGTGGAGAACAAATACTAGAATTCAAGCCAGGAATACATTTTTTGCTACATCCTTCCTTCTCTTCCCCTTCTTCCTGCTCCTGTCTCATCAGGTTACAAGAACTGTGCTTTATTTAACACAACATCCTCTTGTGAGGGCTGCCTGAGCTTTTTGAAACGTGTAACATGCACCAAGGTTTGCCAGTCAATCTGTGCTACAGAACTAAAGCTTCCCACTGATATTTCAAGCTAGCGATGAAACTGGAAACTATATAAAAAACCTTGAAATTTTCAGACTGCACAATGTAGTAGAGCTGAGACTCTTCTGCCCTTTAAGCTCTGAGAATCTACAGCTAACTTATTAGCAGTAATATCCTGTAACCCTTAGTCATCTTTATTTCTGTGAGTTCGACAAGTTTCAGTTGCTATGTCCCAATCGGCGGTAAACAGAGAATGGTTATGCACTAAAAGCACACAGAAAACAGAACTGGGTAGAAGAGTTTAAACATAATGTCTGTGGATGTAATAGGAAAATATCACAGATTGTGATGCTCACTTTCTGTTAGCATCTCACAAGTTTTCTGTACAGCTGTACCACAGTAACATGGAGGTCATAAATGCAATATCTCACCTCTCACAGACCAGTTGAGGCTGGAGCAGACCTCCCTGGGCAACCTATGCCAGTCCTCAGTCATCCTCACAGTGAAAAAGTGTTTCCTGATTTTCAGAGGGAACCTGCTGTGTTTCATCTGGTGCCAATTGCCTCTGGTCTTGGCTCTTGGCACCACTGAAAAGAGCTTGGCTCCATCCTCTGTGCGCTTTCCCTTCAGGTGGTTATACACATTGATAATATGCCCCTGTACAACCCATAGTTGTAGATAACTGTTTTTTTTTAAAAATTCCTATTGATAACAGCTAGTAGTCTATCATGTTGTTCCAGCATGTGCCAAATAGTACACTACATCAAAAAGTTCCCTAGGAAATGTCTTTTTGTGATGCCACTGAAATTTCCAAGACAACATCATTAAGGAATGGCCAAGTAGCCCATGACTTAAAAAGATTTAGTTTTTTGTTATTTCTTTGGCAGATCTCATCAGCTTACACTCACTTCCTCAACAAATTACTCATGCTAACATTTAGTGCTAAAGTTATGTGATGCATTCAAGTTCCAGCGTTGCTGACACTTCTAACTTGCTGTTGCTATCTGTGTATTTCAGGTGTTAACTGAGACACTGAATCTGAAAAATTGGTATGTGGACACGGCCAAAAAGGGAGAAGATACGTCTACATCAAACCATGAACCATCTCATCTCTTACGTTTGCAGTGCGCTTATTCCTATGTCTGAATGCAACAGGAGTGCAAAGCCTTGCTCAGATCTTGTTAAGCCAGAAGACCAAACAACTATCTGCCAGTGTCCCATGCTTGTTTCTGTTTCTCCAGCAAAAACATTCTTCAGTGTGAAACTTGGGTTGAAATGCAATAAATAGCCTTCCCTGCAGCTTACAGCCAAACAACAACCAAAAATATGTAACAGATACATTAGACAAATCTCTTTCATCATCCAGAGAGATAGCATCAAGTAGATAATTTATACAAATCCCATTTTATTGACAATTGTAGAAATCTCATGCTCTTTTGACTTGGGAATATCCTTGTTTGTGACCCTAGACTGAGTGGAAATCTAAATTTCCTCAAATTTCTTTCAGGATTTCTCTTTTGTTACAGTTACATTGCCCTTGGAGAGAAATTTGTAGTAGGTAATATCTGCTGCAACAGCCAACCTGTGGGCTTAAAAATTCTCCAGAAGGTTTCAAACTGATTCCTAATCTTCTGACTGACAAATAAGAATGTCTCTACAGTCTGCTAAACAACACTGTAACCAATGCAGCAGTTGCTCTGTGAAATACAGCCATGAGTGATTTTGGAGCTTTACAGTGAGTTTGCTGTTGGTTTGGTTTTGGGGCTTTTTTCCTCATTTCAGAGAGCATGCATGTTCATTGACTGCCATGATTTGAGAAGAAATGATCCATTATTTAACCACCACATACACAAACTGGCTCTCTCAAAGTCGGACCAAGTCCTTAAAACTCCCAAACAAAAAAGTCAAAACTTGCCAGAAAATATTAATGAGCACCACTGTGATCATTTTACTCAATTTTCTTCCTATCTACAAGTTAAATAAAGCAGTTTTCTGCTGTGGTGTTATGGCTAAAGGAATAACACAGTCAGCAAGCACATGCCATTTAGTTTATACGTGGTGTGAAAAGTCTGTGCAGCTGCAACCATACTGAGACTGAGTTGCTACATAAACTCTTAATCTGATGAATTTTGCTTGAATAAGTACAGGTGAAGAGGGATGCTTTAAGCATCCTACAAAGTACCCCACTCTGAACTTCTAGCACTAATTTGAATTTAGTAATGGTTCGACATATTTTGAAGAAGATTCAAGTAAAATAAACTACAGTATTTGAAGTTCTCAGAAATAGCAAAGCTACCTGGTTTATTGTTGTTTTTTTAAACATTTTTTACTTCATTGTTTCATTAACTGCAGTTGATTTTAGTAACAGCTGGAGAAAAGAAAGGAAAAAGTCTCCATCCTTCATGACTCAGTTTTATGTGGGTTTTTGATCTGTGCTTGAACAATTACAACTTTTCTCCAACCCAGTTTCTAAGGCTTTTCGTGAAATATGGTTGATTTTCTAATTTTTTTTCTTGGACATTCACTTTCTAGAAGTGTTGCCGCTGCAGGCAACACTACGTGGTGGTTCAGACTGATCTCCCAGCTCTCCGACAGTCAAGGGAAAGGATCACTGCACACATGGTGTGGATGGTGCTCTGTCTCCGCTTTATTGTTTATGTTATGCCCTTATATCTGCTGGCATAAGCACCTCCTCTCTCTCTGCCCTGTGCCAGACCTCTCACTCCCTCTTCACCCCTTGCGTTACAATCCAAGATCTTCCGGATGCCTACTACATAGAAGAGTCACTAGGAAGAATCTAACTGTTAGGTTATCTGGTATTTTGGCGTAATTTATATTGTATTGCTGGCATGAAACAATAATCACATGTTAATCAGAGGATGTTAATCACAAGGACAACTGCAGGCAGCACTTGTCTGTTCCTTTTTCAGCCCATTAGATAATGAAGATTAGTCCCATTAGATCACAAAGTTTTTAGGACTGTGGCACTTAGCAAGTTATGTGGTTCTGGCCGCTCTGTTCAGAGCAGTCCCAGAAGGCATTAGGTGAGGACTTTCCAACAGGTTTTCAGTGACACAGCTGAGCTTACTCTGTGATGGATGCTGGTGATCACTTTCCTCCATCTTTAAGAAAATCTCTTTGATTTATACTCAACCTGAGGCAGTCGAGAGAAAGAAGATATTCTCCACAGATGTGTTCCTGCCTGCCACAGCTCCTTTGGTTGTGTCAATGGTGACACTATGTCAAGGTGCTTAGCAAGGCCAACATCTTAGTGACAGTATCAGCCTTCACTTATGCAAACACGGGTTTTTCTGTGATTACTTGTCTGCTGCCTTTGAGAAGCATGGCAGAAGGTCAGTGACATTTCCACAAGGGCAGACCCTTCCTCATTTGCCTCATCCCTTAAACATGGTACAAAAGGGATGCTCAGATTGTTCCCACTGAAACACTGTTGGAAAGTGCCTGGATAGTTATATCCCTCATGGGAGTTTAGATCCAGGACTTGGCAACACCAGCAAGTTACTCTGCTGGCTCCAGGGTGTCTGCTCCTCTTCTTGCACAGCTCAGCAGACTCAGTACGCCTGCAATATGTACTCTGTGATATATACTCTGCAATACATACTCTGTGTACATATCATACCCGCGGAATTTGCCTCTACCTCTCCCCTACTGCAGAGCTGAGCAGTCGTTCCCTGCAGCTCCCTCTGCAGTGATGTAGCTCAGCTTCAGACAGAGGTTGACAAAAGACAGGAAACAAGCTCCTGAACAGTGAGCACCTTGTGCCTGAAACACCACAGCAATCAGACAGCTCTTTGCCTTCGTGCTTTGGGAAGCTGGTGCCAGGTATCTTGTTATGCAAGAGAGTTCAGTGTTCTCTAGACTATATGTCTGCCCAAAAAGTTGTAAGAAGTCAAACTGGCTGCAGGAGCTTATCACCCCCCAGCTTCTCTGGGGGATTGCAGCCAAGACCAGAGGTATGCTAGAGGAGCTGTTTAGAGAACGCAACAGCCTGGCTGGCAACTCAGGCCTCTCTCAGAGATACTACGCTGTAAACTAGAATAATTATTTGATCAATGCAGTTTTAACTGTTCTGTAATTCAATCCATTTTCTGGAATGAAATTCAGTTACCTTTTTACATTTGTCTTAAATTTTATTTATTATTTTATAATAAATACATTTAAATATATTAATATATTAATGTAATATGTTGATATACTGTAGATTAATTATACTATATTATACTTGTATATAGTTATAATTATAATATAATGTTATAATGTAATGTGTTATATATTAATTTATTCATATAATATATAAATATAGTAATATATTAATGTATTTATGTTTTAAAATACTATTATTTTTGTTTTTAACTTTTTCAATTCTTTTTTATTTTATCCAATTTTTAGTTTTCAATTTTATTCTGGTCTGTGTCCAGCCAGAGAGATGGAGAGTCCAGAGGAGCTGCTGCTGAGGGAGCATTACCACAGCGCCAGAGGAGCGAATCATCTGATTCCAAAAGCAGCCACACAACGTATTTTTTTATCTGATTTTCTTACTCTTTGGTTTGACTGATTCTTTTCACCTTGGAGTTCTTCCAGAAGGGTATCTTAATGGTAATTTTTACTGACCAATAGTGCAAAAGGATAGTCATTAACGTCTTTGCAAGGGATGTACAGCTTTCTTTTGTTCACATACATTCTGGTAACATACCCATGAACTTTGAAAGGTTTCTGAATATCTGTACAAGTCATTATTTCTGTGAAAATTTACCCAATTAGTACTCATTATTCTAAATGATACATGGCACCAATATGTGGTGTAGCATGTAAATGGCAACACGCAGCACTCATGATTCAGCTGGTAACAGTGAACAGCTCCAATTTGAAAGGATGTAATACACAGAAAAGTGATTTCCAAATAAAAAGCACTCTTCAAAATGAACAACATTATCTGCAATACCGAACAAGATTTTTTTAGGAATGGCCTTTCAGAGCCCTCTCACAACCTCTCACAACCTCTCACAGCACGGAGGAGGAATCATCCAGGATCGTGTGGATAATCTCTGAAGGGGCTGGGATGTGAGGGCAGGCAGCTGTCTGCTTGCTCAGAATAGCAGTAGAGTGCTGCAACTGTGACTTCCATGAAGAGCTTTCTATGGTTGGCTGGTTGGCTATTAGAAGAAAAACAGAAGTCATAGTAAGTTCTGAAGTTTGAGAGTGAACGCTAAAAAGAGCCGTTTATGGGTGAATTCATGGAATATTCCCCCTCGTGAGCCCCTTGGCTTGTGCAGATTCCAGCTTATTCTGGAATGTATGGGACAGAGCAATGGAAGAGGAAAGCTGGAAACTGAATTTCTCTGGGCTGTTTCCACCTTTCCCTCCAGGTGACAGCAGTTTGCTCATGTTTTTATTATGGGAAGGAATTGCTATGCTGTTGTTAAGGTATAAAAAACCAGATGTGACCAAAAACTTTTCTTGAGTCGGTTTTTTTTTTTTTTTCCCTTCCATACTACCACATGACAAACAGTAAAGAGTAAATGAAGTTAGCACATGCCTGCCTAATGCTTAAAAGTAAGTGACTCTAGGTCTGTATTTTGCTTATAATCTTTAACCCCCCCCCCCCCCCAAACCATCTCTTCCAAGATCATCCCTCGTGTGTATTTACTTTAAAAAGAAACACATCATGGGCCTTAAGCCAGTGCCCGTGAAAAGTAACACTTTCGAGAACAGCGCTGGCTTTCTTTGTCAGGTGTGCTGAGGAGCCGGCGGCGGCTCGGCTAAGCGCGAGCGTTTCCGCACGCTCCCCGCTTCCGCGCGCTTCGCGGCTCTCGGGGCAGCCTCCCGGGGCGCCCCCAGCAGCGGAGGAGGGCCGGCCTCCCACGGCCTTGGCCTTGGCACTGACAGCGGGCAGGGCAGGGGAGGGGAGGGGAGGGGAGGGCCGGGCGGAGCTGGGCTGAGCGGAGCGGGCGTTCTCCGGAAGAGGGAAGCGGCGGGATGGCGGCGCGGGGCCGCGGTGGGGACGCAGCGCTGCGCCGCTCGGCGGAGCAGTGGTTGCTGTGGGATAAGGTGAGGGGGGTCGCCGGGACCGCGGCTGCCGGGGCACACGTGGGGCCTCCCGATGCCGCAAGGTCTTGGCGAGGGGCCGTGGAGGCAACGTCGGGAGGCGTGGGGGGGCTCCTGGTGGCTTTAAAGCGCGACAGTGCTCGGCGTGGTGAGGCGCTGCCCGGCTCTTTCGCGCAGCCCTCCAAGCGCTCTGACACCTTCTGTCTCTCTCATTCACTGTCGCCCCAGCCCTCTCCCGCCTCCCCACCGTCACCGCTCATAGCAGCCCCCTCTTTCCTTTGGAAACCCATCTAGTCGGTTTCTGCTTATGGGCGCTGTATCTGGCCCTCAGATTGGTTTAATTTCTTTTTTTTTGAAAGAGCCTTCCTAGCCGCCCCTGTGGTAGGGGCAGTTCTAGGGGTTGAGTTATTGAAGGTGAGACTACAGGGCTTTGTTTGTCTCTTGGTATTAAAAACCATCAGGTACCTCGGAATTTTGTTTACTAAACTGCTGTTTACAAAAGACACGTGGGCTTGCTTCGAAACCGCTGGGAAATGCAGAATCGATCCTCTTTTCTTGTTATTTTTTTTTTTCCTGGTAGTGTTTCTCAGCACTTAGCGATCCTCACTGTTCAGGAAATAACTCCCGAATCGTCAGCATTTTCTGGTTTCATGGGTTTTCTCCGTTTTTGTGCTGCTGCTTAGGAACACTTTTAACACATGTTATTTCCTGTCCTGTTAAGGTGCTTAAACATCTTAAGTCTTATCTCTGTGTCTTCAGATTTGGCCTTGACATCGCTGTATGTGGAATTAAAATCTGTATTTCTGTGTTCCACGTGTCTAAAGAAATGACTTGCTGTAGTGGTGTTCTAGAACTGCTTATGTAGTTGTAATGCCGCTGCTGTTCCCGCTGAGATGCAGACCCATACTTGGCATATGTGGTTTGCATTTTTTTTTCTCTATATACGTGAAATTTGTTCACTTGGCTGTCCTAGAGCACACCGGCCTTTGCCCTCAGTCACTTGGGTCACCTTAATAACCACCCTGGGCTCAGCACCATACAATGCTCTCTGGGTTTTGTGCAGCCTCTACATATTTATTTGGTAAGGTGTCTTCTGCTTCGTTCAAGGTTGTCAGTGAAAACTTGGAGTAATTATTTTCTTAGTATTCTTTCCAGGCTCTAAAGGACATCACTGGAAGTGCCTGGTGTTGTTTGTGATTCTTCATTAAAGAAAGATCATTTGACTGGTTAACTGATCAGTTATCCAGCTCTGGTTTTATTAATGATAATACAGTGCTAATCCAGTCCTTCTTTCAGAAATGCTACTGTGCTACATGAAATGACAATAAGCTTTTCTTGTTGTTTTTTTTTTTTTTCCAGTTTATTTGATTTTGAGAAAACAATCTGGTTTTGAAGTTATTTCCATAACTTCCTTGACTAATATTAGTTATTATCTTCTGTGTAATTGTTTTATTTTCAACTGGTTATTCCATTATTTTGTGAAACCCTCAGGAAATATAATGCAGCATTCCTTACAGTATCTTTATTCTGAAAGACTATCTCTTTGCTAATAATTACATCTTTGATTCAGTAATCATATGTACAATACCTATAGCTGTTTGCTCGAAAACAATTGGGTATTTTAATTTCTCAGGGAGCTCTTGTGTGTTTGTATTGAGTAAGAGAAGAATCACAGGATCACTTAGGTTGGAAAAGGCATTTATGATTGAGTACAGCTGTTAACCCAGCACTGCTGTGTCCACCATTGAATCATATCCCTTAGCACCACATCTACAAGGTTTTTAAATCTCTCCAGGAACAGTGACTCAACCACTTCCCTGGGCAGCCTGTGCTAGTGCTTGTCAACCCTTTCAGTGAAGATATTTTTCCAGATATCCAGTTGAAACCTCCTCTAGTGCAACTTGAGGCCATTTCCTCTTGTCCTGTTGCTTGTTATTTGGGAGAGGAGGCCAACACTCACCTTGATAACCTGTGTCGATTTACTTGGACGTAAAACAAAAGGTTCCTTTTTGACCTGTAGAGACATGTTAATATTTAATGATGCTAAGATGCACATTTCTTAGAAAACAATCATTAGCAACAGCAAGCCCTTATAGCCAAAGATGGTCTCGTTGAATTAACAGGAAGTTTTTACCTAGATGACAATGACTGAGTTTATGACTAGGTTGTTTTCATCACTGTATTCATTACAGAAGTGTATTTTTCATTCTTTCTATTATCAGTCATAAAATTACAGATAGATAATAGCTTCTGGTTTTGTTAAAAATAAAACCTGTTCGGTCAGTAGCTGACCTTCTAAAACCTTGTGGGAACTCCTGCCCTGAGAAGCCTTTGAAGCGTCTTTGAGGCCTTCCTGTGGTGTAGATTAAGTAACTCAAGTGTTACCAGATGATGTTTAAGCAAATTGCACTACTGGATATTAACTCAATATTAAATCACCTGCCACTGTCTTCACAGAGAACAGCATTCTCACATCCAGTTTTATTTGAGAGTAAGGAAGGTAGGGGAACCTTCAGGGAAGGAGAATACCATCACTTTGTCTTTCAGGTGCAATTGGATCTTTCTTTAGTGGAGATGCTATGAAGATTTGGTTTTGGATTCTTCTTCTGTTTAAAAAAGGAGTTTTTTCCTTAGCTGGATACAATGGCATCATAGCATTTCTAAAACTGAAATAAAATGAAAGCAATAATATATACAGTAAAAAAACCCACCAAACACAAAATACAGATTCTTAGGAAGACATAGCCATAAGCAATCGTGACAGTAATTGTGGAAAAAATCTTTCTGCTGTATTAAACAGACTGGCTTTTACCATTACTTTTCAGGAGGAACAACCCAAAGAACTAAATTCACACAATCAAGTTTTCTCTAGCAAATTATGTGAACTGAAACTCTTGAGAGTCAGGCAGCCAGGTGGATAAGTATGATCATTTAACCAGACCTGAACAACTGGAGGGTCTCTGTATTCTCACAGTAGATACCAAACCAAAAGTCTGTGACTTCTATGAGGTCACCTAGTTGACTACAAATAAAAGCAATTTGCAAATTATGATCTTTGTACTCCTGTGTAAAGTGTGTGTAATTATATGGTGAGTAACCTGTGGAGGATGCTGCCTCTTCACATAGCCCTGTTGCCTAGAGGCTGCAGAGTGCCATCTGTCCTGTTGGCTCATTAGCTCTCAAGAAATGAAATACTAAAATTCACACATGCCATGTTACTAAGTTTGAGATGTTGGAGTGTACAGGACTTTACTAATTCCTAAATTTGGAAACAATGAGAGTGGTAACACTGAAGAGTAAATACAAGCAATACGGCAAGAAAAGCAGCCAGACTTAGAAACTGATCAGTCTGCCTAGGTTTTGCAGCTGCCTCTGCTGTTAGTCAGTCTTGGGACACAGTTATGATTCTGTTTCTTTCTTTTTAAAGCTCTACTTACAGTGCTATGGAAGTGGCAAATAATTATCAGCCTAACTTGCTTTCTTATTGGTTTACAGTAGTTCTTGTGTTTACAAAGATTCTCTGAACTACAAGGGTGCTTTTTTTTTGTTTGGTTTTGTTTCTTAACCCATAAAATATTAAGGTAGACATCTTGGAAATCTTTTCACTTTCCAAAGTGTGATATATATACTGCTGTCAAGTCAGCATATTCACTTAAGGACAATGACAATAAATAATAAAACTAAGTGATACTTGAGATTGTACAGGTTTAAAATTAGGGAGATTTAGCAGGAGTTCTCATGTCCTTGAAGTGATGTGGGATGTTTTGATAACTGAAATAGTACAGAGAGTGGGAAAGAAAGTTCTGTTAAGAAGCATAAGGGTATTATAAACAAGAAACCAAAACTTTTTCTAGAGTGTCTGGTTTTTTTTTAATCGACAGAATCCAAAAACATCTGCAATAGTGAAGCAACTGGTTGCTGAAGGAAATGCTGGAGAACTGCAGAAATTATTTGGCTCGAGGATGGAGTTTGGCACAGCAGGGCTCCGAGCTGCCATGGGAGCAGGGATTTCCCACATGAATGACTTGACTATTATCCAGACAACCCAGGTACTGTGTTCAGTGCTTTATCTCACTTAACTGGTTACACATATGAACAGAGGGGCCTCATTTCTGACAGCAAACTGGTATTCTATGGAAGTGCATTTCTTTTACTATTCCTGCAGTTTTGAGAAGTGATTTAAAGGATAATTGTTAGCTAGCACTGATCTCAGAACAAGCAGAGAAGCTGCTAAGCCATTGAAGTAAGTTATTTTCCATATTTCATTTGATATTGAATTTATACACAGCTACAGTTAAGCTCAAGTGTCAGTTAGTCCTGGTCTGACAATTACACAAACGTTCAGCTGAGGTTTGTGCATGTTGGGCATAAATCTACATAAATATAGCGAAGCAACATGTGTGTGTTTAGGCCCTAAAATGGATCTACTTGGGGAGAGCTTAAAAACCCCAAAACCTTAAATTACTGCAGCCTGGAGTGGTGATGTTACGTGTCCTAAAGGGGTGTTGTTATTAAGAGTGAGGTTTTGTTAAAAAAGTGAGAGGTTTCAGTTAGAAAACTGAAATATTGGCCAGTTGTTCAACAGAGCTAAATAATTTCCAAAATCTGCAATTCAGACTGATCGTGTTAACTGTTTCTTTCTGCAGTTGGTTCTGATTTCTGGAAAAAGTGCTTAAATGCTGTCTATCTCCACTATATTGATTTGAAAGTTTCTGCTGTTTCCTGCTGTTTATCAGTCCTAGATAAACAAGCTGAATCCCAGTGTAGTTCAGTGAGATGTTATGTGCACTCACCTTCCTAAGATGACAACTTCTTAACAATCATCTTAATGCAATGATAAATTAAATATTAAGATTGGGTTCATGTTGTTGTCTTCAGGGATTTTGCAGATACCTTGAGAAGAATTTCAGTGATCTGAAAAAGAGAGGAGTTGTGATTGGTTTTGATGCTCGTGCCCATTTTTCCAGTGGAGGTAGCAGTAAAAGGTACCTTTTGGGTTTTAAGTGCTGTACATTGTGAGTTTCTGTCTGCTTCGGGTCTCTTTTTGTAGAGTGAATGCCAAATCAGTTCCTATAGTTCTGATTCGTCTGTTGGGAATAGCGAGGGAGCACATGTAAATTGAATCTGCATAATAATTTGAGATTTATTTATATAGGGTTTTGTTTGTGTCATTTAAATTGGAGGGTGGCAGGGGAAGCTGTGAATTCTGGGAAATTAATGAATGAGACAATGAATAGGAATCTTTTCTTCCTGTTTAGGTTTGCAAGACTTGCTGCTACTACCTTCATCAGTCAAGGAGTTCCAGTTTATCTGTTCTCTGATATAACACCAACTCCATTTGTGGTAGGTTTCTCTATTATGTCTTTTTATATACACACAAACTCTGTCAAATGTCTTGCATCACTTACATTAAGGAAAAGTAAACAAACCACATTTAACCTTTTAAGCTCTACCTCCAGTTGATCTTATGCTTATTTTGGTATATTTAGTTTACAGCAAGAGAAGGAAGAAACTTAGTGGAATATCAGTGACAGTGGGACATGTTTTATTCATTCCAGCTTTCAAGAAGATTTCTTGTAAAAGACAAATCATCATTTCTAGATTGCTGTGGAGTCTGAAACATACACACACATTTAGTTTTGTGATTGCTGGTTGGCTTGTTCGTGGGTCTTAAACTTTTTTTCTGTTTTTTTTTTTTTGAAGAAGGTGGGTAATGAATCCAAAGTAGCCTTTTTAAATAGCAGGTTGCTGGCGTGCAGGAATGTTAATGCTGGGAGGATTGTTGAATATGTGTGCATTTTCACCATCAAATCACTAGATGTCAGTACTCTAGAGCAATGAAGAAAACCCCTACTTTGCACTAAAAGCAACATTTTCTCCTGATACCAGTTGCTCCAGTGACCACTGTAAACAGAACACAGTGGGATGAAGACTTTGTGTGTAGTGTTCTTGTACTCATAGAAATTTTGGTAGATTTAGGGTCAAATACTTCATGGTGCAGCTTAAAGCAGTGTTGCAAGAACTGCAATTGATTGCATTCACCATTAAATAAAGAGCCAGGAGTAAACTTGAACTGGATCTGTGGACAGAAATAATGCTTTGCTTTAATTCACTCCATTTGTTCTGAACTAATTTATAAGAACTCTCTCCAAAACCATTCTGTTCTGAACCACAAGGGTGTAGTTGCTCCATGGGCTGCTGTCGAAAGGTAGTAGGGATGACACTGCTCCACTTGTAATTGTCTACCCTATGCAGACTTCCATCGTTACTCTGATAGACTTTGTGTCCTTAAAGACCTCCAGTATCTCCAGTCATTCTACAGAAGGCCACACATGCCTTCATTTCCCTTCTATAAAAACACCACTCTAGACATCCACAGAGCATCTGAAACAACACTAAGAGTATATAAATGATAAAATTGACAAGAAAAATCAAGGACTGAAGTTGTGTCACCTAGGGTCTAGTGGGGCAAGTACTACTTAGGTTCTGCTTTAGAGTCAGGCTGTAGGACTGACATCCTGGTTTCTTTTCCTTCAGCATTCTAGAAGTGTTGCGTATGCATGAGAATAAGTAATATATAATATGTAATGTTTTTCACATTCCACTTCAGAAAACTTTCTCTTGTTACAGCCATATACAGTAACTCATCTGAAGCTTTGTGCTGGAATTATGATAACAGCTTCGCATAACCCAAAACAAGATAATGGCTACAAGGTATTCTTAAATATATTTTCTGGCTTGTTTAAAACTTTTTTTTACTTATTATTTTTAATGAAGAGACAGCGATACTATTGTGTACAATTCCTATTATGGTGTACACCAAATTAATTGATAGTTTGATCTCTTCTAGATGTATGTATTTAAAGCTAGTGGCATGTTATCAGTATGACATCAGTAAAATCTTAGCTCTAAAATGCAGGAAGTTAAGTAATACCATTGCAAGCTTTGCAAAAAACTGCTACCTACCTCTTTTCAAAAGTCAATCATTTAATTTTTCATTTCTCCATATATTTGTACAAACTCAGATAATTAAAAATGTGAAACCTAAGAATAAGCTTGTATAAAACATTTTGCATAAATTCCATTAATTTCTTTTAGTATATTTTTCTTTTGCTAAGTGACAGTTATCAATGTGACTTCTTCCTGTGACAGAAATCTGCTTCACACTGAAAAAACGTGGCTGAGCTACCTCTCTGCCAGTCATCCCACAGCTGGACTAGTCATGCCCAGATTGTTTCCAGACACAGAAATGGAAGTTGGGAGACAGTTTTTGTGTGAATGGAAAAACAAGCCATTAACAGGGATGATTTCTTGCTGTCTCCTCCTCCATAACTTCATATCTCTTCAAAATGTTTTTTAAAAATATTTCATGTGTTGCTTTTGGTAGCTTGTTTGAATATCTTATCAGTTACTTTTTTACTTCACTTCATTTTTTATTTAATGCTTTTTTATTTGGGCTACAGTTGTCCATGGCCCAGGTACTGTTAGATGTCTTTCCTTAAACTGTAAACCATGAGTAGAAGGAAATGTGCAAACAACTATCAAAAAGCAAGCCATAGTGATTACACCCCTTCATGGATGTCTAAATAGTCAACAAAAAGAAGACTACAAGTAATGAACATCTTGAAACTTAGTTGAATTTGTGTTTGCTGTTGTGGCGAGGTTGCTTCTATAGGCAGCTACAAAGTGTTAGTGCCTTTCTCCTTGATGTTTTTTTGTGATAAATATGTTTTACTTTTGCACACTTTTTTTTCCTCTTAAGAATTCTTCTTTATATAACAATTACACCTAAAAATCTGGAGGAAAATAGCATGGGCAAGTTGTCAGTCCCAAGGCTGACAGACAGGCTTGTACTTGAATCTTCTCAGTTGACGAGCTGGGTCTTCTTTTGTGTTTCATTGTGGATTTTGATACATTTTGATAAAATTAAACAGCTTTTTTTATAGAACAAAATGAGTTGTGAGAGGAAGCACTGAGAATATGAGCAGGGTACCTTATACTCTGGGTATACTTAAGCCTCAATTACTGTAACACTCTAGTGAATGTAGTGCACCTTAACCAACAAAAAAGTAACAAAGCTATCCTACAATATTAATGATGAAATATTCACCCTCTTTATTTTTTAGGTTTACTGGGAAAATGGTGCTCAGATCATTTCTCCTCATGACAAAGGAATTTCTCAGGGTATTGAAGAGAACCAAGAGCCATGGCCTCAGGCTTGGGATGACAAACTGATTGACAGCAGTGTTCTACTTCACGATCCATATGCCATAGTCAATAAGGAGTATTTCAAAGACATACAGAAACAGTGCTTTCACAGGTAACTGCTACAAACTCTCTTATGGTGTGGCCATGATACTGCCATCATCTTGTTCTGTCTGCACCTTCTTGTTGCCTCGTGGTAGCACTGGCAGCTGTGTGATGATGTATTAAGCCATGTAGTAAGCCATCTCCTGATGTCTCGCAGAAGTTTAATCCAGAAAAATGAGCAGTTGGTGTCCAATTATATTATCTGTCTGTATTCTTATGACCACACATCAACCATATGCAACAGCAAGACTGAGCCTGTCCTGTGCAGCTGGGGGTGAGCTGACACTGATGGTCCAACAGCATTAAAATGGGCTTTTAAGAAAGGTGAAGCTGGCTGTTAAGCCACTTCTGGAAGAAGGACATCTTATTCATCATTTTAGCCTTGTATGTGCTCCTGGTGCCCTTGGACACTTTGAATGAGCCTGTCACTTGCTTGGTAAAGACTTTACTCAACAAAATCAAGTGGATGTTTCTCTTTGTATTTAACTAGTAGAATTGATTTATGGATTAAATGAGTGGCAACCTACAAGGTCTGCTTATTTACATCAACATTTTTACCACCGGTAACCATGTTCTTACTCTTGCTGAAAGTGAAATCAGAAATACTAGAAAGTTGGGGCTATATGAGGAAATTATGCTACTTTTTTTCAGAATATGAGTTAAATTCCTCCTTGGGACTTTGCATGCATTTACTGAAAGCATAGAACATACCTAACGCACTTCATGAAAATGAGAGTGCTGAAATGAGACATGCTGCTAACAGTTCGCTGTCTTCACATTCTTTGGAGCTGGTTTAAATGCAGAGTTAGGGATCAGGAGTCTTAATAATCAATTGTATTTGTTTTCTACTTGCCTGCTGTGTGGTGCACAGCATGCACTATCATTCTTATTGTGGTGATTTGCACATCCCAGGATGTTAGGTATCAAGAGTGACTCGTATTGCAGAAAAAAATAACAATTTGCAAGCCAATACCTTTAAAATCTGATCTCTCTCTTTCTGAATATAGTCAGTTTTGTGCAGAATATTCTTCCACATCAAGTTTACTGTTAATCTGGTTTATTACAGGAATATAAACAAGGAAACAAACCTGAAATTTGTTCACACCTCTGTGCATGGTGTAGGTCATAAATTTGTGCAGTTGGCCTTCAAGGCATTTGACCTTAGCCCTCCTTTTGCCGTTCCGGAGCAGAAGGATCCTGATCCAGAATTTCCCACAGTGAAGTATCCAAATCCTGAAGAAGGCAAAGGTGTCCTGGTAAATAGGGCTTTTATTTGTTTGTTTTAATAGTTACAATGTCTTTCATGCCAATAGTCACGGCTATAAATGTTAGTTGAAGGTCTGCTTTGTTTCTCTTTTCATAGCCTTCTATTTAGTGAAGAGTTTTCATTGATAAACTACTTTGTTTCGTGCTCTAACAGAATGGGCAGCATCTGCACATGGAGCAAAATGATAGATTCCTTTTAAAATAATAGAGTAACATAGTAATTAAAAAATCTTCACAGTTGGTTTTGTAAAGTTTCTACAATTGACATCTGAAATAGGAGGGAGTTATTCCTGAATAGAAGGAGGGGAAGTCCTTGACAGGTGGTTAGAATTTCTGCTACAGGTATTAGTGCTACACTTCATTACTGAAGGATCCTGTTAAATCCAAGTAGCGTTTGACTCAAGCTGCAGAAATGGAATAATGTAGGTGAAGTTAAATATCCTGAGTGTGCTCTAGAGCTGCCAGGCTTGAAGTTTATTTTTGTCATAATTTTGTATTTGAGATTTAAATAAATTGTGCAGATTGTTTAAGACCTATAAAGAAGGTAAAAATACTGCCTTGGGATTATTAACGCTCCTCTGTTCTTGCTTACTGCTTTTCCAGACGCTGTCATTTGCTTTGGCTGAAAAAGATGGGGCAAAAATAATTTTAGCAAATGATCCTGATGCTGATCGACTTGCAGTGGCAGAGAAACAAGAGAGGTAATAAAGAAATGCAAACTGTTTACATATTCTTGCTACCTGTATTGCAGAGGAAGATAGAATAGTCACAGCAGTTGTTTTAGTACTGAAAACAGAGATGTGAGGGGGCCATATGAAGGAGGCCGTAGTGGGGGCAGTAAATGAAATCATGATTAACATTAGATAGTGCACAGAAGCCTGATTAAATACTTGACACTTGCTGTACTTGAGGACTGCACAGAAGCACGAGCATGTGAGTTGTGCTTGTGTTGTACCTTTTTAAAGGTAGGTTTTCAGTTAGAAATTTTTCACAGAAAACTAATAAACATTCTTTTTTTACTATGTTTGTTGAATAATTTGCATATTCAGGAGAACCTTTATAGCTCCCTGATAATCTCAGGAATAGGGAACATTTCTGTTCTTTAGTATGAATTCCTTCTTTCTCAAATACTGTTAGACCAGCTATTTTACCAATCAGTAGGCGATCTAGGCCTCTCTAGCTCAGTTCCCCACTTCCGTGTATAATGAACCTGCATTTCACCTCAAGCTTTGTCAGTGCTTGGTACTTCTCAGTATAGTCATTTGTGTAGAATTATAGAACGGTAGGATTGGAAGGGACCTTTAGAGATCATCTAGTCCAACCCCCCTGCAGAAGCAGGTTCACCTAGATCAAGTCGCATAGGAACATGTCCAGGCAGGTCTTGAAGACTTCCAAGGAAGGAGACTCCACAACCTCCCTGTACCCTCTCTCTTTGAGGACCAGCTAACTATACATGCATTATTTGTCTATGTATATCCTGTCAAAGAACAGGATCACAAGAGGCTTCTCATAAATGTTTCATACATGTGGAATATGTCACCTATGGTTCTGACCTAATATTGCCAACTGTTTATTTCATGCCCTCTGATATCCTGTACTTCTGCCATTGTTTGCATTTCTCTCTCATCAACGCTGATAAAACAGAAACTAATCTGAGCACTCAGAAACCGTAACTCTGTAATAATAGTAAACAAGTTTTTCAGCTCAGAGAGGAGCAGATCAAAATCTGTTGCTGGGCCTGGAGAAGAAACAGTGTGCTTGAGAGCCCAAAGAGAGATATGAAATCACAGCAGCAGCATCACTTAGTATCCAAGGGGTGTGATGGGCACCTGCTAGATGCTGTCAGTGATTGTGGCTGATGCAGATACTTGAACGTGTATCAGTTGTGCAAATTTCAAAAACCTGGTAAAAGGAGATGGTGCAAATACCCATTTTGCTTACCAGAAGATCTTGTTTGATTTTGTAGCAGCTTCAAAGGTGGCAGTGTTTCTTTTGGGGTTTTGAGGCGCTTTTTAACAGCGGTCTTTTTTGGGTTCTTTTTAACTCATTAGCCTCACAACATGAACTGAGGAGGCTTCTCTACCTTTAGAAGGATGGGCTAACTGGCACTCTCTGCTGTGTCTTAGGCAGTGTTAGCTGGAATGTCCTTATTTTAATGCTTTTGGACCATGGCAGCCTCAGGTGGCAATTCAGCATTGAGGAAAAAGCATGAAAATGCCCAGTCCATGATAAGTGTGATGGGTTAAACAAGAACGCCACAATCAGTTGTGTTTTGTCTAAAATTGATACCTATCAGACTTGAAGGGGACTCTTAGTTTACTGTGTTTAGGGAGAGCATGGTGCTCTTGAACTGCTACCTCTGCTAATCATTTAGCCAGTCGAAGTTGTCTTCTTACTTTCAGTCCTGTGTCCTTCTCTCACACTTCTGCTGTTCAGACACTAATTGAATATTAATTCAGGCTTCTACAGTATCTGTACCTTCTTCTTTGACAGAAACTCGTGCTAGAGCACACTCTCTCAGCGCTCTTACACTAAATTGTCGCTGTACATTGCTTTGTGCCTGTTGGCATCAATAAATGCAGGAGACTGAGTCTGCTTCTCTTTCACAACAGGTACTGTTTCTGTAGGTCTTGACTTTTGTCAGTTTGGCAGTGTCTTTGTCCCTTTTGTGATTGGAAATTTTTGAGCAATTTTGACATCTGTCTTTCCCTTTTCCCTTATCTTTTTTTTTCTTCTTCTAGCATTATGTCAATGTTAATCTTTTTTTTACCTGTTGGATATTTTTTCCAGTCTTCCTCAGTGACCAGTTGGTGTGATTAAATAAAGGTATTTGTCACTGAGTAAACTAAAAATACTGATCACTTGTAGTTTTGTGTCTCTGTGCTTGTCTTATCATTAATTTTATAATTTGTCTGCTTAATAGTTTTGTTTTACTTCAAAATATACTTAAAATAGCACTGTTTCATCTGAATACACTCAAAAATTCTGATATATATGAAGGAGGAGGAAGGGAACCACTTGAGAATTCTTTGGCAGAGAATTTTTTTTTTGTGAACACGTGGTATTGTTACTGTTAACTTGGAATCTAGAAGCTGTGCTTTTATTTGCTCATATTTAAACATGGAAGAAGCAGTAGATTTTTTTTTTTAACAATATTATCTTTTGAATTTATACTTTCTTTTTGTGCTTTTTTTGTTTGTTTTTTTCCCATCCAGTGGAGAATGGAAAGTGTTTTCCGGAAATGAGCTGGGAGCTCTTTTAGGGTGGTGGATCTTCACTTGCTGGAAAAATCAAAATAGGGATACTTGTGCCATTAAAGATGTCTACATGTTATCCAGTACTGTTTCTTCCAAAATCTTGAGAGCAATTGCACTAAAGGAAGGCTTTCACTTTGAGGTAAGCTGTTACATGTTATTCCGTGTTCCTTTACTTGTATGGTGGTTTTAACCCTGGCTGGGTGCCAGATGCCTACCAAGTCATTCTATCACTCCCCCCTCCTAAACCAGACAGGGGAGAGAGAAAATAAAACAAGAGGCTTGTGAGTCAAGCTAAGGACAGGGAAATCACTTAGCAATTAGTGTCACAGGCAAAACAGACTCAACTTGTGGAGAAGTGGTTTGATTTATTAGTGAACAATCAGAACAGAGTAGGGAAATTAGAAATAAAATTGAAACTTAAAACAACTCCCCTCACCCCTCCCTCTTTCTAGGACTCTCCTTCCCTGTCCTGCAACAGTGCAGGATATGGTAGATGGGGCTGTGGTCAGTTCATTTCATATGGACTTTGCTGCTGCTCCTTCTCAGGGGGAGGCCACATCACACTTCCCACTGCTACAGTGTGTGGTCTCTCCCATGGAAGACAGTCCCTCATGAACTTCTCCAACGTGGGTCCTTCCCATGGGATACATTTCTTTATGAACTGCTCCAGCATGAGCTTTCCCACAGGGACAGCTCCTCACGCCCTGCCCCAGGGTGGGTCATCCACTGGGAGAACAGTCCTTCAGGCACCGACTGCTCCAGCCTGAGTCCCTCACAGGATCACAAGTCCTGACAGCAAACCTGCTCTGGCATGGGCTCTTCTCTCCCAGCGGATTTCCAGGTCTTGCCAGGAACTTGGTCCAACATGGCTTTCCCACAGAGTAACAGCCTCCTTCAGGCACCCACCTGCTCTGGCATGGGGTCCTCCACGGGCTGCAAGTGGATCTCTGCTCCCCAGTGGCCTCCATGGACTGCAGGGGGACAACCTGCCGCCTCATGGTCTTCACCACAGGTCACAGGGGAGTCTTTCTTTCGGGGCCTCCTCACGCTTCCTTCCTCCTTGATCTTGGTGTCTGCTGAGGTGGTGTTACATTCTCACTCCCTGTTGCTGTTCCAGTGTAACATCTGTGCAGCAACTTCTTCCTGTTCTCAAATATGTTAGTCACAGAGGAGTTATCTCAGTCACTAATTGGCCAGGCCTTGATCAGCAGTGGTCCATCTTAAAATTGACAGGCAGTGACACTGTCAGCTACAGAGGAAGCTTCTGGCAGATCTTTATTTAAAGAAGCCACCCCTGTAGCCCTCCTGCTACCAAAACCTGGCCCAGGCAAAACCACTACACTTTGTAAAACATTGCTTTTATTTTTAGTACCTTTTTTTCTTCTCACTGCTGTAGGAAACACTGACAGGTTTCAAGTGGATGGGCAACCGTGCCAAACAGCTCATGGATCAGGGAAAAGCTGTTCTTTTTGCATTTGAGGAGGCTATAGGTAAGAAACAGAACATTATGTTTTAATATTCTGTAGCATGAATTTTGCAAAAAAATGGCAATATAAAGTTGCCCGGTTTCCAGTGAGTGAGTGTATTTCCAGGGAATAATTCATGGAATCCATTTGGTTGACTGCTATTACTAGTTTTATTCCTTTTGTATCTCCACTTAGCACAGAGTACGATCATCTAAGCTTGGTGTTTATGTTTTCAGTAGCATGGCTGTGTGGGCTTGGACTGCAAATTCTGTACCACCTATTTAAAAAAAAAACCAACACTTTTTTCAGACTTCAAATTGAGTTATGTTGACCTGACAGTTTTAAGCTAAGTTTAAGTGTGAATAAAATAAAGTAAGAATTCATCAAATTACACTTGTAAACTGGAAAGCCATGAATAAAAGCTATGAATTTGTGAGAAGAAAACTGTAAAGCTATAATACTATTTCTTGAGTATCTCAGTACCTGAAAACCAGAGAAAATGTGACTAATAATTTCTTGGATAATTATCAGTGTTACCATATACTACTAGGTAAAGGTAATCACATTTGAGATGAAGTGCTATACTTGCGTTGTTCCTGCAGTGTGTCGTTTCTGTTTCATGAGAGGTCCAAAAGCACTCTGGAACATCTGTCACTTTCTTGAACTTCCATTAAATACTTTGGTGATAAAGATTAACACTCATTAGAAAATGATTTTTTTTCCAGTTTTGGTTTAACTCCAAAAGGTCTGTGCTATGATAGTGTGCATTTCTCCTTTAAAAGATGTTGGGTTTGATTAACTTACCCCTCCTGTCCATTTTGTCTTGTTCCCTCATAAAACCATATCAAGCGGTTACCAATTTCTTGTTTAGGGTACATGTGCTGTCCTGCTGTTCTGGACAAAGACGGTGTCAGTGCTGCTGTTATAACTGCGGAGATGGCCAGCTTTTTGGCAACCAGGAATTTGTCTTTGTCTCAGCAGCTGAAAGCTGTCTATGATGAGTGAGTTTGACTGTAATTGTTTAATTTTCAATTTTTCTCTGTTCCACGTACTAGGGATAATAAAGACTCAATAGCAGCCTGCTAGGTGAAGGAATAACAATTGGGTTATTGTACTATTAATGCAATTTGGTGTTAATGCAATAGGAATCTTCTAAAAAGCACTCCAAAATTGTGGGCAGGAACATATTTGGGACTTGGTTGTGTATCGTTTTAAGGTACTATAAAAATATTACTACCTTGTGAATTCCCCACTAGTTACTGACATTTTTGAGGTATTTTTGGTTGCTTATCTGAAAGGTTTCTTGCTTTTGGGAAGTTCTGCTCCTCAGTCCTTTTACAGAAGATTGGCCTATTTTTTGGCCTGCAGCATTGCTGCAGAGAGTGTGGCACCTCTTGCATATTCAATGTGCCAAATGCACAAAAACATTGATGGCAGAATGGATTCAAGCAACTCTGGCATGGTTACGTTACTCACTAGAGGCCAGCTTGCTCCTGTCCCACTTGTAGGGCTACCTGTGATTAAAGTAATTCTTGTTGGCTCTGAAATTAGGCTTTTTAGATATTATTCTGTCTTCTTTTGATGGATAGTATATGTTGGTTTCTACTTTGGCTCCTGAATACTGAGATTTGAGGCAATTGTGCAGAAGTGTTGTGACTGACCAAAACTATTGGCTACATACATACTCTGAGAGCTTTTAAAATGAGGCACAACTTTTTGTTTGTTCTTCTTTAATGTTTTCTAAGACCTACAGAAATCAATAGCAAAGAAAGCTATTGAATTTCACGGGACAGGGAAGTGTTTATTTGTGGGGGATTTGGGGTTGTTGATTTTAAAGGGGGGAGCAGCACAGGCTGGCAAATACTCTCCACCTCTTCGTGTCTCATGGGCACTAACAAAGGAATGGTGGAACCTGCAAAGAGACTCATGGAAAACTCCACAGCCTCAGTGCTTCTTGTTTTCCAGTCCTCAGATCTCTCATTTGTGTGCAGCAGTGGCCATGCTTCTTTCATCCACTGTGTACAAGAGGGAATCAAGCGGCAAAAATGTGCTAACACACTGCATAAACAAATTGTGCGATTTATCAGCTATTGTACACGGCATAAGCAAACAGTAGTACAAATGCATGAAAGAGCAATTCATGCCTAGAGTTGCAAACACAGCATCTGACGTGAGAATTCCCTTAATTACTAATAGCTGTTAAGTGTATATTGAAATAATTATCCTCCTCTGCCTTGTGCTTTCTCTTTTTTTTTTTAATATTCATTCAGTAAACACTCACTTCAGGGTGCCCCCAGAAACACAATATTTAATTGAGTGGAACTTAGCTGAGCCACTGTGTACACAGTCACTGCAGAGGACTCTAAAAGTCAGAGCTCATTTAGCAGAAAAGCAGCCTGTAGATGCGCCTCAAAGAAAGACGTCACTGCACGCAGCCACTGTTTGTGGAAAAGCTACGGATAAAGGGAAGGATACAAACCTGCCTTGTTAAACTGATGCTTGATAACTAGAACTGAAGGGGGTGTTCTTGTTTTGTGGGGTCATTCTGCATGTGGGATTTTTGGTATTTGTGGCTAATATAGAGTTGCAGTTTTCTACTCCTTCCTATTTTATTCTCTTCAGATCTGTCTCATAAGTTACTGTTGAAGCAGAAGAAACTCTGCTCTGTGTTTTGGGGGTATAGAATGGGGATCTGCTCTCAAAGAACTAAATGCAGATCAGGAGAAGGCCATATCCTGGCAGGCTCATCGCTTCTTTCAAATATAGGATTGATTTTGTAAATCCCCTTGCTGGATTCTGAAGACTGATTTAACAACTATTGACCTTAGAGATGTCCATTTACGTGTAAACGTGACCCTATTTAAGGCATCATTCAGGTTTCTAGGATAAACATATTAGTACTAATGAAAGATTTTACCCTTCAGATTTTCCTTGGCATCAAGGATATTCATCGAGTGTTATTCCTTAGTAAGAGCTCACTTAAACAACCATTCCAGGCTTGTATGCTTTTCAACAACATGCTGTTTTGGAAATTGTTAGCAGGTCATTTGATTCAGATTCTGCATCACATTACCTGGCAGCAAACAGCTAAGGTAAAGAGATGATGTTCAGAACAGTTTAGTTTACTGGAAACACTTTAATGGGAGAGCAGCTTCTGAAGTGTGGTTGGAAAAAACAGTCTGGAATTTGTTTTACTCAGGAAAGGTCAGCTGGAATCCAGTCAAAGAAGCTATTTAGATGTAGTTTCTTCTTTTCCTATGGTGGTTACATCTCTTCAAGGCAGTAATGACATCTTTTTTTCTTCTGGTTTAGCTTTCTCATTTTTCATCCTTAAAAGGAGAAGGTGTGTGCACAGAAGTTTCTTTAAAGTATATAAAATAGGACAGTTAAGCTGTTGAGGCCTTTTAGAATTGTAAAGGGGTGAACACTACAGTTGGGTGACCATGAGTACACGCTTTGCTTTATAGAAGGCTGTATAATGTGTGTGGTGCACAACTCTGAAGAAGAACACCACTTCTTCGATTAATTAATATTGTATCTCAACAGGTATGGCTTCCATATTACCAAAGCTTCATATTTCATCTGCCATGATCCTAAAGTTATTCAACAGCTTTTTGACAACCTTAGGAATTTCGATGGAAAAAACACATACCCAAAAACTTGTGGTAGATTTAAAGTTTCTGGAATAAGAGATCTAACGACTGGGTATGACAGCAGCCAGCCAGATCAAAAGGCTGTAAGTACATTTTTTTAATTATGTATAAATCATATAAGTATGTATATACACATATATTAAATATTCTGTGGAAAAACACTCTAAACATGATGTTACACCCTAAGTCTTAAAACTAGCTAGATGGAGGTGGTTGTTTTGCCTTGGTGGGAGGAAATGAAGGTTGGGGCGGGGGAAGGGTTGAGGCTTTGTGGTGGTTTTTCTCTCCAAGGTGACAGTCTGTGAAGGGAGGTGGGAGGATCTTGCTGTCTTGCTACAGCAATATTGCATTATTTTATTGTAAGTGTAAATTAAACTGCCTACTGAGATGTGACTTTGGGTTCTTCTGTTTTCCACAGTCCATGTTACTTTTCTTCCTGGGAATTGCCATGGCAAAGCAATTTCTGTTGCAATAAAGAACTAGACTTCAAGAGACTAGACTTGAAGAGAGCTGCCTAACAGTAGTGTACTGCTACCAGGTTCTAGGCTGAGATCATTGGCCAGTTGTGGTCTCAAGACCACAATGATGAAGGAAACAGAACAAAGCTTCATTTTAGCTGATCTTTTTGGTATATTGTATGACATTAGGTCATTGGTTTTGTCTTGAGTTCATTACATACATCACTTTCCAAGCTGCTACAAAATTATTCTTACTACTTCTAGATACTTCCCACCAGTAAAAGTAGCCAAATGATAACTTTCACCTTCGCTAATGGAGGAGTGGCCACAATGAGAACCAGTGGGACAGAACCAAAGATCAAATACTATTCTGAACTTTGTGCGCCTCCTGGAAACAGGTATTGTCATTAGAGCAGTGTGATAGAGGCAGTGTGGCTTTATGGTACTGTTTTGGGAAGGAGCTCTTCATGATCCAGAACCCTTAGAAATACTCAATTGCTAACTTATTTAATGAAAATAATGCTTTCTCACATATGAAAATTCATCTGAAAATACTGTTAAAAGTATAAAAGTTACATGACCAGTCACATTTTGCAACAGAAGATCGCCTGCAGTCAAACTGGCAGTTCTGGTTTAGATTATATTGTGGGTTTATGTTTCTCCATTGTCTTAAGTGCCTTCATGCACATCAGTGCATTACCAGAAGAAATCAGGTGTATACACTGTTAGCATTAATGGAAAATGTTTGTCTAAACCAATGCAACAGAGTTAAAAATTCCTCAGACTGAAAATGTGCTTTTTAGCTTTTCCACTGTGACACCATTTTCTGTATTTGTGTGGATTTTGTTTCTTAGTGACGTTGAGCAGCTGAAGAAGGAACTAGATGAACTGGTCAACGCTCTTGAAAAACACTTCTTTCAACCAGAAAAAAATAATCTTCAACGAAAGACTGAGTAAAATAGCAAAATTACTACTTTAGTTGGTTTTTGCAACATTAGAATTGAATTATTTAAGAAGTAAGAAATATTAGGACCAAACATCTGAGAACTCAGGCTAAAAATACTTCAGCTTCTATTACGTTATTCTGGGTACTCTTGGATCTAGTATCTTATGTTGGAAGGAAAGTACCTTCATGCTTAAAGGACCAAAAAAGCCCAATCAGTTGAACTAAAAAACCAAAAGTTAACTACAAATGTATTTCAATGAGAACTTGTTTTAATTAAATATTATAAGTAAAATCCAGGTTTCTGAAATACAGCTTGTTTTGTGGGGACTTTTATTTCTTCTGCATATTCTGGTAATAGTGTGCAACTTTATCTAGGTCTAGATTTGCAAAGCAGATTTTTCTGTTAACAAAGAAGTACTAAAAGCTTGCGGTGAGACTTTGACAAACTTGGGGCAAATGTTTCAGAAACAGTGATCTTTCACTGTGACTTCCTTGTTTATTTGGGCCAAAGTCCCGAAGAATTTGCTGAAGAGCTATTTGCTGTGAGACTATACATTATATTCCATGTTTGTGTACCAAACTGCCTTTTGATACCATGAACATATTAAGATAATATATCTACATACAGCACCTTTCTGTTGCCTCATTGAACTAAGCATAAATAGCTCAGTGTACACCTCAGTCTCAGAGCCTGTCACACTGTGTGCTACCATGACTTGCTGCATAAGTCTGTATGTCTAATTTAGAGATGAAGTTTCCATTTTATTGCATGTTGTTGTCTGCCCTTGCAGAACCTGAGAGGGTTATTTGGATGTTACCAGGCTGAATCTGGTAGAAGGATTTTCTGCGTTTTCAGTACTTGTTTTGGCTGTCAATGTAGCTCTGACAGCCCCAGTACTTCTTGGGTAAAGCAAACTCTCTGCCAGAAGTACTTCTGGTATGCCATGGAGAGTGACTAGTGGCCAGACCAAGCACGGATTGAGTTTAGCAAATTCATTGTAAAAGAACAAACATGCCATTCCATCCCCAGTAAATAGTTAGAATCGTAGAACCGTAGAATTATAGGGTTGGAAGGGACCTTAAGCGGTCATCTGGTCCACCCCCCCTGCATAAGCAAGTTCACCTAGATAGGTCCCACAGGAACGTGTCCAGGTGGGTCTTGAAGACCTCCAAAGAAGGAGACTCCACAAACCCTCTGGGCAGCCTGTGCCAGGACTCCCTCAGCCTCACAGTAAAATATGTTTTTTTCTTATGTTTAAATGGAACTTTTGGTGTTCCAGCTTAATCCCATTACCCCTTGTCCTGTTTCTAATTACAACAGAGAAAAAGGATGCCCCAACCTCCTGACACCCACCTTTTAGATATTTGTAAATATTTATGAGATTCCCCCTCAGTCTCCTTAAGGTTAGCCTACCTTGTTAGCTGAGATGATAAGCAGAGAACACCAGATGTCCATGTGTACCTTACAGTTACCATCAGAGGACACTAAGAAAGGAGTAGCTCCTGCATTCTGTGGCTGTCACATCACGTTTTGTTGGCTGTGCAGAGTCAAAGGTAGGATTGGAATCATTCATGTTGAGGTCTGTCTGTGTGCCACGGAAAAGTAACTTTAAAGTAATGAAAAAGCTACTGAGGGAAATGAGTATGCTGTTAATCCTAGTCCTTGAGAACAATAAGCTAAAAGCATAGGTTATTTGTGCAGAAAGTGTCTATTCACACCCTCCACTTTTCTGTTTCCATTTCTCTTATAGTTAAACAAACATGAGACACGTTTTTCATGATACGTGTTTGTTTAGCACCTGGAATTATGCATCCATCCAGTCCATCTTAAATAGCACCCTAGGGACTACTGAATGTAGTAATAACTCTAAAAGGAATCTCAATATTAACTGCAGTGGGATCAACTTCGTCACACTACATGAAACTTCTGCACATACCAACTCACTGTCCTTTCCTTCTGAAAATAATAAACCTAAGGATGAATTAAAGGATTAAAATATACATATAGTATTTTAGATTTTTTTCCATGCATGTTAAGTGTGCTAAAACAGTGCATTTGGCATACTGTAAATCTGAACTAACTCTCAAAAGGTAAGTAGAACAGAATGATCACCAGTCCCCTTCTGCTTGATCTTGTGGAAGAAAAGTCTCATTAATCTGGGTTTTCTCTGATTAAAGAAACTTTTTGTTCATGAAATCTGCAAGCAACATTATCACTCTCTTAGAAGGCTGGGGTTTGTCGTCTTATTTTTGTTGCTGTATTTGGAGAGTTCCAAGTCTAATTCATGCCTTGCCATCTAGAACTGAGATGAGAAGGGATTTCAGGACCATCCATAAGAGGGGGATATGAAAACATGGATCTGTTGCTAAGGAATTAACAACTTTAGCTTTTGACATAGTCCAAATATGAAGTACTTCTCAATAGTAGATGTTCCCTTGTTCCATTTCTTCTGCTTCCTCGGTATCTGTGATGCTGGATCCCCAGCTGCCTGAGACCTGGACGTAATATGTGTGTGGTACAAGTTTGTGAGACCAGAATATCAAATGGTCTCTGAGGTTTCTGTGATGTGTTTCAATGAGGCAAGAACTGAGAAGAGAACTTAAGCAAGAACCTTACCCAGTGCTCCCTAACCTTGCTGTTGCAAAGATTCCTCTAGCCTTCTTTCCATGCCCCTCAGCACATGAAGTGCCTTCATTTATGAAGAGGCAGCGTGAAAGGAGGAGGGAGAAATGAAAAGAAGGTGCTTGTTTCTAGCCCAATGTCAAGTTGCGGAAAGGAGGAGGAACAGAGGTACATGGTCCCCAGAACAGAGCAAGGGGCCTTATTTCAAAATACTTACTGCATGAGAAGTGTAAGGGTGAATAATGGGCCTATTTTGGGGCCTGAATTTCATTCTTGGTGGAGTTGAACGTGTGGCTGGTGACTTAACCACAGGCCACCCTTGCAAAACATTGTTTCCTGCACTGCATTGCACCTTGAGCTTCAAAGCAAATGGCCTTTCACAAGCTCCCAGACTGCTTATTGTCTGGTCAGAACATCTTGGTGAGTGCTTCTGGGACTGACTTGTTTGTGGAACCCAGCCTCTGCATGATCACCTTGGACTGAGAGCCAAGATTAAGACAAGCCACCCAGCAGCCCACCTTTGCCAGAAGACACAGCAGCAGGAGCATACCGATCTAGGGTATGCTTCTTAAAAGCAAAAATGCTGAAGCAAGAGCTAAATTCCACATATGATACCTAAAACACTCCCTCAGCAGCTTAAGTAGGCAGAGAACGAGTGGTGCCACAAACCCATGGCACGTAGTCTGGCCACTGCAGCTGTGGCCACAGTTGTATTTGACCTTTAACTGCAGTGTGGATGGATGCACTGCAGCTGTCTGGGCCAGCTGAGTTACTTCATTGCCGAGATCATTGGTGTGTGGGGCCCCAGGCTGGAGAGCCCAGACTGAGCAGCAGTTTTTCCAGGAGGCAGATAGGGGCAGTGCCTTCAGGCTGGGTGTTGATGTGCTATACCCAGGGCAGGAGAGGCTTTGTGCATCTCTACAAGTCTGCAGTCCTGGACTTTGTCTGGGAAGGTGATTCTCCACCTCAGCTCTGCTCTTGTGAGAGTACCTGCAGTACTGCATCCAGCTTTGTGGTGCCAACACATGGACCTGTTAAGAGCATAAAAATGGTCAGAGGGCTGGAACGTGTCTCCTGTGAATAAAGGCTGACAGAGTTGGGATGGTTGAGCCTGGCGATGAGAGGACTCTGGGAACACCTTGTTATAGCCATTCGATATATAAAGGAGACTTACAAGAAAGACACTTTTTACCAGAGTGTGTAGTGGCAGGACAAGGGGGTGACAGTTTTAAACCGAAAGAAGATAAAGATCAGATATGATAGAAGAATTTTTTTATGATGAGGGTGGAGAAACACTGGAACAAGTTGTCCAGAGAGCTTGTGGATGTCCCCTCCCTGGAAGTGTTCAAGGCCAGGTTGGATGGGACTTGAAGCAACCCGTTCCAGTGGAAGGTGTCCCTGCTCTTTGCAGAGCTGGACTAGGTGATCTGTAAAAAGTCCCTTCCAACCCAAACAGTTCCCTGATTATTTTCATTTGTAGGTTAGGAGGTCTCACATTTCTTTTGTTACACAATGTGGTAAAGGATGTCTTACTGAATTCATGGGGAGGGTCTGAAGACCGTAGAGTTACACGTCCTGAATTTTTGTTATTGTTTTCTGTTATTTGTCTGAACGTCTCCACAGGCTAGAGGGGCGTGTTTATTTTACATCTGCCTCTATATGGCAAGCCTGGATCTGGATTTTGCAAACATTTCCTCTCTCTAGGAAAGCCATCTGTGTTCAGCCTTGGCCAGTCTGTCAAGGTGTTTCACTGTTAAGGGATGCTAAGGAAAACCAGATGGCCTGGTCTATTCCTCGGATTCCTGTGACAGGCTGGGTTTCTGCTGAGCTGTGGCTGTTATTTGTGGATCATGTTCACGTGTTAATTACTATTTCTGTCCTGCCTGGAAATCTCCAAAGGATGTCATCTCTCCTTGGAGCAGGCAGTCCCTGGTAGTGCTGGAGTGCATGGATGCCTCTCTGGCTGGTTCTGCCAATGTGCTGATAGTAGAACCACAATGACATTGCTGCCCCTATTGTTACTGTCTTCACCACTCTCCTTGCTTAGTGGTAATCTCCTCATCCCCCTCTCATGTTCCACATATATCTCATGTATCATTCTGTCTTCCCAGGGCAAGGAATTTACTTGCTCCATTCCATGTTCTCTTCCAAACAGAAGTTCAAAACTTTGGGTGGGATAAACAAAAAAAACCCACAGTGATGTATCAAGCTGATGGAACGATTGCAACAAACTGCAGAATTACAAGGTAAAACTAGTTGCTAGAGACTTGTCTTGCATCACAGAAGGAGGATCTAGAGCTGAAATAAAGAACCGAAACAAAAGCAGTAGGAGTATAGCAAAGAGAGAAGTGAGTATTGCAAATTGGAATGGGTGTTAAGCTACAGCTTCTTCTCACTGGCCTAATTCCTCCATCAAAATGTTGTGTAAGACCATGAAGCCAATTTAGAGATTATTAGTCCTAGGAGAGACATTAAAAAACTGGACAAATGTAATTTGTGAATAACCAGCCTCGAACTGGGAGCACAGGCACCAATGTTTTATCCAGAAATGGGCATTGCTGCGGCTAGAGTAGAGAATGCTTGCAGCTTGAACTGAACTCAAGTGTAAGGGAATCCCTGGCTATTCATAGAGAAAGACACATACCTAAGCTACCAAAACCATGTAAAAGGTTTTTGGGTTTTTTAATAACAGAGGAATACCCATAATTCAGTAAAAGTTGTAAACATTTGATCCTATTGGGAATCATGCCTACAGGGCTAGGGGGAAACGCCACTATTGGATGAGTGCTAAAGATAACAACTCTGACCAAAACATGGTTAGGCTTTAAGAGTAGACCTATGGACTTCATTTGAAGATTATTCATTTGTTTACTAGTCACAACTTAAATCCACCTTTGAATTTCATTTTTTTTTCCAGTAAGCTTCATTAAAAAGTTTAGCATTTCACCTTGTTCAGTCCACAATGTATTACAAAAAACACAAGTATTGTACTTGAGCTGCAGGAGGATTTATTTGAGACTTTTGCTGTAGAACAGCAAATCTTACAAGGATAAGTGGAATTCACTATAACATAATATTTACTACATAAGCAGTTATATCGTACAGGTGTATGCTTAAATCTTAAATAGTACACCTACAAAGTTTCTGTAAATAAAGTTTCCAGCTCACTGTTGCTTTTTGAAGTTCCAGTAGCTGTGGGGTTTATTTTGACACACTAACATTAAGCAAACCTCGTATCCTTGCTTAACAGACACTGTTAATAGCAACATTTAAGTATGATATTAAATCAACATTTGTTAAGCACCAGCTTTTATGAGATTGGGGACTTTTCGGATTCTGTGGCTGAAGGCACCTCGATGCCAAACAGAAATCTGAAAATTAATCATAAATAAAAATAGTCACCACCAAATTGTTCTGTGCACATACTGTGTACTGTACAACAGTAGTCAACAGTAATGAAATTCAAGTGAATTGCTTTCCTTCATGGTAGGTTTTTTTTTGCAATACATAAGCACAGAAACTTTTCAAAGAGAGTGTTTCTGCTCAACTTCCAAGTGGCAGCCAGCATTCCTGTTTTGTATGGCAATCACCAGGTAACTGAAACGAGGTCATGCACCATCAGGACACTGTGCATAATGGGATGAGCCTATTTAAACTGTCCAATCATATCCTAACACCCACCTAAATGAAATGTAATATAAATGATGGCACAGAAACAGCAGCTTCCAAATGACAGGAAAAGCTTAAAATACTTGCACAATCGCTCTAAGCAATTTTCAAATGTGTTTATGGGAATGAAGAGACGGGGAGGATTACTCATGACATCTGAAATGCGCAAAAACACACAGACAGCAGCAGATCTGTAACAGTAGCTCAACTCTATTCTTTACTCATGGTCAGTGATAACAGAAAGCCTCGTGTGTACAAAGATAATCACCAGCTAACGTCACTGGCATGCCTTCCTACAGCATATGAAGTAGGCAAATGTGCTGTAGTAACAGTTATCATTCAAATTTTGTTTATGAAATGTCTGGAACTGTATATAAATAGCGTCTGGAGGGACAATGTCATTGGATAAGAATGTAGTACTTCATCCAGAGCTCCCTTAAGTCAAAGGACTGCAAAGCAGTTGGTATCATGCCCTTAACAAGATATTGAACAGATTTACATGAAACAAATCACAAATAAAGACTTCAACTGTTTTATATAATAGTGTCGTGGTTTAGGCCCATCAGGGAACAAAAGACCACGATTAGCCTCAAGTACCAAAGACCTGAGGATTGCTCAAGGGCAGGGAGGGCTTAATTGCCACTTATGGTCCAGGACAAAACAGACCAGGCTACTCGGCTTGGGGAAGAAAACAGAAAATAATTTAATACCAACTAAAGCATAAAACCCCAAAACATAACCAGAACAAAACAACACAGAATGGTACAGAGATGAAGAGTCCGACCAGCCCTTTAAGACCACCTGCTCCCCACCCCTCTCCTCTTCCCNCAGGCTCTCCAGCATGGCCTGTGCCATGGTCGCCTCCTCACACAGTCTCTCGCCTGTCTGGGCGCACTCAAACGGAGCTGCTGTTGGCTCTCAGTTCTGCCGTTGCCATCCATAGGTTGCAGGGGTACAGCCTGCATTCTTGTCACGGCTTGCAGAGGGGTCTCTGGTCTGGTGCTCCTCCTTCCTTCCTCCTTCTCTGACTGTGAGGTCCGCATGGTTGCCTCCACCTTGTATCACCCTTACACCTCCTGCCAGGTCGGGGCTAGGTCTGAACCCAGGAGCCAGGGGAGCGTCCAAAAACTTTTTACCAGGTCTTCACTGTAACTCGCTCTCTCTGTTACCAAGCAAAAGCAACTCCTTGCTAAGCCATGACAAACAGTAATAGAAATTAATGGTTATGGGTAATCCAAGGGGAAAAGCACAGAGGCTTATAATGCAACTGAAGCACAATGTAGATGCCCCCATTCAAATTCATAATTCAGAATGTTACTGCTCAACCTGTGCTTGACTGTGAAGCAATTTGAACTCAAAGCATCTTGGGTGGAAACTTAAAGCTTCCCTCTTGCCTCAAAGGGCGAAGGCACAGTCACAGCAGCCCCAAGTTTTGCCCTCACCCATGGACAGACACATTCAGACCAAACTTGTACTGATCTACACCAACTCAAGTGAGTGGAAGCTTCTCTTTAGCCTAGAAGAAGCGTCCATGTTCCTACAGTGTGTCTCATAGAAAACCTCTACATTCAGGTTCTATACAAAAGGCAGATTCGGATTTTTTCAGAATACCTGGACAAAGAGATAATGGCTAAACTGGCGTTCTTTTACAGTTCATGTTTGCAAGGTGTGGAAAACTCAGGCTGATTTTCCTCCTCAGTCTGAAGAAGTTAATGTGATGGTAGTATGTCCTAGTTAATAGGCTACTGTAAAGAATAACTAACCTGTGAAGGAAATTCACCATTTCAGAAAGCTGAAACTAATGAGGACTTTCCCCTGAATAAAGGGATTCCAGTCCCTGGAACACTAATAAGTGTTTACTTATTAGAGTCTGGAACATAATCACTTCCATTCTGGTTCTCTTTGTTTTAATAAATTAAACTTTTTTTCCTCCCCACTACATATGTAAGAATTTAATCAGGAAGGAAAGAGAAGAAACACTATCCAGTGCAGCCTGCAGGCTGACGATAAGGTAACTTTCACGAGAGGCAAGCTGAACATAGCCTGCATAAAAAACAAACCGATCTTCCTGTATCCTGGATAAACAGACATAAAAGACAGAGGGACCTTTTGGTCTTCAGACAAAATACCTAAATACCTGTCTTCAGGAAAGCATGGATGTTGAATCATGAGAATGAGGGACTGCAACTTGCAGACCTGATAGGTGCCAAGACCAGAAAGAGAAGGTGACTTTATGCACAATCCCATCTTCTACATTTCTGTGACACCTTATGCATCTTATGAGCTATGTAAGGTTCAAATACCCTTCTACTGCAAGGACAGACCCTAAAGAGCATTTGCAGCTTTACTTTTTGCATGGTTCTTCAGGAGTACTCTTTTGTCACATGTCAGTTGGTTTCTTCCCCCTTGTCATCACCAGTCACACCAAAGGGTGTCTGTATCTAAATGCTCTTTGTTTCATATGATACAGCTTTAAACTTTCTTTGACAAACTCTTTCTAGTGTTTCTTGTTTCTAAGCTCTCTCTGCAAACAGCTTGATTTCTGTCATAGCACAGTAGTGCCTACTGTCAGTCCGTAGTGCCAGCACTGATACGAATGGTCACTTACCTGGACCCTGTGGAACACGGAGGAGTTTGCTCCAGATGCTTACTGTGACCTCTATATTTCTCCACTCAATTTCATAATATGTTGTTCCTATTATGATATTTTCATCTGTTGTCAAGTTGGTTTCTTTTTGTGGCACTCAGATGCTATATTTTCTCTACACCTAACCAATAAGAACTATAGAAATTTGCTGGATTTAAACAGATAATGAGTGACTGTCCCTGAAAAGATTTTCAAGGTGTTTGCCAAATATAAACACTTCAGTTTTGTCATCTCTCTTATTAACTGTAAGGAAATATTTTATGTCTACTTGGATTTTTAAAAAGGGAATTTTTTCAAAATGAGAGCAGAAGGAACTATTATCCCAATATAAGCGTAGTTCTTATCCAAATCATTTCACTTTAGTTATAAAATGTTGTATCAGAACATGACTAATTTGACACACACACACACAAAAAAACCCCTCTGCTAGGCAAAGAATTAAAACATATAAGCCAGAGACAATAGTGTCCTGGTTTCAGCTGGGATAGAGTTAATTTTAAACCATGACAAACAGGAAAAGTTATAGAGGGCCATGTGAATGAGTTCAAGCACAGTATGGTTTCTTTCCCAGCTATCAAAGAGGACAAGGAAGGAAGGATTTGTATTTGTGGTGCTCAAGTATTGGCTTCTGTTGTTCAAGGATTTTCCAACCAGCAACGGTCTTGTATGATCCTACAAGACTTTCATTATCACCTTCTGAAAGGCAACAGTGAAGCAGTAAAAAAAGTCTTCCCAAGATCATTGGTTGGTAATCTGGGAATGCAAGAGCCTGGACTGAAGTCCTGGAGCCTTCTGGGTGGGGATCACAGTTCACCATCTTCTAGTTCAAGATTATGAGAGGCAAGTAATAGTCAGGCAGCAGGCTTAAAATGAGTGAAGGACATACTTGTTTCCGATACTGAGGTTGGTGGGTAATGACTGGCCTAAGGGCACTGTTCTTACTAGTGATGGTTTAAAAAACATCAGGCAGGCAGGGTTTGCCAAAAGGTGCCCTGCTTTTTCCCAAGGAATGTAAGAGTTGTCACTGAAAAATAAGAGGAAGTTGTGCCTATTCCCATGTGTGAAGAAGCAGCAAACCATATACTGAGTACAGACTGGGAACAAGTGCTCTGAGTGAGCTGCTGCTTTCCTACTTTGATTCACATATCAACGGTTCTATGAAAGCACACCTGCCAAGCAAAAGCTGTGTAGATACTCTCACCATACACTTTGCAAGTGGGAGAGGACCCTCCATACCAAAATGTAACTTGTTTTTCATAATCTGGACCAACACCGTGCTTGCATTTGATGGCTTACTTGACTGTTTCCCTCCCATCATAGCATGCATGCAGCAGCAGAGCAGATTTCCTTGATGAAGCTCTGATTCTACAAATGCACAAAGGCTTAGGATTAAGTAAATTGATGATCTTGCTGCAAAGACTTGAAATTAATTGAGTGCAGAAGCGGTTTGCAGAATGGGCGTTTAGGGTGCCTTGATCATCTAGAAAGAGCACTTGCAGAGGAGTGTAACTAGGACTGCAGATCATAGAATCATTTTGGTTGGAAAAGACCTTTAAGATCATAGAGTCCAACCACTAACCTCACACTGACAAACCCATTACAAAACCATGTCTCAGCACCTCATCTGAGAGTCTTTCAAATTTCTCCAGGGACAGTGACTCCAACACCTACCTGGGCAGCCTGTTCCAGTGTTTAACAACCCTCCCAGTGAAAAAGTTCTTCCCAATTTCCAATGTAAACCTCCTGTGGTGCAACTTCAGTTCATTTCCTCTTGTCCCGTCATTTATTACTTGGGAGAAGAGACTGACTCCCATCCCACTACAACGTCCTTTCTAACTGAAAGTTGTAGAAAGTGATCAGCCTTCATTCCTTATCCTCTCTTGACAACCGAAAGCCCAACTAGTGCCAACTCTTGACAGTGATTGTATGTATATAGACACAAACACGTGTGGCTTCTGGTGTACAGAGGAAGTGGGAGGAAAGGCGATTCAGCGGCGGTGAGCCTGCAGAAGGCTGCCCCGCGGCCAAGGCTGGGCTCAGACCCGAGGAGACACTTCAACACTTCTGCCGCCGGCCGCCTCAGCCGGGCGTTTGTCCCTCTCTGCCCCCGCCGGGCCCGGCACCCGCCGCCTGTCGCTCTTTTATCCCGCGCCGGCGGTGCGGGAGGAGGGAGGCGGCGCGGCTGGGCTTCCCCCGCCCGGACCGCGGGCAGGTAGGGGCGGGGCGAGACGGGCCAGAGGAGGCGGCGAGCAGCCCCTTCGCCCGCGCCGCTGCTGTCCGGGGGCGGCGGAGCGAGCGGCGCCCGGAGCCCGGAGCCGCAGCCCGCCGAAGGCACTTCCTTGAGCGCGCCGGAGAGGCGGCGGAAAGCGGCGGTAAGCGGCGGTAAGTGGTGGTAAGCAAGTGGCGGCCGGTCAGCCCCGGCCCCCGCGGACAGGGCGGTGCGGGCGGCGGTGCCCCCGCTGCGGGACAGCCCGCGGCAGCGGCGCTGGAGGGGTCGAGCTGCGCTCTTGGACGGGAGGGGGAAGGAGGAAGAGCGGTTTTTAGCTTTGAGGAAGTGAAAGGGTTGACGCAAGAAATGCAGCACCCGGCGGCGGCGGCGGCGG
>WBNH01009704.1:1861-60529 GCA_013401255.1 Urocolius indicus
TATATATATATATATATATATATATATATAGTTGTCACCCACAAAGGTTATACTTTTTGGCTGTACACCTCAGCCAGAAACAAGCCCCTTACACTCACTTTGAGGCAATTCTAACTTCTTCTGTTACGCTGCTTCAGAGCTACTCTTATGTTCTTCCTGAGCTAGCAATAATAAAGGCTGATTTAAGGAAGCATCTTAATTTAATCTTTATTGCCTCTCTCCATAGTGTTTAGCAAAACTTCTAAAACTCTCTTGCTGAATCCCATCATCTTCTATCGAGTAGTTGCCTCATCTGGATCTACCAGCTAGTCGTGCTGAGTGCTGGAAGACTACGACAGCACTGAGGCTGCAGTAGCTGCATGTTTTGTTGAAGTGGAGCCCAGCCAATGCCCACCTGCTTTCTCAGTGGTGGATGTAACCTATTGAGACCAAGGTGCTTGCTGTGATTTGGTTGTTGAAAGACAAAGCCTCTTCCTCCTGTTTGCAGTTCTCAATGAGGTTTTAAACACACTAGAATTGTTCTTTAATCCTAGCACAGCTTGCAAAATGCAACTGCTCTACCACAATATAAGCATTATAACCCTCTGCAGAGAGAAAAGCAGCTGCTTAATAAAGCCATGTTCCTGTTATGCTTTGGAAGTAAATATATCTATCTTGAATTTCCTCATATCTGCTATTCCCCCAAAATATGTTTGCTAAGAGTGTGTTCCCATTCATCAAATATGTTCCCTCTTTCATTTCCATGTGCTATTAATTGGTTTTTAAAAACCTCCAAAGCCTAAGTTAAATTCTTACTGTACATTAGTTTTGGACTGTTTCAGTTAATATCTTGGATTAACTTAAAAAAAAAATACTATCCTGGAATTACTGTCCTCATAATTCAAGAAGTAGCCAGGGCTTGGACAAATTACTGGTACTTCTGGAAAGTCGACATTCCCAGCCTTCCAATGAGGTACAGAATTATTTCCAACTCTGGCAGGTTGCAAGAATGTGGAGTACTATGATTAACTTCCTGCCATTCTGCTCAGCCCCCTCATTTGCATTTTGGCATGATTTTAACAGTAATTTCTCACAAACAAGTAGTGTTAGGAAGTAATGCTTCCTTCTACACAAAAGCTATGAATTATGCCCTCCTGTTTCCGAAATCAAAAGGTATAAAAATGGCCCAAAGAGCTAAAAACAAGCAGAAAAGAAAGACAATTTTAAAATCTTTCAATTATTTCATGTTTTGTCCGCTGAAACTGAATGCAAAGTGCTGACTATAGAGGATACAGTGGCTCTAATGAAGGCAGTATCAAGTGTAAGTCAGAAGTCCCGTTTTTATTAAAAACAGGATCTACTTGGAATCTTTTGTGCTGCACTCAGAAAAACCTAAACACCAAACAGCTTGCACTGCTGAGTATTAAAGCAAAAGGAATTGAAGTAGCAGTAGAACAGGATTCAAAAAGCTGTTGTGTTATGAACAAGAAAATAATTTGGTGGTATGTGTTAGGCCTTGCTATTGATACATATACAAACTTAATATCCAAAATGCATGGCTCCCAGAGTAGACTAACTTCAAACACACTAACTCCTTAGTTTTCCTAAGAAATAGTTGACAATGACTGCTAGAATCTCTACAGAACAAGTTGGTTATAATAGAAAAATTAGTATGAAGCAGTTATATAGTTGTAGGTGGAGTACAGAATAACATTGGATTGAAGCTAAAGGAGCTATTGAATTGTATCCCTATCTAATGAAAAGGCTAAGATTTTCAGCACCTTCCCTAAGGTTTCATTCACAGTGAGAGATTAGGCAGAAAAATTACCCCAAAATGAAACTTTGTAAGCTGTTCATCACTTATGAACCTGTCAGAAGTTCACAATGTAACTCGTTGCAGGAATGATGAATAGATCTGATAAACATCTACAATTATAGCAGAAATTGAGCATACTCATGTATATGTTGTTTACATCAAACAGGTTGTACATATAGTGATGGACATGCTTATGTGGACTAAAGCAAAATCTTAATTATAGTGTCTTGGATACAGTTGGGGTTTTAGCACTGCAAACAAGCTTGGTGCTTTTCTGCCTTATATACTCCAAAGTGGTTTTTAATTAATGAAGCACTTATGGACTTGGACAACTTAAATAGCTTTCCACCTTTAAATAGCTTGCCACCTCTATTGATATACGAATGACAACTGCCACCTCAAATACTGGAAGTGGTGAGGGTGGGAAAGTGTGAATTTTTCAACAAAAAATCAGCAGGTAACTTTTCATGACAAAATCTCAAATTTCTTTTAGCTTATCTTTGTACTTCATTTTCTGTTACTACAAAGCTGACCCACTAGGCATCAGGAAAGGACTGCCAATGTGTTAAAAGTACGTTTCACAGACTGCTTTTTTAGCATACGTAAAATCCATGAGCACTTTTTAAGGGACTGAGAGTGAGAAGCTAGAAAAAAAAAAACCACATTTGTACTCAGTACACAAATTTTGGTCAGACATAAAAGAACACAGCAGAACTTTGACATTCCTGAAAAGATTTCTACTGAAAAATACACTCTGTTGACAATAAAAAACTAGAAATGAAGAAGTTCGGTACAATCGGATCTATTTTTAAGTCAGAAGTATCACTATCCAAGTGTTCTGGGAATAAGTAATCTCTGTGAACGATGTATTCAGAATAGTCATGTACAGCAGTATCAGTTCTGTCAGCTACGGGGAAACCATCTGAACTTGAAGTCAGTGTATATGTCTTAATGAGGTTTTTTTGGAGCCCCTCATCAACATGGTTTGCACATGCAGCCTCCTCACCAGTCTCTTGCTGCACACGTCTTGGAGATGAAAAAAAGAGATCTTCCATATAAAAAGGAAAGCTTCTATTTTAAAAATGAAAGATATCATTCTTCTGGCAGAAGTTCTCCTGGCAGACATACCCAGGAATGGATTATAAGTAGCAGGATGTGGCACAATTGGTAAAATGAAGCAGCCCCCAGCTGCTTATGCATTTCTAATGGAGGAAGAGATCAGGAATGTTAAATATTTTGAGCAAACCCAGAGGGGTCTTTGTCACAGATCTGTCCAAGCATGAATTGTTCTGCAGATGATTTTGATCAAAGGGACTGCATTTACTTCCTGAATCAGTTAACCTGGTTTCTCTGTAGAGATACAGACTCCCAATTTGTTTCTTTGGCAATCTTAAAGAGAGGATTCCCTACTGGAAACAGCTGGAGTGAAATGAAACTGTTATATCTGAGAATGGACCTGAGTGTGTGCAGATGGCCTGCTGGGATGCTAATGGCTAACAAGATTTGGATCTCAGAAAGGTGCTAGAGTCACTGTTAATAGCTGGTGAAACCCACTTCTGCTATCAAGCTTTTGTGAAAAGGATTAAAAATGGGTTGGCAGCTCCACTAACATGTTCTGAGTGAAACTTAGAAACAGCTAAAATACGTCCTGCCTGATACACACTTTCATCTCATTACTTTATTCTGTGGCAATCCTGCAGTATATTCCAGTATGAGCAAATCACTGGAGCTGCTAAGTTACAGGCAGTCACCTTAACTGCTCTTTGATGCTCATTTTACCAATCTGCAGATGTCCTGTTGAGACCACAAGGGATTAGGGAATATATACAGACTATGAACTATACGAGCATGTGGGATTCAAAAACTGCTGTGTTTTCATCCTCACCAATAGAATTGTTTGCCTAAAAAAGCATCAGCAGATGCAATCCAGTATTCCTTTTATCAATTAGCAAATGTCACCAAATGTTAAGAAGAGAGAAGAATTTCCTTCTCTGGAATTTACAGTTTGTGTTTCTGAGCTAAAAATGGCCTGAATCAGAAACTGACTTAATTAGGCTTCTGAAAGTAAAGGAGGTGGCCATCACACAGTAAATCACATACAATTCAGAGTGTCTGGACACTTCACCTTGTCTGTCTGAACTGTAGAAGTTCCTTACAAGAAGACCAATCAATCACTTTGTGCAGCATCTAACATCACAGGACCCTACATTTGATCAGAATCCTTAAAAGCAACCAAAACACAGAAGTAATTTATGTTGCACATATATTCTTGGCCAGAGAATAAGATAGGATATGACATCACAAACGTCCTCACCACATTAATAGCCAACATTAATGTTTAGACCTATGTGAGAAACAAAAATTATGTAAAAGCTGAGATACTGTGCTTAGCAGTTACTGAAAGTAACATTTACTTTAGCACACAGGGCAGATTAGGAGCTAGTTATAAGAATAGCACACAGAAAAGGATTCATTCCCATAAGGCAAAACATAGTATATAATTAAGATCAAGCATTTGTTACTCTAGGCTCTATCTGCCAGAAAGAAGCAGGCATCCTGGCAAGATTTTCTAACATGCATGACCTGTGTGGTGCCAATTACTGTCTGTTCAGGCTGTATGTGTACAAGGTGCTGCCTAATCCAGGGAGTACAGCACAGAGATAAAACAGTGAATCCTGCTTTAAGCAATGTCTGTCATCTTTATCCCTAGGATTCTGACTATCACTGTACCAAGAATGTGTAATACTCTAAATGATGAAGTCTTTATTTTAAAAAATTGTTGGAATTTTTCACTCTGTTTCTCAGTTGTGCATGACTGTTCCCCAGTTTGATATTCAGCTTGCCCTGCATGCAGAGATACCCCACTGTCATCGCTGAAGACAGACACTGCTCTCAGAGGCGCTCAGCAAATCTAGCCTATTTTCTATATATATGAAGATCCCTAGAGCATGCAGAAAAAAGTAGAGGAAAGACACACCATAGGGAGCTCAGAGCAGTACTGTATCCCATGAAATCTGAAGAATGCATCTTGCCAGAAAGTACAAGCATATGTCACATTTGCAGCCTAAAGCACTTGTTTTTCTAAGCAGCACACTGATTTCTCAATATTGGGTTGAGCATCCATTTACTATAAAACTAACTATATTATTCTCCTTTTCAAAGAGAAATAGGAGCCACTAATTTGTGAATTTCTCTCTCTATGCACTTGAATACACAAATTAACAAATGTTTTACAGTTCAGATTAATTTCAGCGAATTTTAAGAAATGCCAGCAAAGAAAATCTTGACTCCTGCAGACAATGCATAGTTACAGCAGTTCAGGGGATTCTTTTATATTATTCCATAAGCCTTTTCAACATCAGAATCGTAATAAGAATTTGCAATGTATGGTTAGTGTCTTCACTCTTAAAAATTTATACAGCTGTGTGCTGGCTATGTGATCTAAAATATTTCATCCAAGGAAGTGGAGAGAATGAAAAAGTAATTTTTAAAAATGGAGACAGAAGCTTGCTGCTTTTTCTTTAGTTAATGTTCACACAGGTAAAAACTATCAGAGCTTTAAATGGTAGTAGAGAAGTATGCACCATAATTCATGGAATTGAATGCACCAGATTCATGAATAAAAGAAGCCACTCTTAATCTACCTGCCTTAGTGGCTATGCTGCTGTTGGCTTAGTGATAGTTACTTCTACAGGGTACATATGAAGTAGAAGCTCAATAGAAGATACAGAAGCACTAACCTCTGTTATAATTGCCAACTAAATGTCTCTGAGTTTATAAGGTTAGTCTCCTCTATTTCAGTGTCCTCTAGTAGAACTCTCACCACCCTCTTCCATTAAAAACAAGGCAATCAAATCCACCCTTCTATCCCTTTGATATTCAGTGCAGTTGTGCAAACCTGCACTGTTGGGCTGTTATTTAACATTAGCAAGACATGTTTAAGTCACATTTTTGGGTACTTACTACTTCTGCTTCCTGTACCATGGCAGAACGAGGAGCTAAGTCTAGCATTATCTTTCATCCATGTGGAAAACATTACATCACAGTGACATATAGTAGACTTTAAAAGAGGAAAAAAAGAAGGAGCAGATAATATTGTGTCCCACTGCAAGTCCAGGTGCATTTTAACTGTTTGAATTTCAAATTATCAACAAGATAATTTTACATCCTTCTGAAGGTGCTCCAAGACTTTAAATGAAAAGGGTTTGGTATCTCATGTCTATTCTGATTACAGTATCTGTGAATCAAGACACTGCTTCAGCACTACCTCTCCCACTGGATCATCCAACAGAATCTGCCTTTTCCCTAGACATCTTCCTTCCTTCTTACTGACATGTATGGTCCAAATTAGTCTTTGAAATTTGAAAGTGTTTTTCCAGGAAGTGCTATGGATTTAGGACACCAGGTGATTGCTCTGTTGTTTTTAAAATGCACACAAAAAAAATGGGTTAATGAGAGCAGTCTCAAAGGACTAAAAATATCCCAATTGTTTTCTTTTTTTCCTTCTTTTTCTCTTCTTTTAATCCTGAACATTGATAGTCCCTATTTTCAGCCAAAAAAAAAAAAAACCCTGCTATTTGCATTATAATCTGTCACATAAGTGCATGCGGTTTAAGGCAATACTAGCACAGGCATCCCTGCCCAGTACTCTCAGGAAGAACGGATGTAAGACCTTTCTCCACCTTTTTGCTAGCAATGTCACAAAGATAAGGACAGCACACATACAGAGTATTAGTCAGAGACACCTCTTTTCTTTATCACCCAGGATAAAAATAATGGCAAAGGAAGGTCCTTTAAATATTTGCTACCTGGGCTGCTTTGAGTACATCTTGAGGATTGTTGAGAGCAGGAGAAGGGTAGGCATCGCCAGGGAAAGGCAAGAGATGGAAGAGATTAAAAATGAAGAGGATGAAAAGGGCAGAGGACAAAGAGAAGGTGGCCCATACTTACTGTATCCATTCATCCATATAACATGAAAAAGGAAGACAGTAAGACAAATATTCAGCCCATTTATCTTGTGTAATTGCCTGCATATCCATGCTGTTCTGCAGGAAATATGCACTGTTCTTTTGCGCTTACACATGCATACACAGCTCGGGACTATTTATAGAAAAGGCACAGGCTTTGGTGAAAGCCAGTCAGATTTTCTGAAGTCCTTTTAGGAGAATCATTTCCGTATTTGAATCATTTCAAGAAGGGAAATCACTTGTTAGTTTCACTGAACATCTATTTGTGTGTTGTCTCATCTGTACAAGAGAGCACAATCATGGAAAGAAACATAGATGCTTACTAATATTTTAAAGGTGAATAAGGAAAAAAAAAAAAGGTATATTGAAACAATGTTAGCTGTAGCAGATAGCTGTACTAAAAAAACCCAAACCAACACCTGGATTTTTCACTGTTACTTGAGAATGACAGCATTACTGTTGTTAGTCATGATACTGTCTGTTTTACTCACATTTTTGTGTTTGTTTGCTTTAAGAAAAAAAGACGACTCTCATTTTGCATTTTAAGAAGCAGGATAACAAGTTATAAAGAGATTGCTATGTCCCTGCAAACTAAAGCATGGGCATAACACGTCTTTAAGAAGGATTCATTCACTAGAAGAACATACTGGCTCATGGTCTACATAGGATTGTGGAAACTGCATTTACTTCAGTGATAAAAGCCAGCTTTGAAGTGTTGCTCCAAAACCAGTGCAGAAAAAACCCAAAATGCATAGATAACTTCATAACCATTATCAAGATTCTCTGTTAGGGACAAGTGATCTCAGGGGTACAAAAACTTTGAGTGCACCATTTAAACGTAGAAGCTGCAAAAATCAACTAGAAATCATTTTGAAATAATAGCATCTATATAATATTTAAAACTAAAAGTATCTGAAAACTAATATAAATAATATATTAATAAAGATGGAATGTTTGTCTACTTTATTTACGTTAAAGGCTAGTGAACATTTACAGCTTGAAGAGACCAGTAATGGGTACTAGTTACTTTCTCCTGAAAGATGAATTTTCAATCTAGGGTGAGTCAGCAAAGATTAACGATCAGTTCTTTGTAATTGCAAAGATGGAAGTTGCAAAACTACCTAAGGCTTAACCTGCTATCTCATAATCCATCTCTAAAAATCAAATAAGCCTCTAGAAACATAACACTTATTTGCAAGACCGGTGTAGTGTTTTAGAACACTCACAGTGTGAAATTGACTTACAAGGGAAAAAGCAGCTGTGATTAAGTCTCGTAGTGATACACAGTCTGATTTAATATGGATAGAGCAAAGGAGTGGCAGCAGAAACTTATGTATAAACCACAAACGCTAGGTGGGCACTTTCAGGGATAGGCTTTGATTCGTTTTGTCTTTTCCCCAGATAATATATGTATGCCAACATTATGGTAGCATCTAGATGAGTTCACTTGAGATCACAGTGTGTGCTCACTCTGGAACTCTCCAAAGGGCTGAAAGTCTAACAGCAACACAGAGAAAATCACAGACAGAGAAAATGCCATTTCAGCACAAGCCACTAAAATGCCTGAGCCACGAGATGAGAAAACTGGGAAAATAAAACTAACTTCTTAAATGTGACAGTAAAATTCCTGCTGATTTTTCTTTTTCCTGCAGTGGTGAGGCCATGCCTGTCTGACTTCATATCAACAAGTAGATTAAGAACATGGGAAAGGCCATAGTAGGTCAAATCAAAGGTCCGTCTGGCCCAGTATCTTCTTTCACACAAATATAAAAGCAGAAGGAACATAAAAGTAGAGTCAGTTATATTTGCCTTGAATACTACCCCAGACTTCAACAATTTATGGCTTAAAAGGTTTCTCAAACACCGTTTTCTATCTCAAGGACACATTACTAAGGATGCGCAGAGGAAGATAAAAATAAAAATCTTTTTTTACTTTGAACATGCTACCTACTGTCTTTGTCTGATACTCTTGGTGCCTATATTGGAAGATACAAGTAGTTGCTTTCTATTCACTATCTCAATGACACTTGTGATTTTATAACTTGTGTCCTGTCTCCTCACAGCCAGCTTCTGTCCAGGGCAAAGCTTCCCGGGATATTTAGCTAGTTCTCTAAGATATATCTCCAGAATTGTGGAGGTACTCAAGACAGAAGCAAATTAAAGATTTGAAGTGTAGCGTAATTATGCACTGTGTTTCATTTGCTTTTCCCTTCCTGGTAAACCCTAACTATTTAAGGAGACAAAGCATCTTAGGAAAATCTGGACATTAAACCTGCTTTAAAATTGTTGATGAATATTGTAATATGGAATCTTTAACACGTGCTGTTCAGAACAGACCAGAAGCAAAACCATCTACACAGCAATTTAGTGAAGGAACGAAGGAAGAAGAGGGTTAGAGGAGAAAATACAACAGTCTTTCACAGGTCCAATATTTAATCAATTAAAATGTGGAGAACACTTGTACCAACTCCTGAGACTATTATAAAAACTTTATAATTGCCTTTAAGAATTTGTAATTGCCTTTAAGATACAACATTCCAGCAAGCCAGAGTGCTTGCAACAGTGTGCATCCTAACAGCATCCACATCTCAGATGTCAATGCTCAGGGTAAGTCTCTCCATCATTAGAACTTATATCTGGGCATTTTCTGCGGCCACATAATATACAGAAATCACTGGTGTTGTGTCATCATCACAACAACCGGTCCTGCAAGCATAATTCTATAGTGTTCCTGAAATCCATGTAGGGATAAGACCATGCAGTGTCTCCTGTGGTCATGACTAATTTCTTGGAAGCTGGAGAAGTCTTTTATACACATTATGCACATTGTGTTTCAGGATAAATACAGTTCAAATAGCAGTGAAACACTTGTTTCAGGATATAAAAGTTAACAGAAGGTAGATAACGTGATTTTATGAAATGCTTACGAATTAGTAGATTTACTAGAAAATATTCTTGAAGTCTTCTCAAATAATAAATTGCAATTTTAATATCTGCTTTCTTAAAGAACATGGAAGAACTAGAAGTGCACTTGAACTGCACTGGTTTCCCAAGATCGCAATTTTAAGAAAGCACATAAATGTATTATGTGGTTTTGTATGTTCTGAGTTGTTTTGGTTGGTGATTCTAGGATTTGTGTGAATCAGAACTGCAGAAAATTGACCATAATTTTGATGCATTACTGATGTTTTTCCTGTCCACTTTCTCTCATCAGTGTTGCTAGTAACAATCCTTGTAGTGGAAGGGATTGCTGTTGCACAGAAGACACAAGGTATCATTTTGGTTTTATGATTTTTTTTTTAAAGTAACAGTTTTATAATTGTAATTAAGCAATATAAAAGGAAGAAGGTATTTTTGTTCAGGAATTAATGGCTATTGAATTACCAATATGAATTCCAGTCTTTTCCATTTTCCCCCTGCCTACTGCATTCTTTTCCAACTGAACAAAGCCATCCAGTCACAAAGACCATAGAAGTTCACTTACTCAGTTAAAATACTCTGGTTTTAGACCTTAGAGGTGGGAAAAAAACACCGTGGAAGTTCATGTTTTCTTTATCTAACAATGAGCTTTTCAAATAGTCCACCCACAAACATTTTTTTAAGCCTGCTGATTGAGGAAGGCATCAGTTTTGCAAACCTTATTTTCTCATGTGTGGGATTAACCCACACTTAGGAGAGAAGATTTCCTTGAACTAACACCTACATAATTTCCTTGAACAATTTCAGCAGGAGAGACTTAAGTTTTCACCCCCATAAATCAAAAAGCTGCCAAGATTACATCACCAGTGGAAGGTGATGTAATTTGCTAGAGGCAGCTAAGACCTCTATCAGCATGGGCTCCCTCTCAAACGTCTGCAAAGAATAACTGTATAAATATAAATAACATTATGAGAGGATCCTAGGAGATTTAGTGAAAAATCTCACTGGAACCACGTATCCTGTGTCTTATTCTCTGCAGTTCTGCTGACACCAGGGAGAAAGGCCAAAGGAGGTTAGGGCATCACTTTTTTCTGTTGTGTCTAGTGACAGAACAAGGGGTAATGGAAAAAAGCTGGAACACAAAAAGTTCCATTTCAACATAAGGATTTCAGTGTTGAGGTGAGGGAGGCCTGGGCCAGGCTGCCCAGGGAGTGTGTGGAGTCTATTTCGCTGGAGGTCTTCAAAACTCTCCTGGACATGTTCCTGTGTGACCTGATCTAGGTGGACCTGCTTTGGCTGGGGAGTTGGACTAGATGATCTTTAAAGCTCTCTTCCAACCCCTACCGTTCTGTGATTCTATGATACTACCGAACAATGTCAGAGATCATAGTATTCCCAACTCCTTTCACCTTGGATAAGGAAATACGAACTAACAAAGCTCCTGTAAATGGTCCATCATGGTACACCAGCTTAGTAAACTGCATAACCTCAGTCAAGGATCATATTTCCCCATAGATCCAGAAAAGGAGCTTTTTTCTTAAATGAGACCCTTGGCTACCAGTGCAATCTACCTATTGGTAGCAATTTTGGTAGCAATTTTATTAACCAGCATTGCTGTATTTAGTGTATTTACATATTATAATTAAATCTTGTAAGCATTCTGTATTCTAATAAATTATTGTAAATAAATGTTCAGCCTGAGGGACATGTACTTCAGTATACTCTGGAATTGGGCAAAAATACTAAAAGCTAACAAACATTTTGGATTATATTTGCATAGAAATGGAGGAAATGTAAGCTATGAAATAATGCTGCTGTATTGGCAGCCACTGGGACTAACTTAGAAAAGCATCAAAAAATCTAAAAAAAACCTAGTCCTTCTTTTCCCTTTCCAAGAATTACTGGACATATTTGATATTCAAAAACTCTGATCCCTTTAGGAAATATCACTTCACTAAATTAAATATAAGATTTTCCTAGCTAGATATTATCAAGTGATGTAGAAGAGGGTTTTCAAACAAAATTAATTACTTGCTTTTTTATAGGATATACATTATGTCACGGTTTTACTTTTGCAAAATCAGTTTTCCATGCTTGCAGAAGAAATTTATTTGATCACTTTTTCTTAAGGTGGGCAGAATATCGGAGTGAATCGCATTCCTCCTACCCAGTGTGACAACTGGGTACGGACAAGTAATGGAGGACATTTTGCTTCACCAAACTACCCTAACATGTATCCACCAAATCAAGAGTGCATCTACATCTTAGAAGGTACATGTTGTGTTTCTGTTTCACTGCGTTGTATCTTACTGTTAAATTCATCTTGAACTACTAAAACTATGTCATTTTGCTGTACTGTCAAAGAATCAATTCTGCAGCCATTTCAGCAATCAACAAGAAGCTAATTTTGCTCTCTGAAGTGTTAACAAATTAATAGAAAATGCAAGCATTCAGGAATTAGCTATATAGAATAAGACATACCCTAACAGCCAGAAAAAGCAGCATCAGATCTACCATAATCCATGAAGGCATAGAATTATTAAGATAAAAATTATTGCTCATTATCTTAATATCACATCCAATATTGCAGCTGAAAAACTGCAAAAGATAGTTGAGGACTATCTTCAGCATTTGCCAGACCATACTTTGCTATTCTAAGTCTGTCTCAGAAGCAGAAAATCTTTATGCTGTCCTTCATTAATAAGAAAAGATACATGTGACTGCCATAGCACTGCACTGAAATTATGGAGATTTGTTAGCACTGCTGAGGTCACAATTAAAATAATGTGATGAGGACAAAAGATTTCATTAACTAGAATAAAACCTCATTCCAATGAGAATATCTTGGATAAAAGCTGCAAGACTTGGGACACACTTATTATTTTTTCCTCTTATTAGAATGCATGCAAAACCCACTGAAGTCAGCTAAAAATTTTAGTCAGCTTAATCATCAGATTCATATCAATTAATTGAAATATTTCAAGTACCGTGTTTGAGTGAGTTTATTCATACAGTACTGGTTCACAGACACCTTCGGTTTCGCTTGTATGCTTGCACATCTGAAGTTCTGCATCTTCCCTGCCAGTGAAGGCACAGGAGAGCACATACCCTGTCCAGCTTCAGAGTTCTTTCATCCATAGCTGGATCTCCCTTGTGCGAGGCAGTTTCTGTGAGGCACAGTATCAGTTTCAACACCTCTGACCTCACAGTCCTTATACAGAAACATTTGGGTACCCGAGTGAAACCACGTTCCTCCACAATTTCTAGCTAAGATATGGTCCTTCCTGCAGACAACTGTCAATATGTGTGAACAGCAACAAATGTTTTTAAATCACGTAGAAGAAGTAAAGTGTGAGATCTAAACAGTGTGTTAAAAGATGTACAAGTAAATCCTTTCTGCATTGAGAAGAAACAAACAGCATGTGATTCTTTAATGCCATCATTCCAGATACCAACTAATACATTACAGTTCGTAGCTCAATAGATGACAAACAAGAAACACTGAAGCTATTCCTACAGTATAAAACGGTGGTTTGAAACTACTGCTGTGAGAGTCTGATCACCAAGTAGTCGTAGCTGCATCTCACCAAGATTTAGGAGTCTGATCCTAATCCTGTTAGGCTATCACTGGTTTAGACTGAATGTCACCTCTAGTCACCTGCATATTAATAATATATATGAAGCATTTACACTTCTCTTGAGTATTCTGATAAAAAATGTTTCCTGCCAAAGGATGTCCAAATTTGGGGTTAACTGGGCTTAGAAAATATACCAGTGAGTACTTCTTCATATCTTTTTCTTTTCTGTTATTTCTGTATCCCTCAATGTTTTGTCCATTTTTTAGTACTTGGCTTTTCCAGAACACAGGTTTTAATTTATATCTTAATATTAAACCTTGTTTGAATACCTTTGCATGTATGTTAATATTTATTACATGGGCTGCAATAAATTTATTTTATTTCTAAATTTTCAACAATAAAGATCAACAAGCAAAACAAATTCTATAAAATTCTATTAAGAAGTTTCTTGTACAAAATCATTTTAAAATCTTTCATTACAGCATATCTGGGTTTTTGTGGCAGACTTCAGATGCATTTTGTGAAGTTTCCATTCTCTTTTTGATCTTTCTGATTTGGAGGCCTGTCTATTATTTCATGTCTTCATGTGTTTTTTATATAGATCTCCATTTAATCTTCTGCTCTATTTTTTATGTCTAGCTGCCCCACGACAAAGAATTGAATTGACCTTTGATGAACCTTATTACATAGAACCCTCATTTGAATGTCGGTTTGATCATCTGGAGGTTCGAGATGGACCTTTTGGGTTCTCCCCTCTCATTAATCGTTACTGTGGTATGAAGAGTCCTGCACTAATTAGATCAACAGGGAGATTTATGTGGATCAAATTTACTTCTGATGAGGAACTGGAAGGAAAGGGATTCCAAGCAAAGTATTCATTTATACCAGGTAAAGTTGCCTAAAATTCTAACCAAGTTAATGACCATCTCTTCCCATTGAATCCTATGCATGTGTTTATGCTGGCAGTCTAGACCTGTATTTCATCGTTAAGTGCTTCTGAAGTCAAAGTGACAATGTGATAGTTTCAGTCTCAGTCCTACTAATCCTTCATCATCACTCTTGACTAAAACCTCTTTGGAAAACTGACTGAAAGAGATTACAGGTTTCTAGTTTGCTAGTGAAGAAGTCAGTTCATCTTGTTCATTCTGAAGGTTTTAGCAACTTTCTTTTGTACTTGCATACCAGTTTCACCCGTGGTAGTAATGGAAAGAGCATTTATGCAGACAAATAGCTAGCATTTTCAACAGCCTATCTTCTAGGAATATAAGACACCTGAAGCAAATCTGCAATAGTACTTCCAGACAGATGCAAAACATATTAAATATCCATTCTGAAAAGCCAGAGGAAATATCTGTACAGTCCAAGCATCAGCTCACAATATAACTAGATTCCCTCAAACCACAGGCTCAGACAACAGAATTGGTTTTTGCTCAAAGTGCTGTGTAGTTTACAGGTCATGAAGGAGAGGATATTATGCTGATGGTGTCTTTAGACAAACAAAAAGTACATCTGCTCTGTGGGGCCACTTAAAACTGGCAGAGTATTCTTTTTACAAGAAAATTTGACCTGATGTCCTTGTGCAATGCTTATCAGCTGTACTTCATAGATAAAGTACGTGTAGTTATCAGCATTTTATTGTCCTTTAGGTCAAAAGACAATATAAAAATGTCAGGTCTACTACTGCTATAAATGTATACACAGGCATAACTTTTTAATGTCATCTTTACCCCTACAGCACATGAAACCACTATACATTATTACATATTACTTCTTATAGCACCGTATGCCTTGCGAGGGATTTAGACTTGGAAATTCTTCAGATTAACATGGTGACCAGTCCACTGGGAATAACAAACTGAAATGTTTTCATAGGGACAATATTTACACATTTTGTGAGGCCTGTCTCCAAAGCCATTTCATTAACAAGCTGGAACTTTAAATATACATTTAAACTGTATATTATTTTCACAATAACTTGCAGCAACTGAAGGGCTCATATTTTTCTTTCCTCTGCATTTACATGAACTGTGGTTAAATATTTTGGGATTGTGGAAATGGAAAGAGAAATGCATATACACCCCTGCTTCACCCCTACTTCATTTAAAGAAAAAATCAGTTCCACAGAAAAATCTCAGAGCATTTTGCGTATAGTGATCATAGACTTCACTATAGGTTACTAAAACAGAGGAGGACAAAGGCAACATTTTCTCTGTAAACTGTACCAAGTCTTAAACTAGGGCATTTTAGGGAAAGTGATAAACTCCCTATACAGAAAAACATCTAGAGGATCACAGAAGGAAAAATTACGGATTTTTATTTGTAAAAGACTTTTGTATGAGTCAGGCATACACTTTTCCATGAACTAGTTCTTTCTTTGCAAAGAGTAACATTTCACACACAGGAACCAGGCTGTTCTCAATGACGTCCAATGATAGGACAAGGGGAAACAGGCACAAACTGGAACATAAGAGGTTCCAAAGAAACATACGGAAGAACTTCTTCACGGTGAGGGTGACAGAGCACTGGAACAGGCTGCCCAGATGGGTTGTGGAGTCTCATCTGGAGACATTCAAAACCCACCTAAACAAGTTTCTGTGTGACCTACTCTAGGTGGTCCTGCTCTGGCAGGGGGGGTTGGACTAGATGATCCCTTCCAACCCTTAATATTCTGTGATTCTGTCAATCACACAATCATAATGTGAGTCTATGGTGATTTTCTATGCCACAGCTGTGAATGGGTGCAAATTTCTATGCTGATTCGTGTGGAAACACTAACATAATCAGGGAAATGTAAGCTTTGGACATCCCAGCCCATTACAGACTCATTTTTAGCCAAGCCCAGTAAAGTCGAATACCATCAGTTAACCATTGTGAAAAAGTATACTCTTACTTCACTGCTGGTATGCACACAGTATAATACTACAGATATTCTACAGATATATATTCTCCTTTAGGTTAATACACATTACACGTCGCATTTAGATGAGTGGAGATCAAAGTGAAATTCTGTGTTCATAAACAATGTTTATGTGCTACCTGACCTAATAGAAGAGGCATGGGTACCCAAGGAAAAAGTATCTTTAGTACTGATCTGTCCTTCTTTATATTCTTTATTAATAGCAATTAGCAGTTTCAAAGTCTTGATGTATTCTATTAAACTACTCCAGTTTAAATTGCTCAGAACTAGACATACAGCAACCTGATAAAGATGGTGCACACAGAAAGATGGCCTGCACTCTTACAGAGCTCCAGTGACTGCAGTGAAAACTGTCATGATTAAATACAGAATGGAATGTAGGAACAAAATATTGAACAGTAATTTTTGGTATTATGCTGGAAATCTGAGCTGTCACTATAGAATTATCTTATTCAGATAAGGTCAATCTTTGTAGAATAATGTTATAATCTAAAGAAAAAAATATATCTTTATAGCCTTCAATTGATTCAGTAAACTTTCTGGCAATTTTTATTGTGACTTGATAAGACATGGACATAATCTTCAGATTATACTTAGCCTTGAAGTGATTCTCAAGCATTGATAGCCCTTGTGATTCATGACTTCTTTCTATTACAGATCCTGACTTCACTTACCTAGGAGGTATTTTAAATCCCATCCCAGGTCTGGTATTACAGTAACAATTTCTTTATACATGAAATTCTAAATTAATATCATATTGCATTTGACAGCAAGGTATATCTTCTCCCTAGACTGCCAATTCGAGCTCTCAGGAGCTGATGGAATAGTACGTTCCAGTCAAGTAGAACAAGAAGGAAAAACTAAACCAGGACAAGCAGTTGACTGCATATGGACAATTAAAGCTACTCCAAATGCTAAGGTGGGTTTCATTCATATAATTCAAAATATAATGGGTTTGCAAATCATTAGTAACAGGTCATAGTCACTAGTTGTGATTTGCATCATGTCTCACTCACTGAAATGAATGGCTTAGGAAATGCAGACAAAGGATTGTTTCTGTAATTAAACTTACACAGCAAGTCCACAGTGTTGTCTTCCTATTATTTGAAACTTAAATTACTAAATAACTGTGAAAGCTCTTTAACCGACAATTTTCAAGGGCATTTGACTTGGACATGGTTTTATTGGAAGATTGCATGCAAAAAATGCTGGTAAACAGCACTGATAAATTGTGGTAAATCTTGCTGCCATGGTTTAGAATTTTACCTCCAGTTATTCTTTTGGAGAATTTGGTTCTATTCAAAGTCAACAGAACACATACCTGTTCCTCCCCAGTCTAATTCACAATCCAGCACCTTAAAACTCATTTTCATCAGCAGTATGAGCTAAAATGAAAGGCTTTCTGAGGAAACTGTTGAGCAATTGCCACTCTTTCTCTTCTGAATTAGCTATAGGATCACACTCTCTTAAAAGTGCCACAATAAAATTTGCTAGAGCTTTGCTACCCAAGCTCAAGAGGGGCACATTAGCTGCTTGTGCCAAAATCAGTATTAGTTACCTAAGTACCTGGTACTTAGAACTAGAGACTGCTTACGAAAACATCACTCTCTTATGCTCATTAAAACCAACTTGGGTTTTACTGTTGAGCAGAGAGGATGAAATCCTATTTGTAATTCCAAAATAAGTTAGTTATAGCCTTTTAACAAAAACCAAAAACTGAACAGTTGTTGAAGAATCATATACTTGTTAATTATGAGTTGTGCTGAAGAATAGGTTTTTGTCCATATAGAATATACATCTGTAATTTTGCTTCTGTATGTGTATTAAAGCACATTCCACTGCTTGCAGGTACATAAAAATTAAAAAACCTTCTTTAGCAGTAGCTGTCAAGATGACAAACCTACAAAGTGCCTTCTTGCACACTCCTAATAGTCAAATAACCATCCCTATTCACCACATTCCAAATTAGTTCTAAACCAGCAACCTGAAAGATGGTAACAAGAAGACAATACAAGAAAGAAACTAAAACTCTATTAATATATCTGAGCCTTTGAGGAAGTGACTCAACTCCCAAGAGCCCTATACTAGTCCAAGTAATAGTAGCAGTTCTTCCAGAAACAATAATAAAACCATTTTCTCACTACATTGCCACATGAGTGCTCCTGGTCTTATGCTTAGGTATTTTAATAAATTACTGAGCGTTGCCAGAAGGTATACAGTTATAGTTGGGTCAGTTCTGAGATTAGATCATCATCATAAATTATTGAGTTAAAAAATTACAGAAAAATAATTCTTTGTATTCTGACAGTGGTTTCTCAAGCTTCAAATCTGGCAGAATTATGATGATAAAATCCATTAGATCTGATGTGGTGCAATCTCTTGAGAAAAATAAGACTGAGCATTTTAAATGTCTTCAGTCTGAGTTTGTAATAAAAATAAATTATTAAAAGTGACACAACTGCAGCAATAAAAGGACTTTTAAAATCTGAGTAACAGATATTTAATAAATTGCATCCAGATTTCAGGAAATTGCTAGAATAATCAATATAATCTAAGAGTGAGGACTTTTTATATTTGCTTCCATAACATGCTAATCAGGAGCTTTTCCTGAGCTTAACTCTTTTAATGGCATTATTCCTTTGTTGTCACACACAGAGTAGCTCTACTAAAAGTGTGCTAATTTATTTTTAGCTTCCATCATTCATTAAATAAATTAAATTACCATCTCTCAGCCCAAATATTAGCCCTTACAGCTCACACTCATGTTTGTGAGGTAAGACATCAATGAAAGTCAGTTTCAAAATGTAGCTGAGAATTTCTGGTAGTAAACCTAACAAAGACAGCAGCAAACAAACAAACAAACAAAAACCCAAACAAATGAAGTAAAATTAAAAAAAAAACTCAAAAAGCTGAAAATAGCAAAACGATGACATGAAGCATGAAATCCTATTTCACTGTTGAGGTGAGGGAGCCCTGGCACAGGCTGTCCAGGGAGAGTGTGGAGTCTCACTCTCTGAAGGTCTTCAAAACCCACCTGGACACATTCCTGTGTGACCTGATCTAGGTGGAGCTGTTTTTAGGAAGGGGGTTGGAATAGATGATCTCTAAGGGTCCCTTCCAACTCCTGCCATTCTGTGATTCTATTACATTACAGTGCTGGCTGCATCTTTTCACAGAATATGCAAGGGGAGATGGTGCTGGCCACCTGCCCATGGAAAACACTGGAAAAGAAAATCAGGATGTACAAGTGTCCCCAGTCTTTTACTGTGCTCTTTTACCATGTTTTCAATAGAGCCTGTTAAGTGTATATGGCAGGTATCTTTTTTTTTTTCCACACAAAGGTTGTTGGTTTTGTCTTATTGAATTCTTTAAAATTCATTTTTAAAAGGCTTTGACACTAGATGAGGTTAAAAGCAAGATATGGCAAAAGGGCAGAAAAAATAGGTAATAGAGCAGCAGAAAGCATTAGATTAATCTATGCCAGCTTTCTGCTTCACAAACTAAACAAGAGTTTGAGATTCTTGTCATTCAGCAGCTGCATGAAAAACCACATTGTGCAAAAGGTCTTTAGTATCCATAGTATTAGCTGGAGAGGTAATTGTAAACTGTACTCAAAACAGTCTAGACCCACAGTTATCTGAGGAACACATATAAGACCTCATGGGTGTAGGAGGAGCACCTCTTGTCTGACAGAGCAGGACACCATAGCCTCCACATGGATAGATTTCTTCTCTGACAAAATAATGGCTGGCTGAGGAATTCTTAAAGTTTAAAGATGGACTTTGCAGCATGATTAGGTGACTTAGTAACATAGCTCATCAACTTCACTAGAATTTTGATAATTCCAGTACAACCAAGAGATGTAAAAGCCTTATGATCTTTTCATATAGTTCTGATTTACAGTCTTGCACAATTTTTCTGCTCCAGCAAAATAAATTATTTGCTTACTCTTTAAGTGCCACCTCAGTCTTCTAATTTTCTTGCTGCAGATGTTCTAACACCAACAGTGACTTCTCTTGGATTAGATATCTGCACTTGGAGGAATTAAAATTGGCTTAAACTTATTACCTTTTCCTAGGCAGCTAGCTTACTTTTCTCCTGCTTCAATTTTTATTCAAATTACTCTTGACCTCATGTTTTATGCCTTCCATAACACTGCTATGGTTCAGTAATTAGCTTTAATTCTGAAGCAACAAATTTTAATTTCCTTATTTTACTTCAGAGCTTTTCTGGCTAGACATGCTCCTTTGTATTTTAAACACTGTTGTTATTAATTAAAAAAGAAAGAGAACACTCAAAATACCATTAAAATTCTTTCAGCACATTTATGCGTTTCTTGTATCTCTCCTGGAGTAACAGACTGGACATTTAGCAGAGCTGCTTAGGGCTTTCTTCTGCAAGTGTGTTGCTTTTTTTTTTTTTTTTCCAAGAGGAACAGAAATATCTCAGAGTAAATATTAAATAAATATTGTTTTGGGAAGGGAGGAGATGTGAAACAGATACTAGTGCACATTGACATTTAATGACAAAGTGAAAGTTTAAGTGTTGCAAGTTGGGAGTTGTGCACATGTGTAACATTTGATTTAAAATTTGCTAAGAAAGAAAAATGTCTTCTCTGTATTACTTTTCCTAGAGGTATTAATTTCTCTTTTCTGACAGATTTATTTGCGATTTCTCGACTATCAAATGGAGCATTCAAATGAGTGCAAAAGAAACTTTGTTGCTGTATATGATGGAAGTAGTTCTATTGAAAACCTGAAGGCAAAGTTTTGCAGCACTGTAGCAAACGATGTCATGCTGCAGACTGGGACAGGTGTAATACGAATGTGGGCAGATGAAGGCAGTAGACTAAGCAGATTCAGAATGCTGTTCACTTCATTTGTGGATCGTAAGTAGACTTTGAAGTGCCTATTCTCCTGGTATCAGGGTACCTCAGGTACTTTATGAAAAGCATCAACTGTACGTTGCACAGCAGGAACACACGAGGAAGGTTGTTTCTGTTCCCTTCACACACTAACGGGAAATAAAAAACTTGCTTTCTTACAATTATACACATGCTTCCTGAAGAAAGACTTTCCTGCACTCTCAAAAGGCTTATTTTTCGTTTTAATTCAATAATAGCCCTAGGCTATGTTCTTCTCACAAAGAGTTCTACAAATGAGCACAGACTTACCTAAAAAAGACAGCAACTCAACTGAAGTGTGCTGTCCCACTAGCCCCTAGTCTTGCAATTCCCCACCAGATACAACAACAGCCTCATCTCAAACCCACACTGGATGTTCAGAGTCCAGACAACACTTGTGACCCTGCAGAGGCTGGATCTTCTTATCCACAGCTTCAGTATAACTATTGTAGCTACACCTAAACTGCTGCCTCCTTCCTCAGTTCCATGAAGATTTAAAGGATCCTGTGCGTGCTCCCTTAGCTCCCAATTGTGTTGCGCAGCAATAGATTAGCAATTAAATTCAAATGTATTTAAGAAGGCTAGAGCAAAAGCAGAGCTGTAAATGCAATCTGGATTTCTGTTTGGATTCCACAGCCTGGGCTAGAGAAAGTCTTTATTCTCATTGTAAGTGAAGATGTTTCTTCAAAGCTTGCTTTTTGTGAGATTTTCTTTGAAGTACTTTCTCTCTGAACTTGATGGAGTTTTGTTGCCTCACATGTTTACAAAGGATGACATTGTCCAGATTGCAGAACCTGAGAATAAGTGGCATCTTCAGCACTAAGTTTAGAACTGCAAAGCAGATCTGAGGTACATGGGGAGATGTGAATAAAACATATCTGCCACTTCAAGAAAGCAGATGTGTGCTTGAGCTAAAGGTTATCATAAAGTTCTGCTTGAAGAATAAGTAGTATAGATTTGCTGTCAAAGAAATCACTTTTTTCGATAGAACTAACATATCTATAGCCAGTCCTGAAAGGGATCCTGGTCACCACTGTAAAAAAGTTTGAGTTACAGGTAACAAGTAGATTTTATATCCTGTTCCATAAAACAGTGCACTTTAACACAGGAGAAAAGCTACTTTCTGTTAAACAATCTTTCTAAAGTAACAGAGATTTCCAAGAGGAAATAGCTTATTGCTTATTTTGTGTACATAGTAGTAATAAATAATGTCATGTTTCAAACTAGTGTATTGTTTAACCTACAATAGGCACTGAATAAACTTTAGATACTGTGACTTTCAGTAATACCAGTTTTAAGCACAACTTGCAAAATTAAAAACTACTTTAACAGTAGCTTTCATTTCAGTACAATTATTAATATTAATGATAGTCCAAATTATTCTAGCTTTCAATCTAGAAACTGCTATAAATTTTGACAGGGAAAGGATCTATTTCTAGTATAATTATTGAAGTAGAAGGAGTTTTTTTTGTAGTTTGTGTTTTTCATGGGTTTTTTTTTTGTGAGGATTTTTTAAGTGCAAGAAGTTGAAATAATAACTACTCCTAAAGCTAGATAGCTTTCCAAACTTACGATTTTAAAGCAAATCAAAAGTTGTTTGCCGAAGAAAATCTGAAAACGTATGTGGCTATTAGTATTTATCTTCTAACTTCAGATACTGTCTTTCTTGAACAAGGTCATTGAAAAGGATTTGTCTGAAAAATGTTTCATATATTTTTAAATACTCTCATGAATAGCAATTCTTGTAACTGAAAAAAGTGAATCTGTGCTTATCATATTTTCAGATCATCCAGCTATTGTTTTCTTCTGCCTTATTAATGGTTTGTAATAATACAAAGCCAACCATGAAAACAATCAATATTTCTGAAAATATTTACATAAATGAATTAATTGTGCATGACAGTTACCTAACACACACCTCATGCTGCTTGTAGATTTGATTAAATCAGATAACAGCAATGTTAAAAATCAATGTATTTGATTTCTTGCTTGATTCAATACGTGAATAATGTTAGAGACAAAGAACACTGTGGACATCGTACTAGCCTTGGGCAGCTGTTAGGAGAAGATTCCAGTGATGTCCTTGAAGTCCTGGACTTTTAGACTTTTTTATTTAGTACTTTTTGGCTTTTAGACTTAGTACTCCCCAACTAACAAACAAAGTGAAGTGAAGTCCATCTGTCCCATCTTTATGAACTTGTGAGCACAAGCCAGCCCCAGAAATGTTACAGACTACATAGGAATGTAAAATAAGAGACTGTGCTGGCAGATGGAGAAGCAGCAGCAGAATGCTGCATCCAAAAAATACAGAAAGAGGAAAAAATTATCCTGTTCAGGGAAATAAAAAAGGGAAAATCATAAAGAAATCCTTATTTATATTATACAATATCCTGAAAATAATTATTACTATTTTTAATATATTTTTCTTATGTCAACATTCATAGAAAAATAAATCTTCAGGGCAACTATCTAGTTAAATTATTTATTTAAATGTCTAAGTATATATAGACAGATAGGTAAAAAGCTAAACCATGCTCTTTAAATCCCTGCACTAGCTCTATAGGAGGATGTAAGAGCTTTGATTCACAAACAGGAATTATTTAGATGCCTCTAGTTAGAGAAATCTCTTGCAATTATTGAAACAGTCCTCCACAAACTGAAATCTGATTTGCCTTAAGATATTAATGGGCTCTAAAATGCGGATGTTCAGGAACTGCTTCACAACATCTACACAGCAGATGCACAGCAGATTGAATAAATACATAATTGATGGTGAGCATGCGATTTTTAAGTATTAAGTTTGTAAAGACAAGTCTTTTTCACTTATCTGTGTTGTGTGACTGTCTCTGCTACCCATGTATTATATTAATAGCATGTATTATAGCATAGTATCGTTGCTCAAAAGCACTAATATCTTTTTTGTAGCATTGATGATACACCTCAGAGCAACTAGATGAAGAGAGAGTAAATAATCCGCTAATTAGTGATCTGAAAGAGAAGTGATTGTCTTTGAAACAGAGACAAAGTATGAGTAGGCATGTTAAAAAAATAGCAGGAATTTACTAGTTTTATTGCAATGTATCAATTACTGAAAACTCCTAATGTTTTTTTTCTCTTCTCTCCTGCAGCTCCCTGTTCAGGCAACACTTACTTCTGCCATAGCAACATGTGCATCAATAATTCTTTAGTCTGCAATGGCATTCAAAACTGTGCATACCCTTGGGATGAAAATCACTGCAGAGGTGAATATGGTGCAAAGTATAGCCTTTGTGAGCTAGGCTGGTCAGTTTGCCTTTCAAGAAAGTCATGAAATGCCTTTTTCTTGGAAATATGCTGAAGACAGCTATTCTACTGATCTCAGGAAGGTGTTCCAATTTTTTTATTTAAACTCAGGAGACATGTAAGCATCCTGAATATTGATCTTACTGCTTTATAATTAAATTTCTTCCTCTTCAGCATATACTCTGTATTTTAAAAGGGTGTCAGCTTAATAGGAAATAGAATTTCGTATTTGCTAGGTTGCATCCTATCCATTTCTAAACTTCAAATGAACTAAGGATCATAGGGACAGGTAATACCTTTTAGAGATAAAATAGAGAGCTGGAAAAAGGCAGATAAAAGCACAAAAAGCCTTTCTCAGGGCTGAAATAGAAGCTACGATTGTCAGTCACAAAAACAATTTTAAAACATTTGGTTAAAGTTGTTAGTCTCAGACTGTCTCAGAGTAAATGCAACTACTGCATATGGTGCAAGAAAGGGTGGAAGGAAGTCAGAATAGTTAGGAAGCAAGAAGCCATTGTTTATGGAAAACAGACAAGTAAATCACTACTTGTAGATCAGAGAGCAGAGGAGTACTGTTTAAACCATCACAACTACACTGAAGACTTGTTTCAATATCAGGTTCTATGGGAAAAAGTCTCATGATTTGAGGAAACTGTTATTCTGCCAAAGCACAAATATATTCACCTGTGCTTCAACAATAACTGAATTTTCAGACTTGGAAGAAAACCAGTACAGGCCAACATATTTTCTTGATAAAATAAAATAATAAAACAGTAAACTTGAGTGTTTTTTCTGATACATAGAAAGGCATAAAATCTGAACACAAAACTCAGGCAAAATTTAAATATGTACCCTGTTTCGAAGAGAAATTGGCCCTGCAGGAAGAGTAAAAACTCTCTACAGAAAATTTTGAAATAAAATGGCTTTTCAACACACAAATCCTGATTAAATTTTTTAGGAAAATATTTTTAAACTACTATGAAAAAGGCAAACAAAAAAAAAATCACAGTAGTAATGAGTACTCTAATGCAAGGTATATTCTGAGACCTTCCAGTTTACAAAACTGGCCCATAACTCCAACGTTTTCAATGTAAAAGTAAGCTTCCTCTGAACAGTCCTTAGCTTTGATAATTTTCAAGGTTCTCATGTACAATTTCTAGATCTCTCTTCTCTCTTACCAACTTCTTTCTTGAATCTTGCATAGAATGCACACTTCACTCACATGCTGCAGTATGAAAAAAATTAATGACAACCCTATCTCAATGTGAAGAAAATGTCTTTCCCAATATTTGTAAATTGCTATATCTGGTGCTGAATATCTTATCATGTTTTATGGTGAATACAATCTAAATTCTGCTGTAATACTTGCACAGTAGATAATTAAGAGACAGCTGAAGACTGTTTCAGTGTTGTCAGCTAATGTAGACTGAAGGGAAACTGTTGAAACAAAATGAGCAATATTTAACCTTAAAAAGAAAGCTTCTCAATTGTGCTTACTTCCTGCAGACACTCAGAGTTCTAATTTAGCCCATATCAATAGCTACCTAAGTCTGAGCACATTGTGGCCTATCTTATGACTAAGCCCCGTGACACAAAAATTTACAGAAAAGTCAGTTATGTGCTGCAGTTTATTTTAAGAGACTGGAGAAGGCATCACCTTCTACATAACAACTTTTTTATTAGTAAAAATGAAGAAACCTGGATGCAGATGAGATAACTGCCATGACACTGAGATTCATACCTCCCACAAAGTATGGTAACACTAAGATCTGAGCTAGGCAGGAGAAGATATATCCTCCTTCATATTAAAGGTATAAATGTAGCTGTAAACAGTCTAAGCTCTCAAGCAGAACTGTATTTCAGACATAAGTTTGTATTAACCAATTCCTTGGGAGTCTGTTTGGTGTATAGATTGTTTCAAATAGCATCTGATGGTATATAGCCCTCTCTATCCACTGTATGTGAAGTAATTAGGAGCATAACACACATATACAGATGCCATGAGCCAGATATATGAAAACAAAGTGCACCATTTAGGTTGTTACATCTTCTCCCACATAATCCTAAATGCATTTCTCCCTCACTAGCAGATGTTGCAAAGTCTCAATGTAGAATTCTTTTAGTCCTTGAGGACAAGTACATCTACAGAACAGAAATCCAGCTGAAAAATTTCAATCTTCAAATAAGAATTTTAAGTATGGAAAACCATCTTGTTCTGATACTGCCATCTCGTGTGTTTTCTTATGAAGTGCTAGCCAAAAGTAGCACGTGATTTAGGTTGATTGATTCCCCTCCTCCCTTTTTTTTCCACAACTGACTTGATAACTGGACTGTTAACACCGACATATGTCTATGCAAGAGTTCCTGATGCTGAAATAGGTATAACAGACTTACACAGTAGACACAGTCATTTCATTTGCAAGAAATGTGAGAACAAATGGTACAGTCACTCTTACATCAACACTATAATATTTATTTTTTAAATAAGAACTAGGTAAATTTAAATCTAGGTTTACTTCTACTGACATCTAAGCAAAGCATCATCTGTAGCTGTATTTAACCTATTTAAAGTTAATTAAGCCTATTTAACTCATGGATTTCGAAATAGGAACTGATCAGTACAGGTGAGTCAGCATGCACTGGCCATAGAGTTCCACCTGCCATTGAATTGTCATATGGTAGCCGCTAATGCAGACAGGAAATTAGATGTACTGATCAAATGCACAGATCCAGTACAATAAACCCCGTTGACATGGAAGTCTAGTCTCCAGTGCCAGCCAATTCATTAATATGGCACTTATATGGCAATCACAATACAGCTTGCTTTGATCTAATACATGATTGAAAGTGTGGAAAAAATAATAAAAGCTTTATCATAATCCTCATTTTTTTCTTTGCAGAGAAGAAAAGAAGTGGGTTATTTGAACAAATCACCAAAACTCATGGAACAATCATTGGCATCACGTCAGGGATAGTTTTAGTTCTTCTCATCATTTCAATTCTAGTACAAGTAAAGCAACCTCGCAAAAAGGTTATGGCTTGCAAGACTGCTTTCAATAAAACCGGTTTCCAGGAAGTATTTGATCCTCCACATTATGAACTGTTTTCACTGAGGGACAAAGAAATTTCTGCAGATTTGGCAGATTTATCAGAAGAACTTGAAAACTATCAGAAAATGAGACGCCCTTCAACAGCTTCCAGATGCATTCATGACCACCACTGTGGCTCCCAGGCCTCTAATATCAAACAAAGCAGGACAAACCTCAGCTCCATGGAACTTCCCTTTCGCAATGATTTTGCGCAGCCTCAGCCAATGAAAACATTTAACAGCACATTCAAGAAAAGTAGTTACACTTTCAAACAAGCTCATGACTGCCCTGAGCAAGTCATAGAAGACAGGGTGATGGAGGAGATTCCATGTGAAATCTATATCAGAGGAAGAGAAGATACGGCACAAGGTTCATTATCTATTGACTTTTAATTTCCTAGTGAAGGTGGTATCAGTGTATATACAAGATGCCCGTGTACAATGACAGTGTATATATTACAAGTGTACTATATGCAGCGTGTGAGATGCACACGCTTTTAGATTATTACACTTCATTTTAAAAAAAACAAGGCTTCATAACTAATTCTTTGTGAAAAATGGTGGATTTCCTCTCATCTTCCCAAGCTACCTATGTAGTGGAGAAGTAAGACAAAGACTTTGCATGGAAATGATGAGTTAAGGATATTGGAAGGACAAAGCCCAACAACTACTAATCATTGAACACTGAAAATAATGACTACTATTCTCTTCCTCATATCATTTTCTCTTCTTTAGATGTCTGCTTTTCAAGACGATTTTAATACCTCAGTTATATAAATAAAAGTAGTTAAGTAAACCACATGTATGTCAACAGAAGTGTCTTACTGTATTTGTCAAATTGGAAGTACAGGTAGTGTTCAGTACCAGTTAAGAATTACGTTACAGCCATCTGCTTCATCTTGCCTATCATTTATATTGCCTTCTATTATCAGTTCCTCACTCTATGCTTTATGAGAAATCAGTGAAAACAGTTACTGCCTTTTAAAAATACTGACTTACATTAATTTTAGTACATTTGGAAACATATAATTTTTGCAGCCTTTGGGTGCAGCACAGGTACTCATGAGTCTAGATGCAGACTTTCGCAACAGTTTTATTTCAATAAGGTTTAAGATTTTAAAAGATTCTGCCATATATTACAGATCCATATGGCTCACTGATTTCACAGCTCTGTAGTTAGAAAACAAGTTTGTTCCTGCATTTTCCAAGTATTTACATAAATAGACTGTGCAGTACATTTGTCTCTTAAAATAGCCTTTTAGCCCTTATTGCAGTCAACTTTCCCTACTGAAATCAGCGATGATACTTCTAGCTGCTGTCCTACTTGACTGAAGACAATTGCTCAGAGGTCTGTGTGATTACCAGGTATATTAAGATACTGGAAACAAAAGAAATCACAAAGCATCTCTTATTAACCCTTACAGAGCCCTTCTTGTGTCCTTTGTTTCTGCTTGCAAATTTGCACATTTCATACCTTTTTTTAAATGGTGGTTTGGACCTAATTTTTTTAAAATTACAATATTATTTTAAAAATTATAATTCTCATTGTGGTTTTAAAACTTCTTCTGTAGTTTGATACTCTACCAAGTATTTATTAAATCAAAATCTAGCATCTGTACAGAAGGCTTGTTTCAGTGTCTCTATTCTCTGAACAACACACAGTGGCTGTTGCGTACATCACAGGTGCCAAGAATACTCAATATGACTTCATTGTTAGCCTACATTTCATTCCTTCATGTCTTTGGGTTTATTCTGGTATTTTGTTTACAGGAAACCTTTCACTAAAGGTGACCTACCAGCTTGCACTGGGCATATTCTTTATTTACAAATGTATGTCAAACCATAATGTTGTGCTGTGTGTAGTACCAAAAAAACCGTCCTTCGTGTACAACCCTAGCAGCTGAAGCTTTTCTTGAAAATAAAAGATGACCAAGAGCAGTAATCACAGATTTTCTTTAGAATGACAAAATATTTTTTTTTTTTACAAATGTAAAAAATTTAGAATTTTAGAAGTTTAAGGAGAAAGAAAAAAATAAGGAAACTGAGTATCTTCAGCATTTCCCAACTTCAGAATTAACCTTGACTGATGTCTACAAAGAACTTAAAGATCAGAACCTTAAGGCTGTATCCTGCTGTCAGTTTTTGTGATGGTCCAAGAATGTAATTGAATTTGTAAGAATTAAAACAGGCATTAGTTTAGATGCACTTCATGCAGAAGGTAAATATTTTAAAAACTAGTTAATTTTTACTTGAATTTTTTTTTAATATTTAATTGAAGCATTTTTTGACAATTTTCATTTACTTCTCACTGATTTCAGTAATAAATATCTCACCATGACCTAGATGATACAGAATGTTATTTGTGACAGTCTTTTAGTTCCAGAAGCTTTCAACAAGTAGTGTGTAGTTTTACATAGGCCATTTTTATCCATATAACTCTTGTAAATGCTAGGTTTGCATTATTTAAGTTTTCTTTTTAAGGTATGTTTGTCTATGTGTTAAAAAAAAAATACTGTGATTCCTATTCTTCCTTAAGTTATGTTGTCTTTGAACATTAATCCTGTAATAAAACAAGCAGCAAGGCCTAAGTCTATGGAGAATGGAAAAGCTCTGTCAGTAATATTTCCACATGGCCTGAAAAAATATTTGTCTCGTTGTAGCTTTCTTATTTTATAGCCAGAATACAGATATTTTTTGTCTACCCCAGACCATATAGGTGAGCTCGCATTACTAGTCATGTCTTCTACATGCCAAGCACAGCTCGAGTTCACTTGCCACCGCCTTCATTGCTGTCTAATCTGTTGTTTTGGTTTTAGGATAAGGAAAAGATTCTCCTGCCTAGTTACCACCTGCTCCCAATTCCCAATATAAAGCAAAAACTTTCCTGGAGGGAGCTTTTCAGTGTTTCTGTAGTTGAAGACCCAACCCTTACTGTGGCAACCGCTGTACACCAGAACAGATCTAAGAAAGAAACTCAAAGAAATAATGATTTCTGTGGGCTTTTATAAATGGTAAGGGAAATAATCAGTGTTTATTTTACTAGAGGCAAGGTGAAATTAACATTGAACCTAAGAATCTGAATGGAAACTTGTGCATGGTGTGCTTAAAATAATAATAGGTCTACACACCTCACTAATGTTGGATTCAGTTACTTAGCTGTGCTTCAAGGAATGATTGGTAACTATTAAAGCCATAATTCCAGTTCCAGTATAATCAAATTCCCTTCACCACAAAGCAAAAGCTAACTGAGTAGACTGCTTGGTATCACTCTGAGTACAGAAGGCTGACTGTTTATTTTTCAGTAAAATAATCTTGTGTTGATTTGGCAGTCACAATCCAGTTGGAGCTGATGTTTTGGTCTGTGGTGTTACTGAAAAACACCTAAACCACCTTGTTGCAATATCTAAGTACTGTTAGCCTATTTCCAGTGTCACCATCTTAAATCCATAGATTTCTAGGAGCATCCTGGTTTTGCACTCAATTGTACCCGTATCTCTGACACTCTCTATTAACACCGAATGCTCATAAGCAAAGATACATCCCTAGATACACATTTTCAATGTCAACAGCTTTAACTACTTTTTTGTATTTATAATTCATTTTTACTTTTTATCATAGTAGCTTAGATATCAGACTACCTAACATGAAAAAAGATTTGTTTGGGATAAAAGTTGTAGAAGTACCTACAGCCAACACAAAAATAAAAGTGACTGAAAATCATGACCCTTGAGAGTTCTGTAAGGAGACATCTGCATTTACAGATATGACATTGGTATAGAAAAGGCAGCTTTAACACTGTTAAGGACTCTTAAATGTTTCAGTGATCACAGAAATACTAATTTGTACTTAAAATGCATGAGATTCTATTGTCTGCTGTAGACAAGATGACCCTCATAGTGCATACAAATTTTAATGGCATATTGTAAGAATCACTGTCTATTTTTACTAAATGAGTATAAAGAAAGGTTACAAAAAGAACTGTCATTGACTTACCAAAAAAAAAAAAAAAAAAGCCCTTACCATGTGAACACTGAATTTTTGACTCATTAATATACACTGTGTTCTGGTTTTTACTTGATACAGACAATTCTGTGTGTTAGCAGCAATTCTTCTGCTAAATGAGTTAAAAAAAGGGCTTTCCTTATTTTCAAATCAATTTAGTCCTTAAATAAGAAGACTCTTCTATCAATGACCATAACATTTAAGTTTCCAAACTATTTAGGGATAATCCTTTATCTAGAAGACGACCAAGAGCAAAAGTAATGAAAAAAAAAAAGATCATATCACTTTTACCTGAGAAGCCAAGAGCAAATTACTGCTTGAAATGGAACATTTTACTTCATAGGGATTTACTGAAATAAATCTACTGTTTTATTTTCCTGTATGGTCAGTCTTTACATATCTGTTCACAGTAACACTCAGTCAAATCCATTTACTTCTGTATGTCCTTATTTCAAAGTTGATGTATGAGCCCTATGATTGCTCAGAAGGCCTGTAGACTGTTTACCAAAACATGATTCCTAATCTATGTCAGCCTGAAAGACATGATGATTGTACATTATTTGAGATCACACTGTTACTGCTGTATATTAATTATAATGGGAGAAAGGATTTTAAAATCAAAAACCTTTCAAGTTGATTCATGCTGTGAAAATGAGTATTCATAGCACATATCTCAATCTAACAATATAAAAGCTATCTTTATGACTTCTGTTCCTGCAGTTTCCAGTAGCCATCTCCTTATAGCGTAAGTCGCCCCCTATAAATACACATACAAGTCACATGTCAATATGCTCTAATATATGATTCTTTGTCACCAAAGAATTTTCACATTCAAATTCCTTTGATACACTCCATTTTAAAGATCAGCTTAACAAAAATCTGCTTTCCATCTGTTTCATAGATAGTACCAACAACAGTCATGTGAATTGTTAACTTGTTCCCTCTTATCTGTCTATTGAAGATAATCTACTATATACCAGATAAAACAGCTTAATTTTTCTAAGAGCTTATGAGCGTTCTTACAGAGCTGGGGTAAGGGAGAAACAAAGTAAATTCGTGTCTTTGTATGTTTTCCATTACCATCACATAACTTACGGTAATAACTCTCACACTGAAGAAACTCCTTAAGATATTACATCAAATTCTGAGTTTTGGTGTTTTGGGTTTTTTTAATATGTTATAATAAACCAAAAAGAAGTACTTAACACATCTCAAAACACAAAATCAATTGCTGTTTTCAAATAAAAATAATGCTTTGTGAAGAGTGAGCTGTCAATGCTGCCAATGAAATTAAGTGGTGTGCATGATGCCATCTTCTCTGGAGAACTACTTCTCCCAAACACTGATTTCCTAGACATCTTTAAAGTATTAAATCTAATGCCACTATTTTCTAAGTTTATATGTAGAAATATAAGCATATTATTTATATATTATAATTAGCCTCAAAGGACATTAGCACTGACATAAACATTGCTTCTGTCTTCCAGATGTATTCAGGAGCATGAATACTATTGTAGAGGCATTTATCATTAAACCATAGCATTTCAGAGTTGAAGCATTATGTTAGTTTCTGAGTTTATACCGCATCTTATTTTTAACCTGAAAAGTGAGAGACTGCAAGAAAAGCTCAAAGCTCACAGGATTATCTCCTTAACCTTAAATGAATATGGCTAAACTCAAACAGAGTACATCAATGTTCTCATAATCGGGGGTTAGTATTTTGTGAGGAATTTATATCTGAATTAAAAGGCCATGTGTTTTTTTTTACGTATGAGGGTTGTATTTGCCCCTGGTTATCACACTCAGTTTGCTCATAACACTTGTCTTTAATAACTGCTACATTTGCCTGTGAATAATACAGGAATCCAGAGCTTAAGCTTCCTATCAGTTCCATTGGCAACACACATCAAATTGTACAAAAACTAAGAGAGACAGGAGAATAGAAAAGTAAAGAATTCTTTCATTTAAATAAAAAATAGAAGACAATAAAATACTAACCACTGGACATTTCTGATACAATGTTTAACTCACCCTTCAAGGCACTTAAATTACTCTCAAGGCAAACAATTGTCCTTAACTAATACGTTTAAGTTCCTTCACTAAATACCCTCAATACTCCTAACAATTTGGAAGAAGCCATCTGCTACTACTGAGTTTACTGGATAGCATCCTCAATTACTACTGATTTTTATATAAAGAAATGATTCAGTGATAAATGGGAGTGAAAAAAAGCAGGAAAATACTCATGAAAGTAATTATGAAAATAAGAGATTCTTAGAAAGAGACATCAATAAATCTCAAGTCTCTTAAACACTGTAACGAATATTCTACTTGTAAAGAACAGACAAGGTACACAAGCAATACCACTCATTACTGGCTCTCCACTGTATGTTTAATAACCCAACAGACCAATTGAAGGCTTGAGGTGAAGCCAAATAATTTTAATTTTTCTGTAGTAATGAAAAACAAAGAGATGTAGTAGTGTGAAAATGTTTGCTTTGCACTTAACAGAGCAAAGGAATTTGCATAGGCCATTTTCTCTTCTGTCACCATTAAATTTTATTCTTAACAGTGAGAGGAATTCTGCAATATGCAAGAACAGTGCAACATATCTATGTAAAATTCTAGTGTGTAGTAAGCAAATAACAAAGTAATGGATACTTTAAGTGATCTCATTTATTTGGTAATTTTTAGAGCTATATATGACTCCTGAGGTTATCACACTGTCCCAGACATTTCTGCATTTATGTCTGTTTTGACAAATTTGAATACAAGCACTCAAATCTGTGCAAGAGAAGTAGTAATACAGAAAACTAAGTTATTTTCCTTTAAGATCCAGAACTAATAAAGCTGCAAACTTGGATAGCTTTACTGTACTGCACTTTCCACATCAGAGTGAGAGCAAGGACAGACATTTGGTTAAGAGAAACACATCCTTTACTTGAACTAGCAGAATCCAAAAAAAGTGTTGTTCTTATTAATTGTTAAAACTCACATGTTAAGCTTGTTTGGGTTCTTGTAATTGTAGTTTCAACTTTCCTTTAATTATTAACATCAAAAGATAAAATGTTTACTAAAGCAAGCATTTGGATTTCTTACCAACAAATAGCTATTATAGGTAGATTTAAACATTATATTACTGTATTTAAATTTGTTAAATACCTGGTTTAATGTCAATCTATAAAAGCATAATAGCTACATTACATGTAATTGTGGAATCGTTTATATTATGAGTTACTAGATGTGTTACATCTGGATTTAATGCACTACCTGCAATGCTACTGCAGTACAGGCAGCAAATATTAATGCTTACCCAGAGAAATCAAAAGCACAAACCCACTCCTTTCTCAGTACTATCTCCTCCCCTCAGAAACAGAAAGTCTAGTAACTGTTCTTTAACAACAGTAACAAATAGAGAGCTCAAGCTAACAAGCAGCCCTGAAGGCTTGGGGGAACATTAATTACAAGTAGAAAGAGTGTAGAAGATTAATTTTCCTGTTTGTAAAAGATCATACATCATTTACAAACAAAATCATTAAAAAATACCCAGGGTGATCAAACAAGGACTGCTAAGAGAAAAATACATTATTAAGTTCAGTTCTATTTCAGAAGTGGAGGTCATGGTTTATCCTTATTGTAGGTCTATATAGAAATTAGTATTGCAAAAAAACCCAAAAGGTAAGGAACAGTCACTTCAGATTTACATTATAATGAAAAAATATTTACGTAAATTTGCAAGAAAATGCAGATTGTTTGGTGGCCTCCTTGACTTAGAAAGAATAGTTTACAATGACTGAAGAAACTAGCAAAAAGCCAAGCCTATCTCAAAGCAGAACCTGTCTGCTTTCTATTTGAAAATATAATAACTAGTCTTCTGTTTCCCTAACCATGAGATTACCTTCTTTCATCGCGGCAGCACTTTAAGTAACAATGGGATAATATCTGAAACGAATGGCAATCTTGCCTGTGGGCCTCTAACTTTAACAGAAATTATATTGATGATATATCTAGGGGAAAATAAAAATACATGGCTTCGATTCTCTCTCAGACAGGAGTAAAATTTTAGGGTCTAATATAAATCCACCAGATTCAGTGGATAAGCAACCAAAAAAAATCATACAATCTCCTAAGAAACTAGATCTGGATTTCCTATGAACAATAGACATTAACTTCATTGAACATACTGAAATACTTTTCAACACTAATGCACGCTTGAGTTGAAAGATTTCAAGACAGATCCAAATATCTAGAATACTATTTTGAAGGGTAATACATTATGTTAGTGATCCTATTGATTAGCAGCAAACCCCTGATATTAAGGTCAGATGTGCTTATTGATTTTTGTTTCTTTTTAAGGAAGACTTTGTATGGATATTAATGGCTAATGCCTAAAATTGAAGAATTGCAAGATGATATAGCAAATTGTATTAAACCAGGTTCTCTCTGTTCCCAGTAGCCAAGCTATAAAAGCAAAATGCCACATCTGATCTAATGCTTATTTTTACTATTTTTAAAAAAGGTTTTGATTGAAAATCTTTGTCATAAACCCTTTTGCAAAGGGAAAAGCTAGATAGAAAAGTATAAAAAAAAAAAGGTTAAATTACAGAAGTATCAGAACAGATACTACCTAACAAAAGTCTACAAAGGGATGAAAAATGCAATTGTGTATATAACCCAAGGCATAACTCATATGTCTCTCTAACACCAATATAAAGCTGAAAACTGGAAATAGGTTTACTTTTCTAGATCTCAAAAAACCCTGCAGCATTATTGAAACATTGCACTCTTATATTGCAAGACTAGTCTAATTTATTGCCCTTCTAATGATCTAATTTTCCTATACTGACACCACTGAAGGTTTTTACCCTGTAACAGTAGGCTGGGGAAATATTCACATCACTCATGATGCTGATGGTGCATAAAGTAGATCAAAGACCAAGTTCTTTGTTTCTAGAGCAAAAAACCTCTTAAGCACAGATAAATCTGATTATTCAAGAATATTGTCCTTTTTAGCCTGCCACAACGGCAAATGTTATAAAAAATAGTAAATGTATTTCCTCATTAAATGGGGCACTGTGTCCTGTAATGTCTATACACAGGATATCTAAACAAATGTTACATCTTCATTAGTTTCATGTCACTGTTAACTCCAATAAAGCAAAACAAATATCATACTGAATATGCTGCCAAAGCTTGCCAGCTCTGCTCTTTCCTAGAGTACTGGCATCCATGAAAACTGTTGATTGTTAAATTACTTTCTGTCCTTGCCCTTTACTCCATCTGACCAAAAGCTCAGAGACTATTGCTCTCTTCTGTCTTAATGCAATTAACAATTCACATTCAAATTCAAATAAACATCAGAAAGTATGATATTCCTGTAGTAATTATTTAGAGTACTAACTCATTAAGATCTACAGCAAATAGAAGAGACAAACTGTTAAAACAGCTGTCTAGCAGCCCTGTAGGAATCTAACACATACAATGTTAAAATATTGATATTTTCAGCTTGGATAACCTACATTTCAAAAAGATGAATACAGGAGAAAAAGACAGATATTGTGGAATATCTAGCAAAGGAGTTTAGTATTTCCTGGTTTATTAGCAGCTTACTACCAGCATTAAAGAGTAATAAAGTATTCATACCTAGAAATCAAACACTTTCAACAAATTGCAAAGAGAGGTCAGCTTGAATAATCCATTACATCAATCTTTAAGGAAACAAAGTAAGGTACATTACTGTCACAGCTTTTGCTTAACATGGTTTCAGGTTTTAATCCAGTTATATAGAAAGGCTTGGGAACATCAAAGAAATCCCTCTTTTTTTTTTCCCCCTTCTGAATACAAACAAGTGAAAAGGCTTCTAATAAATCCTTTAAGCTGGATACACAGCTCATATAGAGGGAAAGAGAGCATATTAAAAAAAAAAAAAAGTATTCCTCTAAATTCTCTCTTACTTTGGAAAAAGGGCTGATGCTTTTACAAAAATCTTTCCCTAGACATTAGTTCACTGAATTGCTACATCCATGTACATTGCTAGCTTTTAAGTCAGGGGGCCAAGGCAGAAATGAAAACAAGAAAAAAGGCATGCCATGTCCCCTTTACAGTTACAGTAATGATTTTTCCTACTTCTGATTGTGGAAAAAGTTATTAACTATATCTAAATGTCTCATTCTACTAACAACATTGAGAAGAGAGACAAGAAAAATACTTGTTACTGCATTTCTAGAAGTTGTATAGTTCACATTTCCTTAGACTGGTCACAACTTACAGTGGTCAGAGAGCAGAACTCTCTCTACATCCTGATAAAAATAAAAATTAAGGTCTTATGTTCCTCCATTAATGTCACACTAAGGGAAAAACAAATAAGCAAAGAAAAGATAGAAGAAACTTATCTGCAGTGATGTGATGCTTTACTAATAACTGGTATTAAGTCATAGCATTAACGTGGAAGAAGAGTCTCAGCAATCAAGTATCTAACTCTTGCACCCATTACATTAGCAGACTCAGAAATTAATTACTACAGATGATGTGTAAAGGCCCACTGAGGTTTGTGCCTTTCTACAGCAACCATTGCAATCATTTAAAAAAATATTTGCACCTGCACTTGTAATTTTAAGCAGACAACTGTAGTACAATCAAATCACAAAACAATACTGATTGGAAAGGGATAATGATGTAGTCAAGGTTGAAAAAATGGAGCAGTAATTCTTCTGTCAGACATCATGGATTTTCTTCCTGGTTCTGCCATGATTCACTGTGTTTACTTGGTTTAGCCATTTGAAATCAAGCAATCAAATTTGTCTATTAATTTCAGGATGCAGTAATAAAGCAGTAACTGCTTTCCTTGAACATTACCACTGGTGTGACTACTTTCCTATAAAATTTAGTTTTACTTCAAAATGTATTAGAAGACGAGAAAGATTGTCCTTTAAGCTTTTCAACTTTAGACTATATTGTGCTCCTGAAACAAGACAGCATGCACATCACTGAAAAGAAACTGCATTTTTCCTCATTATATTTTCCTCCAAAACAAGACTGTGACAATTTGCCAGAGCTACTTTTCCAGCACAGAAAAAAAAACCAAAATGACAAAGAAAGAGGAGTATTAAAAACAAACACAGATAAAAAACTGCTAGAGGGAAGGGAGAAAAAAACCTCACCAAGACATGAGAGTTACCCAGTTACCAAATAGACACCAAATAAATGCCATCTTCCACTTGATACATATTACTGCTTCCTGCTATCTCTGAGCAAAGCACAACCACTAGTTTCATTTGTGCTGCAAATCAAATATTTTTTTTTCCAGCATACAAGCAACAAAGAGCAGAAAAAATCTAACCAGTGTTTCCTTCATGATGCAAGGCATGAAGCTTGTAGCAAGCTTCAATCACAGGTAGGAAATTTAAAATTTAAAGAAACAAAAGGTCAGCAGGGGAACTAATTAACAAAGCTTCTCTTTAAAATTACATATAATCCTGTCCACTTCAACTTAAGGAAAAATTAATTTACAGTAAGAGTAAGGGAACTCTGGCACAGGCTGCCCAGGGAGGAAGTGGAGTCTCCTTCTCTAGAGGTTTTCAAAACCTAGCTGGACATATTTCTGTGTGATCTGATCTAGGTGCACCTGCTTTAGCAGGGAGGTTGGACTAGATGATCTCTAGACATCCCTTCCCACTCCTGCCATTCTGTGATTCTGTGATCTTTTCAAGTTGTCTTAACATTGGCATTGTTATTACTATAGGGATTATGCTGACAGTAGCTTTTTGGCAGCATATGAACAAGTGATGTTCATTATTCAGGTCATATTCTTCTACAGTAAACATTTGTAAAGAAATTACTGTTTAAACTGCCATTTCATGGCCAAGAGTACACTCAGATAATGTGGTTTTGGGCACAGTTCCTCTCACTTCTAACAGGGACGGTACTAGAAATATGAAACAGGAAAGTAGTCACAAGATAGTCAAAACTGTTTTGACACAGAAAAGAGGCTAATAGTAATGAAAAAAGTAAGTTATAGAGTAGAGGTGGCTAACAATGCTAGGTGAATTGTGCTTCCTTTGTCTTTTGGAAGAAAAAAAACCCAAACACACACCCCCCTCCCTCCAAGAAAAAAAAAATGCAAAAAACAGTGAAGGGTGGGAAGAACAAATTCATCCTCTCTATAGCGTTATCAAGACTCCAGACCTTGTAGTAACTTTGAATTTTCATTCAATTTAAATCAACACAATTCCATAAAGGTTAGAATGGTCACATAAAGTGGCTGCAAGGGTCAGTTACCACACATGATATTAAATTGATGTATCTCGCTTTGCTGGCTTAGATCTATTCAGCTTAATTTATCACGTTCAGTTTCAGCTCATCTCTGGTCTGAGTAACTAATGCATGAGAACTCTTGGCAAACTTGGGTCGTTACAAAATGTATGTACTACTTACTACATACAAAACTCATTAAAAATTTTTATTGGGATCTTTCCCATGCAAACCTTCTTGCTCCTCTCTCTCCTCTCATACGTAATTCTGACTACAGATTAGGAGAACTGCTACAGAAATGTTTACTTTGGAGTGAAACACATCATAATAACTACTTCATACAAACTATCACTATGTGTGATGTTCAGTGGGTGGATGGCAGGCTAACTAGAAAAAGCCTGAAAAATAAGGCTGCCTATGGGTGTCACTGGTTTGGAACCACTATGTTATGAGGCAGGAAATTATTGTCTATACCTAGAGCCCTGTCATTTTCTAGCAGAAAGTAAAAGATGCAGTTCCAGCTATAAGGCAATTTATAGGTTACAATACTGAAAAAAACATACAGTCCATTCCCTGATGAAACAAAGCCCATAACACTTCAAGAAAAAAGCATCACAGTAATGGATTATTTAAAGCCTTCAAGAAGAGCCTGCTTTGATGGAAACTAAGCAGAAAATTAGAGAAAATGGAAACAAAGATTTCATTTATACCTGTGGCTATGAAAGCAGATTAAAAAAAGAAGATGAAAGGCTGCAAGTTCCACTTGCATATCCTGAGCCATGATAGGCTCAAAAGGCTACACTCACATTTTCACTCTCACAGGGAGAGGACTGGAATAGACATTCTAAACTCCATAGATGATCCCTATCCTTTAAAAATGCGTCTCAACAGATTTTTTTTTTAAGTAAATATCAAAAGGACAGATGAACAAACTAAATATACAATTGATTTTAAACTGGTTTAATATTGGAAAAGTTTGAGGATTATTATTTTTAAAAGCAGTCTAAGAAACATATCAAAACTAGTATAAATAATCCTCTAATAATTGTAAAGCTCTTCTTTTACATTTTTTTGCCAGCGACAGAACAAACACAAGCCAGTGTAATAATTAATGTCCTAATTAATTATAGCAATTTTCTAGAAAAGTTTTCAATTGAAGATACCAACTACTTGACAAGAGATAAGGGATATGACTTCCTCAACTGAGCAGTTACTTGTGTAAGCTGTAAAAACAAGTTTAGTTTTTACAATAAATGAAACACTTATTTTCAGGGGCTCATAAAATAACCTCGTGTTCTAACCAAAGAGCAAAGATAGCTCTAGGCATGGGCAAAGCAGGTGGCTGTCTAACACGGAGGCTGTGGGAGGCAGCAAACCCACAACAGTGCAGCCATCTGCTCTATCTACAAGTTCTGAATTCTACACAGAGATCCTGACAGGTGAGTTTGTGGGTTTTTTATAGCTTAGAGGTTCTTGACACTCCCAATGCCTCATCCTTAAAAGTGATAGATTCTACACTGTAATTCTATAGAATGCCTCCACCTCCATAAGGAAAATGTGCCCCTTCTAAGAACCCGCTTTCTTTCCACAGGATCATGGAATAATGTGACTCCTTGAGCCAAAAATATGCTAGAAAAACATAAAACTCCCCACACCTTTTCATCTATATCTGTCAGCTTCTGGAAAACCTTGCAAGAAACAGCTTCTACAAAGGACAGGAAGAATGGCACAGGACAAGTCTTTATTCTCTAGTCAGTAGGCATTTTGGGCCCACATTACCTTGTTCTGCCCTTACCCACATCTCCAAGCATGTGACTGTGATCTGTCTGAGCAGTATCTGAAGGACGCTTTGCTCATGTGACCGGCTTTGTCAGAGGAGTTTGTTACTTGGCCATGGAGTTTAGAAAGCTTGATCAATGAATGAACAATGTAACAAAATAGTTACTGCTAATTGCACAAAGTAAAAAGCAATGTGTAAACACTGTGAGGTCTCCTGCTCTTTTCATTCAATGCCGCTTACCTAAAACTACATAATAGCTCAGTGAAACTATTAACAACACGTACCATCTGCCTCCCCCTTCATCTCCTTGAATTCTTTCTTCCCATAAAACTGGATACCAGATATGACAGCTTTTTTTTTTTCCCTGTAAAAAGAATACCCCTAAATTATACTGTATTACATGCAAAAAAAAACCAACCAAACCACTCTAAGAAAATTTTACCAATGGTGCTCTAATATAGTTAGAATGTAACATTCTTCATCCCTATTACTTTGAGAATTTTACTTTCAGACAATGCTGACAAAACAACTGTCTCAATGCTACTTTATCCAACTTTCAAACATAAGCTTTAAAGATGACAGTTGAATATTGCAGTCTTTGTTTTGGCAAAGCACTATATATCACATCTGTCCAAGTTGTGAACTGTGAAACAACGCATCCTAAGCACTAGCGACCCCAAAATATATACTATGTTTTAAAGCAAAAGTGGATAAAAACAGTCCTTCTGCTATTTGTCTCTGTTCTCTTTTCTTTGATTCAGCATTATTTACAGATAAGCCACAAACAGTACTGAGACAAGAAAAGGGAAGCTGAACTAACAAAGCGTATGATAGTAAACAGTTTATCAGCAATAGCTGTATTCCCTCCCTCCCTGTCTCGTTCAAGTTAAAGGAGATCTAAAATTTATAGGATGCTGGAAAAAGAAAAGATTTGAAGCAGACTCAGGGAGAATGCGACAGTTACCAAAGTCCACATAGGGTCAGACAGATATGAGCAGTCATTATCTGTGCAACCCAGCTGGAGACAGCTACTCAAAAGGACTGCAAAGTAAGCTCACAACAGACTTTTCTGTCCCATCTTTCCCAGCTGACCTTGCAGCCCAGTACAGCAACTGAGAGCACCATAGAAAATAATGCCTCGCAGTTTTTTGGGTCAAGCTGTTTTCCTCTTGTAGGATGTGTATTCAGATTTGGAATAGACAGAAAATAAATATACTAGAAGAAAATTGTAACATTTATCTATGGACATCTCAGACTTGGATGATACAATCCTATGAGTATGTTTCAGTATAGTTTGGGGCTTTTTAACCTTTGCTAAAATAAAAGCCCAATTGGATCTTATTGATCTCTGAAACAGTCACTTCAATAATTTTGAATTCTAAACCACTAATATTTTTACAAGTAGTAATTGCCTTTTAGCATATAAAGTTGTCAAGACAATAGAGATTGATAAAACATTAATCAACTTTTAAATGTTTTTGGTTTATTATCTGAAGCTATTCCTATTATCACCAACAATGGTTTTCTTGGAAAAGCAACAGTTGTCATAGGCTTACAAGGACACAGATAAACCACTGATGCCCTTTCTGTGGTTTTGTGTTTTTTTTTTACAGAAAGTTAGAGAGGATGATTGTTCCTTTAGCATCATTTTTTTTTTCGCTTTTTCAGCTATCAGTCAGCAGGATACTTTCAGCATTAATCAGTGTAGTGACATTTTCAAAGCAGGCAACTTGCTGATGGGTGCTATACAAGTTTCATCTTCAAATTCTGGCCACGTACTTGAGATCTGATCTGCATTATCTATTTTATTCTTGACCTAGAACTCTAAGAGACTAAGGCTGCTGATTTTACAAACTGACCCTAATAACTAAGTAATGCAACTCAGGCACAGTAAACAGGCAGAAGACGAATGTTGAGGATATTTTGGTACACAATAAAATATGCTGTGTTGGCATATATGTGCCACTACAGCAGCTCAGAGAAAAAGACCCGAAGAGCCTGGAACACAAAGAGAATCTGTTAAATCAGAAAGATATATTATCTTCCAGGCCATTATCTCAGAATCAAGCTATAGAAAAAGGTCAAAAAGTAGTAATGAAGTTGCCCAGAAAGAACATTGAGCAAGGAAGACTGAAAGACTATAATTCCAACAAGGTTAGATAAGATAGTACAATCAGACATAAATGCTGTTTAAAAGCATTGTCAGAGCCACAAATTCAGTTATTTTTTCAAATAAGTATTTTTAGAAATACCCATGTATTTGTCCAAATTTAACAAAGCAGTCATCATCACTGCTGGTTTAGCTTTTTATTGTAGGCAATAGACATGTAAGTGTACCTTTGGACAGGCATGGGGCTAAACTTGTGAAACTCACTCCCAATTAAATTTTTTGCCTGCAAAATTACAATGTGTACTCTGTCTCTATACTCTTCCCCAGTTCTCAGAGCTCTGCATCCCGTCTTAGTTACCAGCTTACTTTCTTTAGTGTTTCCTGGGGCTTACAGGGAGAATGAAAGAAGTATGCTACTTTCTTCCAGTGTTTGTGTTGGCTCATGACTGTAGAAGAAAGAAATTGGTAAGAAACTCTTGCACATTTTTGGAGAATCCAAGACTATGCCAGCTACGATTCTTCCACTATACTATGATTTATTGAGCTAGCTTTTTAAAGGATAATACAAAATTTATTTCCTGCACTGAATACCAACAGAACAATGAAACAATAGATGTTACTGTGTGACTGAGAATCTTTTAAGTCAGGCATTGGAACAGGCTGCCCAGGGAGGTGGTGGAGTCACTGTCCCTGGAGGTGTTTAAGAGATAGGTGGATGTCGCACTTAGGAAAACGGTCTAGTGGTTGATAGGACTGGGACAAAGGCTGGACTAGATGATGTTAAATGTCTCTTCCAGCTGAAATGATTCCATGATTCTACAATTCTATTACTTTGTTTGAGACTATTTTTATCTGGAATTAATACTAATACAGCTTTGGACTAAATTCTGGCCTCAGGTAAAAAAACTAACCAAAATGAAAAAAAAATACATTTCCACTCCCATAAATAAAAAGCAAGTGCAACAGCAGAAGAACCTGTCCTGTTTCATCACTGTAGAAACACACAAGCCAAGAAGCTCTTTAAACAGTTTAAGAATTTTCTTATACTCGTAACAATTGTTTGATTGCCGAACTTATTAAGATCAACAGATAAACTTATCAAGTAAGTCTGACTGACACTCAGATAAGAGTCCAAGTTCAGATACTCATGAACATAAGTGAATTGCAAACTATACAAAAACTTCCATTTCAAATTTTGATCCAGCCTTTAAGGATACACATTCTTCAGGAGTTTCTTCATATATAGACATCTCATCAAATAGGACACAGGGACAGACAAAATGGTACGGATATAGTATGCTAATAGTATTGGTCATAAAGATGATACCTTCTTTTGGCTATTCAATAGGTAAGTATGAGGTAATGTGCTGAGAATAGTCTTGTGACAATGAGAAAACAGGAATTACTGTTTACAGCTGCTATTAAAAATTTCAAGAAATTCAGCATGAAAAAACCCTGAAGCTTAATTCAACTCTTATTAAGCAGTGTCTCTGTTCACAAGTGACCTACTGGTACCAAGGAATACCTTAACCAGGTCTTAAAGGTGAAGTTCAGCGCTTTGCAAAATATCAGTACAAATCCCAAGCACCAGGTGGAGTTTACATAGAATTTAAGAGGTGTGCAACTCTTGTGTCAATTTCCTGCTCAGAGATGAATGTACAAAGCAAACTACAGCGAAAGAAAGGTTATTGCACAGTATTTAAAGGGAAATACGACATTCAGGGGAAAAAGTAAATATCATCACAATCTCTGTAGTCTTCACTGCCTCACTAAACTAAAAATGAATATGATGGCTATGACTCAAGAGGAGTCTGTATAATACATGCAAAACTGGTACACAATTACACTTATTTATGTAGAAAATTTGGATTCCATCTAAAAACAAGTTCTAAATACCATCCAGTATCACATACTACATTGTTTGTTGTAAGCAGAAAAAAGAAAAATGGAAAAAAATATTCTAGAACAATTCTAGTCCCATTCTCTCTCCCTAAGATACAAAGCCACTAGGGGCTTAGGATGGCAGAAACAATCATAAAACTGCTGACATTTTTCCACTGCCCAGACTAGCAACATGAAATGAAGGCAAAGAATCAACCATCTAATGAGCGACTTTGAGTTACATGAAACTCATTACTGAGTTGACACTACCAAGGCTTTGTATTGCATATAGAAAAGATTTTTCTTTTTAAGTATGGCTTGGATTTTGTGAAGGAGAAGGAATTTAGATACTAATATATTTGTGCAGTTTTGCAATTGTAACTGTGCTATTTACTGAGTTTCCTGTGTCACAGTAGTATCTGATCTGTATAACACCACTTCTTCTCATTAAAATATGGATTTTTCTTTTCAGTTTGATATTTAAAAGGCTACAAAGCTTGATTTATGTTTTAACATTGAAAGAAAAGCTTATGGTTCTGCACAGAATTAGAGACTGCTAAAAAACTAGACAAATAACACATTCAAAAATTTTCAGGGAACGGAAAAACATTATACCAGTCTGTCACTACATTTAACGTCTCTTAAAAATGTGGGTCCTTTTTGACACAACACACATCTATAAGTAACAAAATCTAAAGCTAATTTCTGGGACATGTGTAATCATAAATGATTTGCATACTGATTTTAGCATGCAACACCAGTAGCTCTACAGATTTTTAATTTTTTTACTTAATATTTTCAGCACATTTAAATTCTTTTGTATGCTATTGCTCAGATTTCCTGTAATTCATAGGCTGTTTGTTTTTAAACTCATTTCGGTGCACTTTAAAGAAAGCTGGTGTGTATTAATGTGTATATTTATTTAAAGTTAAATTATATACTGCAAAATACCTAACACATTTTGGATTCTGTTTTCATTTTATTTTGATGGGTGTCTGGTTTGACTGATAATTTGTACATGGTATCTAGCAAATTTATGCTTTGACTTTTGACTGCTTATACCAAATCAACTCAGAGCTTTTCACCATTGCACTCAAAATTCAGTACTGCAAGTATAGCAATGACAGACAAAGATCAGGAGGAATTAGTGACTATGGCTGTCTCTCGCACTGCCATACACCTGGTCTTGCTGTTCACTGCCATTCCTTGTGAATACAGAGCCATCATTCCAGCCACCCCTTTATTCTTGTAGCTACATAACCCCATAAAAGGCAGCAGCCTTCTTTTTGGCTTTTGATTTGAGTTATGAACCTCAAATTCTGCAATTATGGATAGCTTTGCTTGCCCCCAAATCTTAGTATAATTTCTGGGGGAGTTACAATCCCATTCACACCCATCACAACCCCAAGACTGAAAGTAACTGGTGATATTTTCATGATAATTTTGGTTCGTCAGAAGCTGTTGGAAGAAATATGACAATCCCGGGCTCTGTGTGCCTGTTATAAAGAATACATATATCAAAAATATTCATTTTCCTTGAAGCAGCCAAGAGAGCCCACTTCAATATAGTTATATATTCTCACCAACTAGGACAAAGAAGTAGCATGGGCAAGCACTCAGAGTAACAGCACTAGAAACAGGAAATATTCACCAAGTTACTTTTACTTACAAAGACTTTTTGTTTGATCTTCACAAAGAGGCTTAAGATGGCTTCTTTGTCTCACTCTACTTATGCATAAATCAGGAAAAAATACTCGTTTAAGACTTCATGTGAATACTTAGAGAAAAGGGAAAAAAAATCCTATTCCACATTTATATAGTTAGTTATACTTTATGCCTCATCTCTCAGGACTAACACAGCATGTTTTCTTTCCGAAGAATTGCTAAATCATTTGATAAAGGATGACTCCCTCCTCTATTGATCTCTTCTAGTCATATCACTCTTCTTTTGACACAGCCTTTGCCAGCAGTAGGAGGAAACTATTATTTGTCTTAGCTCATCTTGATGCTGTGCTGTAGCTAAGCTCTTTGCCCTCTTTGTCAGCTCAGAACTGGCAATGAACTCTCCTTCTTCCACATGTTATGGCACTGCAAATATATACTCCTTTGTCATACATCATTAGTGGAGATGCTTCCTGTCAGGAGCACTGAGCTGTTACTGCCCAGAGGTTCCTACACTTGACAGGAAAAGGCAACGCCGAAGGTACAATGTTTGTAAGCTGGAGCAATGCTGGAGGGCATCTGGGCTCATTACTCACTTCTCCATTTGGAAACAGCATATTTATTGTTAAGACACCTTATCTCCATCAGGGTATCTTATTTCTGATATTATCAATATACTCAGTGTAAGTCATCAGCTCACTCAATTGTCAGCGTGCCAAATCCATGTACACTCATTTTATTGACCAACTCAAATCAGTCTGTTTGAGTAATTACAATTGTTTCTGTTTTTAGCCAATAGAAATGAATGAAGAGCTTTGGATTTTTTTTTTTTGCCCTTTATAAAAAGTCTAACTGTTTTAAAGGTTAACACACACATTGTGTTCCTATATGCAGGTCAAAAAAAGCTTTTCTTCACAGTGAATGTAGTTAGGAAGGCAGGTTATGGCTACTAATATACTAGTTCTGTGATTTTCCTGTAGAGAATCTAAATCACTTGACAAAGTCAAGTTGTCTGGAATAGCAAAATAAAAAGCAGATCTGTCCACAAATCTTAGCTGCTTTTTTATATAGGTTATGAAAGACAAAAGAGTAAAGCTGACTCTCCTAAAAGGATGTATTTTTAAAGTCTGTCCACAGTATCTGAACTCCCTTGAAATGATACCTACTGAGGTGCTGATAACCAACTCACCTACAAGTAAAAATTTTCACAGCAAATCATTTATAATAACATTAGAATCAAAAGGTCACACTTCTTAGTGAACTATGAGCATAACTCACTCAAGCATGACTTGATCTGTTGATATTAAAAGCCAGAGATAAGCAATATGGTTTATATAGTGTATTTAAAAATATTATTGAAATTGCTACTTCATCCATTTTTTAAATGTACACAGGCAATAATATAATTTTGAAATCTGCATCACCCTCTTTTGTCCTCAGGCATTTTACTCTATAATTTCTGGTTTCTCCCATCTAGTTGTTTAACAACAGAGTGCTCTGTCTCTATTGAATGACAGACTGCGTTCCTACATTCAAGAATAGTAGAGAAAAGCTTCTCTCAAGTCTATTCTGTATTTTAAATAATTAACATTTTCCTTTTGGCTAGTAATCAGAAGACTTAGGATTATTACCAACTGTGTCCCTTGCATACCAAGCAAAATCTTCCATTTTCCATTTAGTTCCTTGTTTTCATTTTCTGAAGGCTCCAGAAAATATTTATTAACAGTTTATAGAATGGCAAAATGGAATTGGTTGTCTTCAGTAACTCTTACCAAGGAGAGCAGTAGGAAACCCAAAAAAGTTATTTTGGGTGTTTAAGTTCAAAATTATTTTCTGACTATTACATATAAAAATCACCTAAGTAACATAAAAGAGGGCTAGAAGGAACAGGCATCTTCTGAAATTTATTTCTTGTTCCCTAGGAGATAATCTCCACACTTCTGAAGTAGTGAGGTTTTTCCTCCTGTATCCTCAGTGACGGAGGAGGAAGTGAAGAGATCCCTTAACACACAAAGCTGCAAAATCTACTAAAAGACAATGCATGGTGTTACAAGTCCTGTATGAGATAGTCACAATGATTACACTTGGCATTCAACAAAAACAAAAAGTAGCTTTGTCTATCACTCTCCCTGGCACAGCACTTACCTAAACTTTCCTTTTACTGCAAGATGTATAGAAAATATGTCAGCCTCTGATTTCAAATTGTGTGCCATTTAGAAATCTCTTGCTCCTCCTGTTCAGCTGGTACCATTAGGTTCTAAATGGTATTCTTTGACTTTTTTTTTTTTTTCTGAAAGCACGACCTTATCTTTCTCAGTTGTTACTTCGGTTACCAGCTCCAAAGTGGAAACATTGGGTTGTATTCAAACAGGCTTCCTGCATAGTACAATATAAACGACTGACGGAGCTGTCTGACCCAGCATTATGAAGCAGATTTTGCTCAAACTGACTCTTTAATTCACAGAAGTTCCATTAAACTAACTGTAATTACCAAAATTATTTCCAATTTAATTTACTGTCAGTTTAGTAGATTGTGTTCCTCACCATCTTTTTTCAAGTTACTATGGAAACAATTCAACAACTGATATTTCTGTCATAACTGACAGACAATTTCAGAGGAGTAATTTTAATGAAAACTGTTTAGTTTGATAAAGTGAAGTGGGAAGGGTTAGAGGTTTTATTGTGGGTTGAGGTTTTTGTTGTTTCGGGTTTTTTTAAAAGAAAACTTTCAAGTAGCTGCACATTACGGGGACGTACCAGTGGGAGAGAAATATACGAGAAGCAAAAGCTCCCTCTAGCGACAACGAAGGGGCCGATGGTACCGGGATGGAAACCGGGAAGAGCGCACAGCACACACGAGCCGTTCTCTTTCGTTTGCCTATTATCTTTCTCTCTCTGGTCAGGTACAAGAATACAGACACAGGAAAAATAATTCCTTTAATTAAAGGAGACAAGAAATAAGAGGTACAAAGGCAACTGAATTAAACTCTATGAAGGTCAGCAGCATCCCAAATTGTCACAATATATACAGTATTTTAAAAAAACAACCAACCAACAACAAAAATATTTACTTAGATTTAGAAAAGTGACACACTAAATATGAGGCTTCTCATCCTCCTTTTTCACCCTCCCCCCCTAAGATTTCCTAATAAAACTGAGACCGGAACAAGAATGTTGAGCTGCATACTGCATTCTCTGATAACCAAAGCAGAATAGGAAGACTTCTGCAAGACCACTCTATGCGATTTTCAGCACAGAACTAGGAATATGCACATTCCTCAATGCCAAGCCAGATTGCCTCTGCTTAACCTGGCAAATTTATGAGATCTGGAAAAAAATTTCCCCGCTTCAATAAGCAGCAAGAGGCAAGAGTTCAAGTCAGTTACCACAGACTTTTCATAAAGGGAGTCACTAGCCTGTAATGTAACACAAAGCACACTGCCTTTTTGGCACATGATCTTAAAGAACTGCTCTTAGCTTTAATCAGAGATGGCCAGAAAGCATTCCAGGAAGAGTTCTGGCATTAAGAAAAACCTATCTTTCTCAAGTCTCAGATCTCTAGTAGATAAGAAGTATTTTGTAAATGACCCTCAGTTCAACAGTGCTCAGATGCAAAAAACCTGGCTGCAGCTACTTCCCTAGAGATTACTCTGCTAGGATGTGGGTGCAAACTTGCAGGGGGCTGCATTGGGTATCCGCTTGCAGAGACAAAGTGGCCCTAAGCATCTCTGTATTTTCTCTTACTGTTTTCTTCACAGATGCAAAACTCCCTTATTCCTTACAGAGATGAGTTAAGGAAGGAAGGGAAGGGGAAAAAAAAAAAATCCCTCCAATACCTTGCTGATATGCTGGGTGCTGGGCTCAGTGTCCTATGTAGTACAGATGACTTAAACGGCATTTATAAGACAAGAAAGTTGCACACAAAAACCCCTCAAACTCAAAACCACATAACTGGAGCAAATCCTTCAAAGCAACAGTCTTGGATGAGAATGAGGGAAGCTAGCCTTTACTTGAGAGACAGTTTTCTTAGATGACCCTACACCTCTCAATCATCTATATGAACTGTGTGACCAAACAATGAAAGCCATCTTTGAAGACTGTTGAAAATCTTAAGTATTACTGGTTTTCACAAACCATTTAATTCTTTATTCAGGTCTTTCTCCTCTACTTTGAATTATTAAATTTATTTTTTTAAAAGGGTAATTAATACCACAGAAAGAGATTACATTTACTTACATTTCCCCCTTCCCAAACCTCTCGTAAGTCAGAAATGACTCATTATTCAAGTGAAAGAGTATGACAACAAGCTAACAAAGTCATTTTTCACATTTTTACAAAGTTAAAAGATACATGAATAAATGACTTCTGCTTTTAACACTAAAGAGGATCTGCAAGACAATTTTAGAATTTCTCTTCACTAGGTCACATAATACTCCTGAAGGCTAAAGAATGTGTTGGTAATTGAAAGGCAGACAACCCATACTTCTAGGTATTCTGTCCACATTATTAATTCAGTGACAGCTATTCCCATTTTAACCTGTTATTCAAACATGTTTCAAATTGGCAAGGCTTAGACAGACTTTTGGTAAAGCTCCAGACTTTCACTTCTGTTGAAATCAGCAGTAAAACTGAGAACTGAAGCAAGATTGAAGCTAAAATTATGAAATAGCCTTTAAAACTAAAGTTATGTCATAGGTATGGTTGGTTAAACAAACTTATAAAAACATATATGAGGGCAGATGTGCCCTCCAAGAGTGCTATTTCAAAGACATGCACTAAATTGGTCAGGAAATACTCCTGCAGCCTGTAAAATCATTTCATTCTGGAAAGCTCCAAATGTGACAGCCCTCTGCATTTATCTAAAGGCAAAGCTCTATCTTCTACATAAAACTTTTATCAGATAATGTCTCTCCAAAATAACACATAACTCTAGACATCAAAATTTTGTCTATATAAAGGAAGAAAGGAAATGCAGATACTTTCAAAACTTAAGGTGAAGCATTATTCCCTGTTTTTTTGTTTTACAGTCTTTGCACTCATGAAAATAACTGTAGCAAAATATTTAATGTAAACTATTTTATCCAATATACCATATAACTGGTGAGTGCATGTGCAATAGAAAATATCTATAAAAACACATATTCAACAATTTCTAATAAATTCCTTATGCATTTCCTAAACACTGGCTATGGAAGTGTTGATCTAGCAATAATTTGACTCTCATCTGTAATAAGACTAATTACAAATATAAACTCAAAGCATAGAGGAAACAGTCAGTCCCAAGCTATCATCTAACTGGAATTCAGTAACAGCCTTCAGGAATGTGTTCACCTTGTTCAAAGACAAGTTTCTGTCAAAAGTTGGACTGTCTTCTTTTAAGACAGTTACTGACTGATGGATTAGTGCTAGGCTAAGGGACAGTTATGGTTCCTTCTATAGAATAAATAAGCTATGCAATGAATAGGTAATTGCTTCTGTCAAATACTTTAATTGCAATTTGTATATGTTTTACTCTCCGGGTATTATAAAAAGCTAATTATCTGTACCTTTGCTGCCTCCTTGCTTCTGAAAGGGTATATACTCTTGCAGATGTAGACAATCAGTGGCAACCTTTTACCTCAAGAAGAGGTAAAACATTCTTAAAATTATACAATACTTCTTCACCTCCCAATTCCCATTCTTACTTGCTTCCCCCATCCATGCAAAAACTCCTTTCTTCAGTGTACTTAAACACACATACACACTCAATCACTCTCTTTCCTTTAAAAACCCTATAATAGCATAAAGCAAGTTTGGCATTCTGCTCACTATCCCAAGTTATGTGGCTCAGAAGCCAGTCATTATTTGTCTGTCTTTTAACTGCATAAGGAAAGAATTAAATCTCATATAACTGCTTAGGGATTATCTAAGGATGAATTTCAGAATTAAGCCATCTTTTCCAAGTAAACATAAAACAACTGCTGTTTGCTCCCAGTTACCTTCTCCAGTGTTTTCTTTCACCCTTGTTTTAAGCCTTTGTGCTGTTGTTCAGCACTACCTAGCTACCTCACTTTGAAGTCATTACCATCTCACCCTACATTTAGAGGGCCTAGTCTATTTTGTAACAGTTACAACATACTTCAGGAAAAAAAATGTTAATAGATACAGAGGTATAACAACAATCTCTTTACAGTTAAGTGCCCAAAAAATGTTGTAGCTACTCTTTTTTGATATGAAGCCATTTATTGAGAATAGGCTCTCAATTAAAGAATAGACACAACACAAAGCAGTAAAGTATGTTTTTCTTCAGAGAATGTTTGCAAGTATTAGAGAACACAAGACCTAATAGGACACATTGTTAAAAGTGGATAGTTCAAGGATATGTACATTTTAGTTCCATTCAAATTTTAAACATGAAGATGTAACACCTGTGTAAACCTGTCTTTGAAGACAGTCATTGTGGTTTTGCATGTGTTTTATAAAATGCAGATTTTATCTTCAGAATGTCTTTGATTCCCATTCTACACAGAGGTAAGAGCAAAAGCCTATACAACAAGCAGGACTTGTGAATAATGCATATAAAGAGTCTCAGAGTGCAAATGAACTTAAATTGTTTGTCAAATTAGAAGATCAGATACTTACGGCTCAGACACCAATTTTTTATCAAATGCTACTGGACTTGCTGTTCCCTGGGAAAAAAAAAAAAGAAAATTCTTCTATAAAAATGGTGAAGGGAAGTGTAACTCTGTTATATTACAAAACATGGTAACTAAAAAGAACAACAGTTGGCAAGGCCATTTCACACCATGTCGAGGGTCTTACATGTCAGCTGTTACATGATACACTATACATCCTAATGAGCTAAACCACTTTTCCCAAAGACAAATGTCATTAGAAACATTTTGTCTAGTATGAGCCTAAGGAATCTTGACACTAGAGAAAGAAGGAAGCTGGATCCCATTCAGGAATTTAAACAACACAGAGAACATAACAGGTTTGGCTGATTTTTTTCAGCATTGATTTTGGTGATTTTTTCTTTTCCTCCAAAAGCGTGTTTGACCAAAGGTGTTTTGGTTTAGTTTGGTTTTGGGTTTTGGGGTTGTTTGGGTTTGGGTTTTTTTGAAATACAAATGATGGGTTTGAAATTCAGACATTCTTCAATGCATGATTGAGTTGTGAATAAATTTTTGTACTACTATTTCCTTGCTCTCATTGCCAGTTAATCACGTGGCATTTCTCTCACTGGATAAACTAAATGTGAAAAAGGTTTATTCTTCCAACTAAAAACTTTCCACAAACACTCTCAAGTCTTAAATTAATCTCTTTAAAAGTATTAAGACAGATTTCTAAATAATTGCTTCTCTTTTTTTTTTTCAAAGATAAAGCTTTGCATCCTTATCTCAATGAATTTTTGCAACACCTTTGTTTACTATTGACATTCATATAACATACTTCTATCAGGCTCCTATCGCAATAAGCTCTGCAGTCCATAAAAACCCTCCCAAAGCACAGGTTTAGCACATGAGGAACAACAGACATGAAAAACCAAAAAAAATACACATGATAATGAAAGCCCCAAATTGTAACAAAAATTATGTTTAGAATTATGAGCTGAGTTCATTAAGTGCTTACCCAGGGTTAAACTGTAATGCTTAAATGTACAAAAAAAAAACCCTCAACTCCTCAGTTAAAAGTAATTATTTAATATTCTGAATTTCTATTGCTTATTCAGCTCTGTTTAATTAGGGTTGTGGGCAAATGACAGGTCACTGACTAGATTTTGCATGAAATTCAGTTTAACGAACAAGACGTGGGAAACTATTGGACATGACTAAAAAAAAGATCACCAGGAATTACAAATAACACTGAGATGCTGACATTATAGATAGGGCTGTGAGAGTGGTTGCCCACATGTGCTTAAGAGGGAGTTACAGGAGAAAATGCCAGACATCAGAGATAATTGGACTGGACTCCTGTGGACCTTTTAGGGAGTAAAGTCATTCAAGGCCAACAGCACCTAGGCAACCATATCAGTAATACCATATAAGGCTGAGATTATCAAAGTAACAGTATCTAAGTAACCCAAATCTGAGCACTAGATGTAGCAAAACTGTGACCTACGAGGAATAAGTAATTTGGAGTGGGTTGTTTATGTGGGAGGAGTCTGGGATGGAAAAACAGCAGTATTAAGGACAGCAAAAACATGGGCCAGGTAAGGGCAAAAGGAAACAAGGAGGCAACTCGTATTACCAGTGCTGCACAGAGGCATTTGTCAGACAGCCTGGAGTCTCATCGCTCCTCTTCTTCTGACCATATCACAAAACTCAAGCCTGCTTTTCTGGTCAGGAGAACCAAAGTAGGGGCAAGCAGGGTGCTCTTCCTGACCAGCAAGGGCATTTCTGGCTGGCACAAAAGTTTTGCTTGCTGTGCCTTCTACACCTGCCAGCACAGGGAGTTGCCCACTTCCTAACAGGCTCTTCAGTTAGTAAGTCTTAATATTCTCCACAAGTTTTAACTTCTTTCTTTGTTCTTTACTGGCTTGTCTTCTTTCCCTAGGTAAAAGTTACAGAAATCAGACAATGCACACAATACACCAACTGCTTTGTCTGATGAAAGTTGATACCAAAAAAGGTTCAAAGCAATGGCCATGTAGGCTCTGTAGTATTTTTTTTTTACAGTTTAATTGTATTCTTCTTCAGGAGTATTTAAACAGAATACTCTTTAAAATTTAAACTTCATTATATAGTATTAGATTTAAGCAGGAGTCACCAATGCCTGCTCATATTTTCATGTGAAGACCATGTTATACACAAAAATAACTCGGTAAATAAATTTGAAGGAGGTTATTTCTCTTTTGCGGAAAACTTTCTCCAATTCTACAGTGATAAATGCAATCAATGCTTCTTTGTTTTCTAAGGAGGCATTGCAAAATGTTTTATCTTTTTTTTATATGAAAAAAATGCAAAAAGGTCTTAAACAAAAACTGAATTTGAATGATTCCTTTTAGTGTCTGTGTAAGGCCAAAACAACACCTCATAGAGCTGAAAATTGTGCAGTCTATTTTAAAACAAACAAATAAAACTTCATATAGCAACTGTTTTTCATCACACTGTGTGATTAGGACATTAGAAACTAAATGAAAAAGCTCTTATCTGGAGGAGGAGGGAAATAATTTTTAAAATGGAAAAAGACACAAAGAAAACAGACAACAAGCAAGTGTTAACAAAAATAAAGTGGGGGAGGACACAACATTTCAGCTGCATGCCTAACATGTTCTGTCAGCACAACTCACAAGCTGATTGTAAAAGCAATGTGCAGGATGAGGAAACTCTACCTTGCAATTCATCTGAATTTTAATTTAATAAAAAAGGTAATCATCCAAGCTTGTGATTCTTTAGCTACACCTGAACATAAAATGTAAAGCTTCATCCCAGAGGAATTTCCTCATTATTTATTGCATGGTTTGATTGCGCAAGACATAAACCAGGTCTGCAGCAACAAGAATATTTTGGCAAGAGAGAAGAAAGCATACAAATACTGCTTTTAAACTGCCTCCTTCACTTGGGCTCAAGCTGATACACCAAGTTCACCTATCGTTCCTTCTATCTGCCAGGCTGCTGGCTTCCATTGTGACTTGAGTTGCAAACAAGTTGCTCAGCTCACAGGACAGGTAAGACCAAGCTGAATCATACTTTTGGTGAACTTCATCCCTACAGGCATAGATATGAAATGGCACTCCACTGGTTTGAACTAGCTCACCTCATCAGATCTTTACATATTTGGGGTTTTTTTAATGCAAAGACACATAAATGCTAAACTATGGTGTTTAAAACACTGCTTACACCGGCCCTGTTGATTCTGCTTAAGTCCTAAAATCGTAAGTCTGACTTGTAGGGCAAAGAAGTGCTCGTCCCACTCTAACTTTTCTTCCTACCCAACTGCCCACTAAAAAGCAAATCCTGTATGGGAAAAATCTTCTCTAGAAACATATCAATCTGTGAGCACAATGCAAATTAGTAAAGCTACATTTGCATGCCAAGTAGTTCTTACACTACCTGAATTCAGCCTTGCCAAAATAAGAGACTAGTTCAAAACAAAGGTAAACCAAGTTGTGAAGCCTTATTGGCTTTAGCTACCTATGCTAAACCATGCAAATACCAAACGCTACAAACACAAAGCGTCCAAAAATGCCAAAGAAACACACCTCTCCTTATGAGGTTTTGGTGTTTTTTCTTCCTTTCTGCACATCTTTGAACTGGACTAATAATTGCAGTCCATGGGACTGTCTTTCCAGTATCTGTTCTCCGCCCCATCACTGTTTTTCTCCCTCCAAAACTAGTCTTCATCGTCCTTTGAAGCTCTTGACTTCTGTCACACTTGCAACACCGGAGGCAGATATTTCCATCATCTACTGAATTAAATTACGCCAGATTGAATAAACACAATTATGGGATTTAGGGCCTCATAAACACCAGCCTAAGAAGGAATAGAGAAGCCACTGGCAGACTGCATTTCCCAATACAGCCATTGCAACCACAAGCTGTGTCAAGGAACTAAAGATGAAGAGTCCCTCTACAGACAATGAGGGGAAAAGCCTTTAAACACTCAGATCTGCTCCCATCAGGCAAAAGGGCCTGTTTAAATTTCTACCTTACAAATCCATGAATCACTTCAAAGGGCCCTTCCTGCTCTCTCTCTCACATATCTGTCACTAATTTGCTCCCACCAGACCTTCCTCAGGGCTCAGCCTTGCTCACCTCTTCCTCTGTAAAGCATACCCTAGGCTTGCCCCCAGAGAGCCCAGGAAGCTATTGGTCTTCGGTCTTGACAGAGATGCCATCCCATGTCCCTCTGCCAAGCACCCGCCACAGCTTTTACAGCCCTCCAGCAGATCATACCTACTGAGAGGCCACACCTGAGGAAAGGCTCGGTAGCTGCTCTCCTGCGCTAGCTTGCTTAAAGCCTCGTCCCTTAGACAATCTTCTAGTTAAAACACAACCGGGTCTGTAATTTGTTTTCCAGCAACGATGTCTAGCTCGGGCCTGGCAGCCGCTCTGCCAGCCAAGCACACCCCGCTCCCGTCAGCCCCTTCAGGCCCAGCACAGCCACCGGTGCTCCAGAAGCGGAGCAAAACACAGAAACGGCGCAGACGGCTGCCGATGCTATTTGTAACTATCGAAGCCTCAGCAGTGGGTCCCCGAAGAAAAAGGCGTCAGTGCTCGAGGCGAGGCAGCAGGACGCTGCACCCCTGCCCCGCGCCCCTCACTTCAGTGCCGCGCTTCAGGGACACACCGGAGCGGCGGCGGGAACAGGGAGCCGCAGGCTTCAGAAAGCCGCGGAGCAGTGCTCGCGACTCGGCGCTGCGGGGCGCTGCTGCAGCCCGCACGGTGGAGACACCTTCCCCGGCCGCTCCCTCCCGGCCCCTCGTGGCCCCTCACACCGGCGCCCAAACGCCGGGCACGAGCGCCCCCTAGCGCGCCGCCGCGGAACTGGGTCAGGCGCCCGAAGTGTGCCGAGGGGGCGGGGCCGCGGCGCCGCAGGGCGCGGGGGGCGGG
>WBNH01009704.1:60801-82008 GCA_013401255.1 Urocolius indicus
CGGGCCGCGGGCAGCGCTCGGACGAGACGGGGAGCCGACGGCAGGAGGCAGTAGCGCGGCCCGGCCCTGTGCCGGCGGCTGCGGGCGCCGCCGGGGCCCCGCTTGTCTCGCCCCCGCAGCGCCGCGTCTCCCCGGCGCGGCAGAGCGCTGCTCACGCCGGCCAGAAGCTTTTCGGGTGTAAGTGTCCTCCTGAAGGCCCGGTAGGTTCTAAGCGGTGCCATTGTCTGCCGCACGTGCGGGCCTTCCTGAGGTTTCGTTTTGCTCACGTATTTGATGCCTCTCGGGCTGAAAGCGACAAGGCAAGGTAAACAAAGAAGGTAGGTGAAAACTGGAGTGGGGTCATCGGTATAACGAGTCACTACATCCACTTCGTTCCGTAGCTACGAAGCACTGTTTTCTAAAAGGCCTTAATGACCATTTACACGTGAGGCGGAGTAATTAACTGGAGAGTTTACCAGCAGTGACCTGCTTCCGCTGCTGGGTGGTGCTGGTATTAACAACTATGCGTTACCCGTCATGCATGCGGCAGCCTAATTTGTGCGGGGATGGGCAACTGCAGTGTTGAAAGATTGTTAGAGGTGGAAGGCATGTAATGAGAAGATAGTGCTGTATGCCAAACACAAGCAAGAAGGATTAGGGTTTTTTTTTCCTTTTACTAAATTATCTTAAAGGTATCAATGTCATGCAAGAGTTTAAAATTGACAGCAGTTTTCCGCTTGGATGAGCTGTGCTGCTCAATATTAATTACTATAGATTAGATTTATCATGGAATGTTAAATTTTCAGCTGCCTGCAAACAGCAAGTAGTTCAACTGTATCTTATTGCCACTGAGAGGTCACATGAACGTTCTGTTAATCTGGTATTTTAACCTATATATAAATGTATAGGAAAGTGAAAACAAATAGGTAATAGTTTGGTCAAAAGGGATTGAGAGAACAGGCGTTAACACCTATTAGTTAGATGAACTTTGTTGGAGTTATATTGTCGTGCCAATGTAGGCCTTGATTCTGGATCTGTTTCTGATTAAATACATAGTTGTAGCTTCTTTCTGGGCATGGGTAGTATTAAGAATTGCTCTAAACTGTAATCCTGTTACCAGCAAAGACATGAATGCTCTCTCTTTTAAAGATTATCCTGCAAGATCTTTTTTTTTTTTCTGGGTTAGTGTTCTGATGGGTTTGTTGGCATATCTTTTTTTGTTAGATTCCTTAAAATATGTGGGAGAAAAACATTATTAATACAGAGTATGTAGATTTATGGAAGCCTGTGCTTTGCTACTGATGGGTATTTTGTTCTTTAAGCCCTACGATATCTGTTTTTTACATTTATTGCGCTTTAGAATATTTCACTTTTAATATCAGTGTTCCATTTTTGTTTCACTAGTTTATTATGCTTTTTCTTCATTGCATGTCAAAGATACTCAGATCTATGAAAACAGAACTTTTGGGAAGTCCACTTTAAGAACTAGTGTTTCAGTTGTTTGCAGTTGCATGATTGTAGCTTTTTTACTATGTATAATTTAAAAAAACCCTCAAAAGATGTCTGTATACAATGTAATTTCTTAATATCTGTCCCCTGTTTGTTGCTGTAAGATGTTTAGGTGGAGTGGGAGAAGAGATGATGTCTTTACTGTCAAAAACTCAAATTGTAGAAGTGTATGTCTGTTGTGTTATTTGACCACATAAAGTATAAGCAAGACAGATCAAGTGTTGCTGTAGAAAAGTGATGGTCCTGACAGTAGAAGTACTATTAAAAAAAAAAAAAATTCTTGTAGAGAATTGTCTGGACTTACTCATATTTTTCAGAACAGTGAGGTTAAATAAAGGCAATGATCTGTATATTTCTGCACACGTAATTTGTTGAAATGAGATGAAAACTCTTACTGATAGATAAGGAAGAATAAAATGGTTATTGTGAGGATTGACTGATAGGGTTGAATGATAAGCTGAGGCAGCCATTTTGTTGTTAATGTGATGCTGTGACTGAGGTGAAAGACAAATGGGTTGAAACAAATTGTCATATTGTAGGTTTGATAGAGTAAGTCATGTTAATGAAACTCCACTGTGATTCTTCCTGTAAGATAATGAAGATAAGCAGAAAAACTAGTTCTAGTTATTGTGTGTGTTCTAGTTGTGTTAAAATCCAAGTGTAGTTCCTTTATGCATATACCAATGTCAGAAATTTTTAACGTTTCAGCATGTGAGTGATTTCTAAACATTCATTTTTTCACTTTGCTTTATTAGGGTTTTCTTTCTTCCTGACAACATTACTTGAGTTGCTTAGAAAAGTACTGATTAATCAAAATTAAAACTAATTGTGTAACTGTTTCAACTAGGCATACAGAAAGCTGGCCAAGGAATATCATCCTGATAAGAATCCAAATGCAGGGGACAAAGTAAGACTTCTTTTTTTATATTATTGAAGTTTGCTGTTACAGTAGAATCCAAGGGACCAAATGCAGGCATTGGGGGCTTGCTGTTAGGAATTGTTAAAAAATAACAACTGTGAGAGGGAACCCTGTCTTGTCTATTTGCCAATCTCAAAGTGTACTAGTGTACCACGTGAAAAAAAGGCAGCAGTTGACTGAGTCAAACTGGTTGAGATGGTAATGCTGAGAGGAAAAACTTCCTCTCTACATCTGCTGATATGATGTCAGCTGGCACTGACATCTATATAAGTGGCTGAAAAGTAGTAAATTTTTTGTATTTTCCAACGTGGAAAAATATATTTGTGGAGGCTCCTGAAACTGCTGCAGTATAAAACAAATTGCATATGCAGGAAGGTTGAATTAGAATTGTTACACTATTTGCAATTAAAGAAAAAACACCTTTCAAAGCTGATTGAGCTGGTTCTCTTTTTAACAGAACTGAGGTTCTAATGGTTGCTTAGAGGTGAGCAGAGACTGAAAAAATATTAATTTGATTCAAAGACAATGTTGATAAGCATTTTATTAAGTTAATTGTTAGTGTATTTTAAGTGATTAACAGATCTTAAAGTCTTTGCCAGTAGTATGTAACTGGGGTGTTTTGTTAGTTTTTGCAGTATTGTGTACTTGGTGGTGTTCCTGGGTTTGGTTTTTTATTTGTAAGAAAACTGTCTTGTGCTAGGCACTGTAAAGATCAAAATCAATGACAGTTTGGAATAAAAGGTAATATTGTATGATACAAGGGAACATAACTAAGCCCAAGTCTGACTTCTAAGAACGAGAATGAAAAACTGTTCTAAATTATCATGCGCTGTTCTGACTTTGTTCTTCTTCTAGTTCAAAGAAATAAGCTTTGCCTATGAAGTACTGTCAAATCCAGAGAAACGTGAGCTATATGATAGATATGGAGAACAGGGTCTTCGAGAAGGTAGCGGTGGAAGCAGTGGAATGGACGATATTTTCTCCCATATCTTTGGTGGTGGATTGTTCAATTTCATGGGTGGTCAGAGTAGAAGTCGTAATGGTAGAAGAAGAGGAGAAGATATGATGCATCCACTCAAGTGAGTATCTTAATACACAAATTTGTGCTTTCGAGCTTGCTTGATCAGTGCTTTGCTGTGTTGTATTCTTGATGTGCTTTTTAGTTGAGAGATTCTGCATTTGCTTTTCAGACCTGTATGTCTTGTAGCCCAGAAGGCAGTCATCTTGAGATACTTTTCAAAATTGATCTTATAGACTACCCTAATATTTTTTGTTTGCTATTAGCCTGTGTATGCTTTGAGCATTATTTTCCTTGGTTTTGCTCCTTAATGATGTTTGGAAGTTCTAATCTGGAAAAGCATTCAACAACCAAGTATTACTCTTAGCTGGATTCTTAGGGAAGCAGAGGTACTAAGGCTCTGGGAAGACTTCAGTTGTGCCGCATTTGTAGCGTAATACCTGCTGGAACTAAAGTTAAACTGTGTAATTTCTGGAAAATGTGTGGTGGGTTTGGTTTAACATTTGGGGTTTTTCAAAGCCATGCGTGAATATCACATCTAATTGTGTTTTGTAGATCTCTGCTTGCAGTCCTGACTGGCTTTTTGCTTGCAGAGCAGGTTCTTTCTGAGTTTTGAAGTTAAACTGCATTTCTCCTGTGACTGACAAACAGTGCTTAGTGAAGTCTGTGAACTTCTAAACACACATTGTATTATTAATCACCTTTGGCTTTGTAGTTTTGTAGTTATTTGTAAACAGTGATGCCAGGCAACCTTTTCTCAATACATACATTACCAAACGTTTTTAGGAGAAACGATAAATGTGTTCATAAACTTCTATCAATGTTATGAAGGTTTTTGGAGTTTGAGAGTGTATTCAAGAGCTTGTAAAAAAACCCTGCATCTAAAGGAATCTAAAAAATCTAAAGGAATTAAGTGGCCTTGGGGACCTGCTAACCCCTCCCAGCTAATAAGTATTGTGTATGTGTTCCTATGTATGCACTGTATAAATATCGTCAGGACTGTCTAGAGAGGTTTGGTTTTTACCTGCATGGTGGAACTGGGGGGAAAAAAAAATCAACTATTACTGCATAATAAAACCTAAAATGCAAGATCAGCTTGTTTCCTATTGAGAAACACAATCCAATCCTATCTGCTTTATTCTGATTAAGTAACAGCTTCTCACTGAAACGATGTTATGTATTATGTGTGTATTTTCATATGTATGGAATTGTTTCAGTGACTCTGAAAACTAAAACGGTGCTTTAAAAGTCTCATTGGCAGATTTAGGGAGTTTATGAAGATGTTTTTCTTTATTTGTCCCAGGCAAGTATTTTAATTGCATGAGGCGAGTAAGTTGTTTAATAACTCAGGAGAAATGCTCTATTTTTTTAGAGTCTCTTTAGAAGATCTGTATAATGGAAAGACAACTAAACTACAGCTTAGCAAGAATGTCCTTTGTAGTGCATGTAATGGGTAAGTTTGTTTATATTTTTGAGTATTTCAAAAATACTGTATGTGAAGAGGATGAGGCAACACCTTTTTTTCCATAGTGTCCAGTGATGGGACTAGGACTAATGGATGTAAGCTTGAACACAAAAAGTTCCATTTAATCACAAGGAGTAACTTATTTACTGTAAGGGGGAGGGAGCCCTGGCACAGGCTGCTCCGGGGGAGTGTGGAGTTTCCTTCTCTGGAGACTATAAAAAACTGCCCTGAATACATTCCAGTGTGACCTGGTCTAGGTGGACCTGTTTTAGCAGGGGAGGGGGACTAGATGATCTTTAGAGGTTCCTTCCAACCCCTACCATTTTGTGATTCTGTGGTATTTGACTTACTGGAGCCTGCTCTCAGACTAGAAAACTGTGGAACTTGAATGATACTGTTGATGGTATTGGAACTATTCAATGGCATTGTTTGGGGAGACAGTGGGGAGAGAGAACCTAATTATAATTGGCATTGGAGTTAAGCATGTTAACCTACTGTGGTAAGGGTGGGGGTTGGAGGGGTTTTTTTTTTTATATTTCTGAAAATCCTTGTTTTCCTGCAACTGGTGTTTCCTATTCTAGGCAGGGAGGGAAGGCTGGAGCAGTTCAGAAATGTAATGCTTGTCGAGGTAGAGGTGTACGTATCATGATCAGACAGCTGGCTCCTGGAATGGTTCAGCAGATGCAGTCCGTATGCTCTGACTGCAATGGAGAAGGTAGGCCAAGCGATTCTGTGTTACTAAATGCGTTTAGTTGGATTGAACTTCCTGGTTAAATCTTAGGAGGAATTAATCCCAGAAATTTTGCAATTGGGAATCGGTCTGATGTCCACGTGGAAAAATCACTTACTTGGAACAGCAACAAGATTTACCGTGTTTAATGTGCTGACAAGCAGCCTGGAAGCTTAAAGAGTAGGGATGAATTGTTTCTAAAAACATGTAGATGTGAGTATTGCTGTTACTCCTGTGTTAAATTAAAAACCAAGATGTTGTTTTAGGAGCTTTTTTTACTAATATTCAAGGACAAATTCAGGCTAAAAATGAAAACATGAAGTTGGATTTTAAATTCTTCCAAGTAAGATGATGGCTTTTGCTGAATTGGTTGGTTGTAGGAATCTATTTATGGGTGACTCCTTTTTGGGTCTTCTGTAGTTGACAGAGTAGTAACGTCACCTCGTGGATGATTTTGCTCTTCAGTACTCTGAAATTACGGAGAGTTGTATTTTGTGACTTGTCAAAACATTTTCATAAATTGTGTTGTCTTTGAACATCTTGTTTACACATTTTACATACCTAACCTACAGATGAAGTTGCTTCAACTGCATTGCGATGTTATATTTTGTTTCACAGAAACTTGCTATAAGCTGGCAAGTCTAATGTCTTAAGCCAAGTGTATCTGTTTGTGGTACTTAGGGCAGTATTGGAAGTAAGTACTGAGATTCATATGTGCACGTAGTACGTATGACCTAATCATTTGGTTACTCTAAATTAAGACAATAGCTTACTTGAAAAACAAAGGTGAAGTGGAATGGAGAATTTGGCTGCTTTGGTTAGTTGAACTCCACTTTACTGGGAAAAATAGTTGCCTTGCTAGAGGTAATGAACAATGTGAAACACTGTTCAGTTTCAGAGTACGAGTGAAATCCCTTATGTGTCAGGGATTTATTTTGTGTTGTTTTTCTGTGTGTGGGAGAACCTATATATTCTTGCATTAAACTAATTTGACCAGCTCTCTTCCCTCCATTTTGTATGCAAGACTGGTTCTACTGGCTGCACTTACATAGTACTTTATTGTGGGGGTGCTATAGTGGAAAATGTAGCTGTCAATGAACAGAACCTAGTAACTCTTTTTTCACTGCTATTAACAGAAGCAGAACTAAGCTTCCTAAATTCATGGACATAATTTGAAATGTGTATTCTGACTTCTAAATGGGGGATGATGCTTCAGTTTGGTTGTAGCTTCATCCTTTCTCTTATAGCTGTAATCCTCCAGCTCAACTGGAATGGAAAAGGAGGCCTTTTTTTCCCACAGTTGTAAGTTGAGTGGCAAGGATGCTGAAGTCAAATTAAGATTTAAGGAATGCTAGAAGCTAAGAAGCTATAAACAAAGTCATGTTTTGGCTTTCTCTAAAACACCCTGTTTTCACAATCATAGATAAGACAGTGTGGAATGTTATGTGTGTGTTTGTGATGTTGTCTTCTTCTGTGCCCCCCTCCCCCCCCCCCCCCCTTTTTTTCTGTTCCCCCTCAGCTAGGTTAATTTGAGCCTGACTTTCCTTTCCTGAGGAATTCATAAAGCAACATATAAGTCACTACTCGTATGGCACATATTCTTCAGCCTACATTAATTAGGTTTTTTTCTTTAGATTAAGAGACAATTGTGAGGAAATCTGTGAACTGAAAATTTCTTTCTTTAGGTGAAGTAATTAATGAAAAAGACCGCTGTAAAAAATGTGAAGGGAAGAAAGTGATCAAAGAGGTAAAAATACTTGAAGTCCATGTAGACAAAGGCATGAAACATGGACAAAGAATTACATTCAGTGGAGAAGCAGATCAGGCTCCAGGTGTGGAACCAGGTGATATTGTCCTCTTACTCCAAGAAAAGGAGAATGAGGTAATGCTTTTGAGTTTATATTTTAAATGCCTTTTAACATTAAGTCTTTAATATTTAAGTGATGTAGATGGCTGTTCATTTTAAAGTCATATCATTGCAGCTCTGGGAGAGATAGTGAATAGCTTTTAATAGATTTATAGCAAGTAACGGGGCTTTAATGGTGAGGCAGAACAAACTTTACAACTCTGTAGTTATAGAACATGCAGAGTCTGCTGCTGCTTCCTAACACAAATACAAGCTGGCTTTCTCAGGTAAGCTTGAGCTGGCTTTAGTACAGTGGACACAGTGAAGAGCCATTCAGGATGTTAACTTCAGTCTGCTTTGCTTGGGATGCTGACAAAATGCTAGGTGTTGCTTTTTTTTAACATTTTGTGACAAAGCAAGGAACTCCTATTGAGATTCCCAGATGGTGATTTCCATCTCTGCCACTGGGGTGGTGGAAATGCATCAGAATGCTGTTGTTACGAATGCATTTAACAAAAAGAGACATGTTTGTCTTATACTAGTTTAAGACTCAGCCTTGAATTAAATACTGTAATTTATCTTTTTCTCTGTTAAAACTCCTTTAGGGCAGAGTTGAGGTGATCGCTTCTTTTTTTAAAAAGGTTTTTGTTTACAAAAGTCAGATATTAGTAGTGATGAAATGAGAAATTCTGTGGAAAAAATGCTGAATGGAATGATGGGTGGTGGGGGAAGTTCTGTTGTGGCAGAAAGAATAGCATTGGGTACAAATTTAAATTTCAGTCACATATTAAGGAGATAGTGTTGGTTACCTGAAAATTAAGTTCTTTGTAAGCTTTTCAAAGCTGTCTCAAGGACTACTAATTTGTCAATCAGTTTTGCATAGTTCTTTAAACATTCTTTTCTCTTGTATAATACTGGTTGTAATGTGGCATCACAGTTGATTTTTGGCGATGAAAGTCTGTAAACAGTCAGATGTGCTTTACAGCACATTCCAGATGGTGAATACCACTTCTGTTGTCTTCTAATGAACTGCATCTAGTTTTACAGTATCAACAGATCTGAAAAATACTGCACCTTGTGTCCTAGTGAGTAAGACTAGACTGGCCTTTAGTGTTGTTAAAATTTCCCTTGATGTGGAAGTCACGGTTCTGCCAGTGGATAAAATTTAAATTTACTCTGATTAATAGTCCTGAGTGTTATGGCTTAAAGATGATTTATCAGATCTGTAAACTTGTGGATCAAAGCTCTGAAGCAGATATGTATGATGACTAGTTAAATGGTAGGAAACAAAGCTGTGTTTTTTGTGCTCTGAGCAGGGAAAGTGTCAAGTTTTGTTTATAGGTTGCTTGTATAGAAGATCGTACGGAAAAGTGAGGACTGCTGCTATACAGGCCTTCTTGTTAAATTTGGACCTTCTTTCATAGCACATAGTGTGGTTTGTCATATGTGGCATTTTCATCAGGCACAAACTGTCCCAAGTGTGTTAAGCTATTTGAATTAACAGAATCAAGTAAACTTTTAATGAAAGCTGTTGTTCTGACATTTAAGAATAAATATAAATGAATTCTGAGTAGTGAGTCTTGTGGAGATAGGGTTATAGGACTAGAAAAGATGTCTCCTGTTTTGGGGTTTTTTTAGGTGTTCCAGCGGGATGGGAATGACTTGCATATGACACACAAGATTGGACTTGTTGAAGCATTGTGTGGATTTCAGTTCACATTTAAGCACCTTGATGGACGTCAAATTGTGGTTAAATATCCTCCTGGAAAAGTAATTGAGCCAGGTAAGCTTGACCTGATAAGGGCTCTTTTGACTGCTTTTGTGATTCTTGAACACTTAGTCCCATTTCTGTCCTGTTAACCAGGCTACAGAATGGACAGAATTATATGCAGAAAGATCTGTTCTGAAGTAGCACTCTCCAGCTTACCTGTTTGAATTGCAGGTTGTGTTCGTGTAGTCAGAGGTGAAGGAATGCCTCAATACCGCAATCCTTTTGAGAAGGGAGATCTTTACATTAAATTTGATGTTCAGTTTCCTGAAAATAACTGGATTAGCCCAGAAAAGCTTTCAGTAAGTAGTTTCTCTAATATAAATATGATGGTCTTGACAGTAAATGCAAAATGTGTGTGATGTACTTCAGTTGCCTTTTTCAGTGCTTAAATTTAGATGCAAGTACAGATACTGTTGTAATATTGTTTATGGGCAACATGTAACTAGAAAATACCCATTGGAATATGATTTTATGGAACCTGCTTAAGAGCTGTGCAGATGTTGGGCTGACAAGGGCAGAAGAATCTTCCTGCTGCAGTGTGATAAATTTTTGGAGTGCAGCTGTAGTTACTGATTGCTCTTTTGGTTGATAAGTGAAGCTGTTAGTTTTCTTTGAGTCTTGCAATTGATACAAATATTTTGGGTACTTTTAAGGGAGTCTGCTCTTTGGGGTTTACATCAGCTTAGGCTTCTAACCAAACCTGCTCTGAGAGGAAGTCCTGAGGCTGTGGGAAACTGGTCACTTTACTTAGCAGCTGTAGATGCAGTACTGAATACGCTTCTCTTTTTGTGTTAGGAACTTGAAGATCTTCTGCCAGCTAGACCAGAATTTCCCAATGTAATTGGTGATGCAGAAGAGGTAGATCTTCAAGAATTTGATACCACTCGTGGTTCAGGTGGTGGCCAGAGACGTGAAGCTTATAATGATAGTTCTGATGAAGAAAGTAGCCATCATGGACCTGGGGTACAGTGTGCCCATCAGTAAACATTTGTCTAAAAAGTTGCACAAGGATTTTCTTTCAAATTTTGCCTGACTTGTTTTCAACAATCCAACTGGATTGTATAAGTAATCCAGATGAACCAATGGACATCTATTGCTGTATGTGTAACTTTTAAATTGGTCTATAGTATCTACAGAGTGTAATTTAAACTAACCACAAGCTTACATCTTCATTTTGACTGTGTAGCAGAATAAAGCACTTGAAAGGAAGACAAGACTCCTTTTCACATGAGTTTTAAGTTTGTCCTCGTATCTGTGCTTGATTTTTACCAGTTTTGTGTAGATTTTAAGTTTCATATTTTAAATTCAAATTCTACATTGTAAAGTTCGTGTACAATTTGTCCTGAGGCTTGGTATTTGACTGCACCTGCGTAAGCTGCTACAAGTAGAATAAAGAATTTCATAGCCTGTATCTATCATCTAGATGCATGGTAAATGGGCTTTGCACATAATGGTTTAGAGCTGACTGGGAACAATGGAAGATGAAATTAGAAGTGGTTGTAAGTTTTTTCTACCATCTTGTGAACGGTTTCTGAAATTAAATAAAAGCAGTTGGTGTATAATATATATTTCTTTTGCCTTGTAACTCTTACTTTTCCAGTGGCTTTAACTGCTCAGTATACAAATAGACTATGTGGATGGTAGACACTTTATAAACGCGGAGGCTGAAGCTGCTTTAAGACTAGATTGCAGTTAGGTAATGATTACGTGGCACATCTGAAAGTCTTTTTTTGAAATGAGATATGAGAAATGGGCCTGGGGAAGGCTTGCAGCCCTGTCTCTCTTGTATGAAGAAAACAAGGATATCTGAGTTCAATCAGAAGAAAACAAAAACTTTTAAATGCTGCTGATAGAATACCAAAATCATGGTGTCTTTTTCCTAGCCTTTGAATCCAATTCAAAACCTGACCCAGCCTTAGAGATGACCTTACCAGTTTTTAAAAAAAATATTTGTGAAAATGAACATTATGCCTGGCCACTTGTGGTTGCATTAATATAGTTTATGAAGTGGTTGAGATTAGTGTTGCTCTTGACAAAAACTTTTGACCTGGAAACATATTAAATGTAGACGGCTTTGTTACTTTCTCAGTAGTTTGCACTTCCTGTTTAAACTGTTAAGACACAAGTTTTCCAGTTTCCGTTTTGTTATTTTTTTATATACTTTTAATTGGTAAAAATACTACAGCAAAGAAAAAATTGTGACTTTGATTATGAGGTACAGTTTGTTATCTAAGCCTTTTGTTGCAGTGTTAAGGAACATGCATGAACTTTGGTTGGTAAGCTGCTTCTCTGTAGTGGTTTCTGTCTCAGTTGGAGTAAGGAAGTTGAAAGATGCCTTTACTTTTCTTTACAAATCAAAATGTGACTTGTTAATGATTATTCAGTTCTTGACACTTTACCCAGGAGGTTGTAGGGACGAACCTCAAGGGTTTCCTTGTGCTTGGGTAGGCATTGGCATTTGGAGTGTTGCTGAACATCCTTGTTACAGACACTAAAACTGAAGCAAGAATAAATACTGTTTGACTTGTGTTTCAGTATTGCCTTCTTGTGCTGTGTCATTCAAATCTAGTGAATCTTTGTTTTCATTTATTAAAACTTCAAGTTGCTTTTCATGAAGCCCAGGTTACATGCTGCTCCATTCTCAGCTTAAGCTGTAATGCTTAAAAAACTTTAAATGCCCGTCTTCTGCTTGCAAGTAGGAGCTTTAGGATTTACCTACTTTGTAAACAGTTTTGTACTCAACTTTTTCTCGTTACTTTCAGAGTGCTTGAGGAGAGGGGGGTAGAGAAAGGGATTTATGGTGATATTCTGGATAGTGATGAACTGCCCATCTTCCCTTTAGTGTGCTATGTAGTGTGAGTTGGTTGAGTTCTGTTTCAATGCAATCTCAGGACTAAGGCTCCTCACAACATCATCTTTCAATGAGTGGTGCCTTGGGAGTTGTGCTCTCTTAAGAGGGTATCCCTTTAAGAAGTTAGTGTAGAAAAAACTGACACACTGATGGTCTACATACACTGTCTTGGTCTCAATATTGCAGTTATAAGTAGTATTACTGGAGTTACTAATGCTGTAAATTCAGTGCTAAACATAGCTGTTACTGCTTTAACTGGGCCACAATGAATGTCCTATGAATAATGAAATAAACATCGGTGTTATTCGTAATAAACAGCTGCAACTAGTGCTCTGTCTGTTGGGGAAGAAGAAAACACACCAGAAGGGTATTAAAGCCATTTTTTAGTTGACATGTTTTATTATTTCTAATATTGGCCTCAGGAAACTGAAAGAAAAAAAAAAAACCCTCAAGTACTGCCTAGCTTATTTTGTGACACAGCCATTTCTGTGTTTTCAGTGACTAAAACTGACCTGAAGTTGAATCTCAAAGTCTTATCTGTCCTCTTGTGTGCACTTGATTTACCACAGTATGCAGTGAACACTTAGTCATCAGGTACCGTCTCTGGTGTGGTTCTCGCTTACATAAGAGATGAGGCTATATTCTTCTGAGAAATATGTTTGCAAACACATAATTCAGTGGAAGAAAGATTGCTGCTGTTTAAAAAAATGAAACATGTCAACAACTTACCTGCTAGTGTGCTGCAATTTCTTAGCCCACTAAATAGGAAAATTGGTTTTTAATCATAAACCTATAACTTCCCATTCGGATACAAGTATAAAGCTCAATCAGTCATGCTGTGAGGCATTGATTGCATGCCTCTCTTACCCAATCTCTGTGGCCTTTCATGAGTCTTTGTGCTTCAGTACAGTGTCCATCCTGTGAATTTGCTGTTTTTGTCAGAGCCTAGAAACGCCTTCCCAGGTCATAGTAGCAGCCTTTTAGTCATCAAAAAAAAAGAAGCCAAAACCAATCTCTTGACTGCAACTCAAAACTGCTTTAGCGAGAGTAGGCTCCATTAAACACTAGTAGTAATTTTTGTCTTGGATCCCACTTAGGGGTTTGGTAGGGTGGTAGTCCTACTTACTACCCAGGTGTGTTGGCTTGTTTTGCCAAGCCTGCTTAACAGTAGACCTTGTTTAAATTTTTTTTTTTAAACTGCAGGTTTTGGTGCTGCATTGCAGCATTTGTTAGGTTAGTGTAGTATGGCAGTGGAAAGTTAACTCATGTTGAAAAGGTCTTTTGCCTACAATAATCAAAAGCAGATACAACATGGTGGTGATGCTCTTGGCACTGTAAGGAAAAGGGATGTTAATTCTGCATTACAGAAGTACCTTACCTCCTCATGAATCTTCTGATTCAGATATTTATTCCTGTATAGTCTGGTTAGCAAGTGAAAGTAGGTTTTTTTTTTAACTAAGCTTTCATAGCGTTCTAATTTACAGGGTTTTTACCAGGTTTGTTATCCTGTGCTTTGGAAAAGTTTCTCTTTTTTTTTTTCCCCTTATTTGAAACTTGTGACCTTTCTTTCCTTAAGTGATGCAAGTATGCAAGCAGAACAGAAGGAAACTAATCCAGATTTCATTCTTAAGCCATTGTTTTAAAGAGTGCAGGCACGTTTCATACCATCCCTTAGCCATGAAAACACAAATTGAAGTCACCCTGGCAGAACAGAAGTCCCCTGCATCTCCAAGTTATGGAAATACTAAAGCACTCACAGCACTGACCGCTGGGCTGGCATCTGGACCTGGAAACATGTTAAAAGCCTTGCCTACAGGTACTGAAATACTAGCACAACGGGGCTGATGCCACAAGTTACAGTAAGTGTGGATTAGGACTTACTGTCATGTCACACCACAAGCCTGGAAATACATTTTAGTCAAGTGTTGGATACATGCCTTCACAGACAAAGTTCCATGTCTTAAAATGACACTCAAGAACTTAACTTGTACTTCAGATTAAATTCAAGGAGATATGACACTGAAGACTTACCCTGAGTAGTGAACCAACACTCCATTCTTTGTGTGGTGTGCACGGAAGAAAGAGCTCTGTCGTGTCAATGCTTTTACAAAAAAACAAAACCAAAAAAGCCAGAGTCCTATTGGGAGTATCAGTTACTTCCCACACACAAGTTCTTACTGTTCATTCTACTGAGAACTGAGGTTAGATGTTTACTAAGCCTTTGAGCAAGGGGGATTATTTTCTTCTGCTTTTGTGTCCTTCACAGTTATAACAAGAATTTATTAATACACACCACATTGTGAGCTTTTCTATAAAACCATTTACTTCACAGTTTACAGCTTTATTAAGACACAGACATGCTTTAAATACTTCAGATGCAGCAAGCAAGGGCTGTCATGGATATTCTGTAGTCACAAGACAGTTCTGTTAACTCGATTTAGCTGTTGCCTTTCCACATAACACAGTCAGCTCACTCTAAGGAAGGGGGAAAAAAGGCATTTTAGTTCATGCAAACACAACAGAACTTAAGTCACCACTGTTAAAGCAAACGGGGATCGAGGACTTCCCCATTCTCTGCCTACACAGGTCCATGTTATAAAATACAGAACCGCTTCCAAACCTTTAGCTTAGCTCATACAGCTTGCACTCCAGGTTAAGTACTTGCAAGACTTAACTAATATTTCTTATGTCTACATTGATTTCTAGTGCTGCATATGACTTCATCCAAAAGCCCTCCTTTTCAGAAGGCAGCACATGCTACAAATTTCCATTTCAACTTCACTCTGCTTCAAACTACATCCCTGAACCAAAGGTAGGGCAGTTACTATTCAATGGGAACAGAGAATTAACTGTAAAATAGTTACTTAGCAAAGGACAAAAAAAAAAAAAACACACACACAAAACACCACCATAATAATGAGAATCAAACTTTAGCTTTGTAAGCCTCTGTGAGTACAAGATAGAGAATGGCAGTTTAACATGGTGAGACACCAAAGCAGTCTAAAAGGCAGAATTTATGCCTCTATTGTCCCCCCAGGCAATTACCAAACTGCACATGGTGATTTACATGCAGTTACTTTGACATGTTATCTGCTTGCAGCAGTTCTCTCTTCCCTGTTCCTCCCTCCTGTGTATGCCAACGAGTTTAGACTTTACCTCAAGAGTTAAAGCAGTTAGAATTTACATTCATAATAGTGTTGCACATGAAGACTTGAGATGAGGTGTCTGAGTATTTATATGTAAGCCTAGTAGTTTAAAAACTTACCACTAAGTTATGAATATGCTGTACTGTATCTTGATTTAGTAGCTGCACATCAATATTACGGAGATCTCCACCAGCTGTACAGAGTGTCTAAATAGAAAGAGAAGAGAAACAGTTTTAAGAACTATCCAGAATGTTTTTACTTTTATGGCTAGTTTTTCCAAAAATCATGTGCTTCCTGCCACGCTGCAAGACATCAGAAGCCTTTTTTCCTTTTGTTTAGGTGCAACGTATTCAGGAATAGCAAGCACTGTCACTATCAGACTATGCAGCTTATCAAGCACTACAAGAACATTGGGGTTTTTTTTTTAGAAAAATTAAATGTTTGATACCTGTCCATCAGCCAGAGGAATGTTTACAAACGGAACAGTTTTAGTTTGGGGTACTGATTTACTTCTTAGTAACATGCCTTGAACTCTCCCACTGGTAGACACAGTTCTTGAAAGACCCTGTTGTAGTCCAGCACTAGAATACAATAACAGTGTTACTCTGAGGTTAACTTCCTATGCTCTGCAGGAAATTTTCAAGCATGAATACAAGTAGTAGCAAACGTACCAAAGAGAAAAGCAGTCGTGTTTAAATGTTGAGTTCTTCCAGAACACTACAGGAAATCCAACCATTAGCAGCATTTACTAGCACCACTAGGTAATATTTCAACACCCTGAGAGACTGAAGTAACCTTCTAAGCCTGTGTTACAAGACAGTAACCTGACATTTGAACTACTGAGAAGAATATCCACTCTCCAATATCAACTGTGAACACTTACAGTTTGGAAAGAGGAAACTTTGTGCCTCAGGGCTTAAGATGTATGCTTTATCTGTCTACTACACAGGGAGATACTAAGGAATACCAAAACTGCTATCAGAGGTGCAGGCCATGTCTTTTGACATACAACATAAGTAAATACCCACAACAAAGCAGGAGATTTGACTGGTTCATATCCCCACTGCCAGATGCAGCTGCAAATCATGAAGCTCTACTAAATTTAGATTAATGACAATTAACATGTAGATTGCTATCAATATATAATGTCTCATTATTTAACAAAAAGATACTCAGGACAAGCTGAAAACTCCTTACCTTTTAGATACTTTTGGGGTGCCTTTGAAGTTGGTGGCACTACAATTAGAAGGAAAAAAAAAAAGTGGTTCTTGGTTTGGGGTTTGGTTTGTTTTTTTTTTTTTTCATTGGGATAAGAGAAACAGCTGGTGAATTATAAAATGCTGAAGTGGTGCTCCATGACAGAGATCTAATGTATATATACATGACCTGTAGGTAGACAAGACCTAACATCATAGGGGAATGAAAGGATAGTTTTTGTTAGTAGATGAGAAAGGGGTTAGTAGATAAGAGTTGAATATAATTAAGGGAGCATCCCCAGTTTTTATCTAAGTGTGCAGAAGTTTTCTGAGAAGCTTCTTTTTCAGTAGGAATTATTTTTTATAGATTACTTCTAAGGATATTTGTCCTGTATTGGTTGACTTGAAGCCAAACATTTTTTTTTTTTCAGTTTTGGATTTTAACTTAATTCACAGAAATCTTGATAACAGAAGTTTACTTCACTCTTTGCTTAACAGAAGTTTACTTCACTCTTTGCTCATCTTCCTTTTGCCCCACACATTCTGGAGGTATTTTAAGTGCACGTGTTTTTGATTAGTGTTAGTGTACTTGAATAAAAGCAACTTTCAATGACTGAAAAGTTTGACTTGCCCAGGCAGAGCAGCCTTCCCTAGTTTGGCTTCAAGTCAAAATTCTACAATCCAAAATTCGAGAAATACCTTTTAAAGTTTCCTTTAGGCACATTAAGCACCGATACATTATTTAAATTGCATTTCTCTGAAGACAATTTGAAGGTATCAAAATAAGTGCCAGTAAGTACAAGTATGCACGCTGGAACCACACATGTACCAGGGGCTTATCAGAAGAGTTTTCATGCAGAGATCCACCAATTTTTGAATTCATTAGTTCTTACTGTGAGACTTCCATTTTCTGTCTATAAGTAGCATTAAGATGTTTTTGCAAGTATGTATTTTCCTGCTAGTGACACTTTCAGCTACATATGAGAGCAAAGTTACCACGGAACAATTCATTAGTCCTAATAGAACAACAAAGATTTCCCTTAAACACTTTCTTCCATTAAATATTGTTTGGATATTTATATGGATTACACTGTGCACCATTCAGCAAGAGATACAACTGCATTCATTCATCAGCTAGATGTGCTTTTTTTGTTCAGGCTTCATATCACTAAAATGTATTTGATTCTTGTTATGGAATACATCTTTACCAGATGTATTCCTATTGGCCACAAATCTCAGATACAATATCTGAAAACAGTTTTATTTAGCGTGAACAAGTTCAGGTGACTTGAATAAGCTATTAAAGCTTACCTAGAAATTCTTACCTAGTCTTACCTCAAAGTCTTACCTAGAAAGAGAGTTCAGTTTGCTATTTAAACCAGAGGCCAATGAAACCAATGACTTTGTTTTGGAAACCTGAAAATGTATATGCAAGACTGCAGTTAAAAGAACTGTTATTTTAAGACAAAATGCTAGCTATTTTCAGGGAACAATACTGTAAGAATTCCCTGTTGAAAAAGTACAGTTAAGCCCCATAGTGCTGGCTCTTTATAGCTCTATATAAACACAAAGTGGCAAATACACATTCCAAACCAAGAGTTTTGTAATGCCAAAATGCATTTGTTCATACTGAAGTTCTGTACAAATAGCCACCTTCATAATACACACCCTTCCCACTTGTAAGGCCTCTTATAATTAATGCCTGTAACTCCACGTATAATCTTTTTGTCTTCATTGTCACCACTTCAATGTCTGGCTGAGGCACGGCCTTGCACAGATGGACTGAGGTAGTAAATGTAATCCACCTGTGCTATTTGGTTTAGAGATCAAGGGGGATAACAATGAACAAGAACTCAAATACAGAAAAGCATGTATGAAAACACAAAGAAGAAAAAGTTTCAACAACAACAACAAAAAAAGTTTCCTCAAACCAGCAAGACTTACTGGCAAGGCAAACAAGAATGACTATGCCACTATTTGCAAGCCTGTGCAAATGAGTTAAAAGTCCAGATACCATATTTCATTAGGAAATTGTCTCTACAGTTTAGCCTTGCTTAAGTTGAGATATGTTGAATTTAAACAACTGATTGGTCAAAGAAACAGCAGGCCACTGGCCTGCCTGCCTGGTCACAAATCTCGCAGGGTTCACATCAGGTTAGAACTGATGAAACCCATATGTTGTTTGTTCAGAATAAACTTACTTTTTTAGATATTTTCTTTGCAGATAAGTGCTTGGCATCTTCATATTCAACAATTGTAGTTACCTTCACTAGAAATGTATGAGAAGACAAGGAAAAGAGTTTTCACGAAGAGCATGAAACACCTTTTCAAACTCCTTTGTCTGAAGCTATTTATCCACTGACAGCTAGGTATCAGTTCACTTCTCTGATGGTCTTTTGCCAGGGACAGAGCTCAAAGCAAACTATGTGCGTTCGTCACAGACACTGTGACACACAAAACAGCTGACAGACAATAGATAACCCTTCAGCCCACAGAGAACATAGAATTACGTTTCAGTGGTAATGTTCTTTTTGCATATTTTGCAGTATGAAGAGAAAGGGTATTTTCCTGACAACCTTCAATAGGCAGGAGGTCAAAGAGGAACCCATGAGAAAAATAGGGGTGACTTTCCTAACTGTTCTGCTCTACTATGAAGAACCAACAAGTCACTTCAATCTGTCTTTTCTCACCACTTTCAGTGATAAATCCAAAGGACAGGAACTCTTATCTCAAGTTTCAAAGTACCTCAACAGTAGTATAGCTCATGATCCTCCACACTATACATGCTGGGCAGACCCTATATGTGCTTCTAGTTGTATACTTTTCCCTCTTGTAGCCTACAGACTTAATATTCATTTTTAAAATTCTCTCTTCAAACCAATAAAAAAAAGAAAATCTAATAACTAGGCTATATATTACTGGATTAACTTGCCTTTTTTGCTGTTGCTTCTCACCAGTTTTGGATTTGGTATGTCTTCTAGAGAGCAGTCAGTCTAAAAGAAAAACATTTTATCCCACAAAGAGAAGTCAACAAGTTCTGCCCAGTAAATGCGTATTATTTTACAAAAGGCAGTGAACTAAAAAGGGTGTAAAATAAACCAACAGAAATGGGATTGCCTAAACATCAGTTTATTTTTTCAGAAACATCTGGATTTTTGCCTGTAGATGATCCTTAGGCTTTAGGTAACATTCCTCACTGCACCATGGCTGGCTGTCCAGCCTTTTCATATCATCTTGTATTTAAACACTCATACAAAAAAAAAAAAAAAAAAAAAAAAGAAATTGCCTCAAATGTTTACAGCAGGGAAAGAAACTTTCTATTCTATAAAGCTGTGATATTTGAAGACACATACTTACCACTGCAGCAGCAAGAGCCATTTCCTCCCCTCCTTGCAAATCTGTAACTCAACAAAGTACAACTTATTACATACTATTACGTGCATAATTACTATCTGCAAGTTCTTAAGGGCTATGAAGGTGAACAAGTAATTCAGGATTACAGTTGCTTAAACAGTTCCCCTTAGCTAGCATATATGTCACATTTGAACAAGAGCCAAGTTTTTGTAGCATAGTCACACCTACAAAGCAACAACAAAAATCTTAGGCCATTTCAGTATGTTTAATCTTTGAAAGGATACTAATTGTAATCACACAATATATATAACCTAAATTGAAAGATGAAACCCCCTGCAAATGTTGCACTGCTGAAAGATAATGCTTTTTGGTAGAAATTTTCAAGACAGACATTGAAATACGTATTCAAAGGCTTACAATAAACTGAAGTTCAAGAGTCTTAGGTTTGATCTTTGTGCAATCCAGTTGCAAGGAATATCAGTTCTCACATCTAATGCTAACTATACACCACAGCTTAAGCTGCTGCATACATGTCAGGTCAAAATTAAACTTGCTCATCATCACTGGTAAACCAGAGGCCTCAGTAGTAAAAGACTCCAAAGTAACAGAAAGACATAACTTGTCTGTGGCTAACATGAACAGATTCAGATGGACAGCAGTGCTGGAGACTTAACACACAGAACATATTATACTTTTAGTTATTCTTTGTCTCTTCAGGCTTTAAAAAAAGATGACTCCAGCATAGATACTGTTGCCCATTAATTTTACACCCAATGTTGCAGATCAGTCATGAACTCTCGAACAATAGTGCTTACTGAGCAGTGCAATACTGACGAAATAGCTTAAAATACCCAGACAAAGCAAACTAAGTCACCAAGTTGACAGGTTTTCTCACATTAGTCAAAGATACATGATACTGTAACACGCACAGCAAACACAAGGCCACACAGACTTACTAAGCAGGTCTTTTCTTCTCATTTTCCTGATGGCAACTGGCATCTTCAGCAGCTCCACTGTAAATGCCTTCTCAGCTGTTTGCAAAAGCGAATCAAGCTCTTTCTTCATTTCCTGGATATTTTCCTTGGCTTTAAAACCAAACAGGCTTTTACTACCACGTGTTACATATTTCCAAACGTAAGCGCTGGTAGACTGCGTTACAAGAGTAAGTTACAATAACGTTTCGTTCGGAGTAACCCGAGTTGAGGGTCAGAGCGCCTGAAAGCGGCCCTCAGGCACTCCCCAGGCTGCCGAGAAACACGGTGCAGGCTGCCAAGGAGCGGAGCTGCGCCTCAGAGCTGCAGCGAGGCGGCGGCCGGGAGCTGACGGGGACGCGGAGGCCGTGGAGCGCGGGGCTCCCGCAGCTGGCGGCGCCCCGGAGCCTGGCGGCGCCCCTCGCGGCACACGGCGGGCGGCTCCCCGCGCC
>WBNH01009704.1:82111-108103 GCA_013401255.1 Urocolius indicus
CTCACACCCCGCTCTCTCTCAGCCCCGCTCTCAGCCCCGCTCTCAGCCCCGCTCTCAGCCCAGCCTCAGCCCCAGCCTCAGCCCAGCCTCAGCCCCAGCCTCAGCCCCGCGCCTCGCCGCTCTCTCCCCGCTGCCGGGCAGGGCAGCGCAGGCCAGCGGGCAGCGCTGGCAGGGTTACCCGCGAGCACGGTGCTGGCTGCGGCAGTGCACTAAGCATCTCCACGGCGCGGACGCGCGCCCGAGCCGCCTCAGCAGCCACGGGCAGCAGCGCTCGCCACGGGCCGCCTCCCGCCGCCTCCCGCCCTACCTTGCTGGTCGAAATCCCTGAGGAAGAGCGCGACGCGCTGATCCTTCTTCTGCCGGCAGACGGCCCCGCGGTCGGACTCCACTCCCGAGTCAGTGCTGCGCCGCTGGCTCGCGGGCTTCTTCAGGGGCATGGCTGCCAGCCCGCGGGCCGCGCGGCAGCTTTCGTACGAGCGGCCGCGTGCCCCTCCTCCCGCGGCAAGGCGGCCCGCGAGGAGCCGGGCTGAGCGTGCGGAGCGGAGCGGAGCGGCGTCCCGGGGCCGGGTCTGTGGGGCGGCAGCTGCCGGCGGTCCCCGGCCTCTCCTGTCGGAGCGGAGGGAAGGAGGTGCAGGGAGGCTGGGGAGCTCGGGGTGCCTCGTCTCGGTGACGTGCCAGGGATGGGCTCAGGCAGGCACGGAGCTGGAGCCCTGGTCACCTAACAGGCGTTGGGCGGGCTCACATATATCTACACGGACAGGCGTTTCGTCCTGGCGGCACAAAATCAGTTGTGTTCTTTTGTTAATTGCTTTGAAGTAGCTGCTGCTGACCTCGGCGTATGAGGAGCAGATGACGGCTTCCAGACGGGGGTGAGTAACAACCAGTACCAGAAGCTGTGAAAGGCGGGTCTGGGGCAGGCAGCAGCTGCGTGGGCAGGGTTTGGACAGGTACCGCATGAGAAGGACTCAGCTTCAGAGCTGAGGTTTGGTTTTATCTGTCTCCCTGCAGTTCAGTGTGCAGAATGTGCGGTGCTTCAAAGCTAGCATAAAGAATAACTTGTTCTGCCTGATGCAAATGGTTACAGGTTATGTAAATTCCAATCAGGTGAAGAGAGTATTTAATAAACATGTAATAAGGTGGAACATTAGAAAGGTGTAACTACATGTAGTATGGAATGTATGAAAACATTCACAGCCATATTCTCAAAGTTTAATTCCTTGCAGAAACTTAGTATCTTACACTTATTTAAACAAACAAAAAAATCCCCACACCAGGGGTATATCTTGGGTTTCATGCAAACGATTAAACCTATGATCTTTATTGACCAAGGAAGTGTGTAAAATGAAATTTAGCTAAAGTTTTGAAACACTAGTGGCTTTCATAGAGTACATGTAGTTGATGTTGCAAGCTCTCTGGAACTAGTAGCTTTTTTGGTCATATGCATCTGGCACAGTATCCTTATCGACAGACCCAGATGGGACAACGTTATGTAACAAACAAAAAAAACCCAAATAGGTAAATGTTTCTGCTCCAGAAAACACTCAATACCTGATACAAAGAAGAGACTAGCATGCCTTTGCCTTTTTTTTTTTTTGTGGTGCTGACATATGCATAACTGTTTAGGGAAGCAGGACTAAACTTCATTATCTTGTACCAAACAAACATCACTAAAGTCATTCTGAGGTGTCACTGAAAGAAGACAAGAATATGTTGCTCTGTAAATTCCACCTTGTACAAGCCATGTCAGAAGTTTTTTTCAAAAGGAAACAACCAGCAACACCAAACAAACTCCTCACCAAAGCTTTCAGGCCGCAGTTGATCAGCATTGACTGACTGATTAATCCTCTCAATGAAATAAAAAGTCTGGCTTGCTTAATTCCTGGTTACAACTTATTAAATAAAAAGATGATTAATTATGAGCAGAAAACATTCCTAAGACCACCTCTGTGTACATTCCTGCATTTGTAGGGAATAGTTTTGTGGTAACAAGTTTGACAAATTTGCAGGTGTTGCTTCTGTGATATATGAAATGGAGAACTATTTATTTTTTTTTTTTTAACATGAGCTTTATTATTTGGAAGTCTCATACATCTGAAGTACCATTATAAGGAGCACCTGTAGGAAAATCAAACCTGGAAGCATGCATTTCAAAGTAAGGATTGTCTGTTAATAATTAAATATTCCAAAGACGTCGAAAATAAGCCTCTTTTCTCAGCTTTATAGGATTGTTCCACAAAAATGCACATTATCACGGTAAATACAAATATTGTGGATGGACAACAGAAATCACCACCCTTCCATATGAGATGCAACAAATGGTTATCTCTTACAAAGTCAGAAACATAAAAGGCACCATAATAGAATGTTTAGGAAAAAAAATCACTATATTTTGATTTAAAAGTATAAGAATTGCTGTCCTGACTTGAAACACTTTTCACACTTGTGAATTATCATTAGAAACTTGTAAACCTTTACATTGTTTTCCAGAAGTATCAGGTGCAAACACAAGGCAGATATAAAATCTATTGACTTATTAGTTTACAAATACTACCCCATGAAAAAGCTGTAGTTACAAAAATATAAAAAAATATTCTACCTTCCATTGTTAGACCTTAGCTTCAATCTACACTGCACTACGAGTCGAAAGCCAGTCTGATATGGACACATTCCTAGATTAGGAAAGTGTTGTTTGTCTTCATTTTACATTAGTAATTCTGACCTCTTACTACAATTTCGCTTTCTGGAATAGTGTTATTAGTACATGTAAAGGATGCCAAGTGGAGAGGGCTAATACATAAAAGGTTGTATTTATCAACAGATAGTAGCAACACAGGTGTTCTCAGTCTGCTGTCCTCTGAGAAGTCCATTTCTCTAAGGATGAAAGCTTTTTTTTTTTTCCCACAAGCCTCCATAGTAACTTTATGTAGCAGCACGTCATTTTCATTTATGAACCTGTGACCACTGGTGACTGAGAGATATTTGAATCTTCTCACAGATGTCAGTAAGGAACTGAGAAGTACACCAACTGCAATGCTATGTCATAGACTAATAGCTGATGTTGCAATGACTATTATTGGCAACATCTCATCTTCCACATGTAACAAACTGGCACATGCTTTTATCTATGCGGTGATTTTCTAGCCCTTAGTAACCTGGATCAGCACAGGATCTTGAACCAGCTACAAAGTCAACCTAATAAATTGCTAGTAGACATTAAAATTAGTTTACTTCTAAATAATAACTTAATATCAATGATGAAATTAAGTGAGATGGTCTTAATGAATTAACTTTGTAAATGCTGAGCCTAAGCCTGTGAAAAGCTAATGCTTTCATGGCTGAGTACTGGAAGCTGTTTGTTCAGGCCTTTATCAGCACTAGCAGAAGGTATCCAGCTTCCAGCTCCAGAGAAACAGAAGCTTTTCTTTTTTTCAGGGAAATTGTCATAGAGTAGTAGAGTAATACAGCTATACTCCCAGGCAGCAACTGGGTTTAATAAGCATTCATGATCATTCAGTCAGCAGAATGACTGTGGAAGATTTAAGTGTGAGCTGCACTGTTGCTATCTTTACGCTTGGTCAAAGACATTTTCCTTTAAATACCTTTTCCTTCATTAGAAACCACCCCCAGCATTTTTCAGGGTAACAACACTTGTTAATCCTTGCCAGTCAAGCTGGATTTTGGCCAGCTAACAGGTCTCTCTCAGTCACATGATTCCAAACAAATGTTCACCATAGATAAAGTGATGCAAAAACAGTGTTGTATTTTACCCTACTCACAGTACCGACAGTACTCACATCTGCTTTGAAACAGTGACTATGTGCCATGTTATATAAAGATGTGAGTTAACAGGAGATTCATGGAGTTGTTATGAAAGGAAATGTTCAGTGCTCTTATGCTGAGACAATGAATGGAATAGCATATGAATAAGAAGCTCATATTCCTCGTTACATTTCCATTTCATAAAAACAGGGTTCAAGCAGACACCATGTTCAGTCCTCTCATCAAAACTGTACATTCCACCCAGATTATGCAGTGATGGCAGGATTACTTTTTAACAGTGTGATGTGTTTGTGTGGAGCTGCTTTCCCTTGGTAATAGGGGGAGGGGGCTGCAGTGCTGCCCCTGTAAACAGTTCTCGAACCTTCCCCTGGATCTGAGATTTGGACCCATTTCTGACCCAGACAGACCAATCTGGCACCTCTGCCATCACTACTTAAGAATGGAAATGTGAAGTGCATAGCAGGAGATATAAGAGCAGGGCAAGAGGGAGGAGACCACACAGACCCCTCAGTCAGAAGAGGAAGGGGAGTGCTGGACCAGAGACCCCTGATGCAGCCCATGGTCAGAGTGCAATCCTGTGCCAGAAGGAGTGAGGTGGGAGACCTCGTGTCAGAGGGAGTGAGTGTTCTGGACTCCAATTCAGAGGAAACAGAGTGGAGCTGCAGCCCTTGGGACAAATGTATGTCAGGGTGGCCCGTGCAGTGCTGCCTGGCATGCGACAGACCCATGCTGCAGCAGGGAGGACCCTTGAGGAGTCCTTCTTGGAAGTGAGATAAACAGCAGGATACATGAGGAAGGGACTGACTATACCCTCCATTCCTTGCTCCATGTGCTGCTTAGGGAGAGAGGAGGTTCTGAGCCTGGCAAGAGAAGAAGGGTGGGTGGAAGGGGATCTTAGAGGGGCTGGTTGCACTTTTCATCATCGCCCTACTCTTTGAGGTTTATATTTCTGTTTGTTATGTTTTAGTTGAAGGCAGATTAAATCAAGTTTCATTTTCTTCCCCAAGCTGATTAGTATTGTCTGAGTGAGCCCTCCCTGTCCTTAGGGGATTCCAAAGGCCCTTGTCACTTATGGTTGATTATGGTCCTTTGTTTCTAGATAGGCCTAAACCAGGATGAACAGAAGTTCAAAAGTATCTGCACACATCTGCAAAAGTGTTGGTTTTTGTTTTTTGTTTTTTTAAATAAGAATGCTGTACCTACAGGCTTAATCAGATTTGGAGGACACTCCATACTTAACAACAACAACAACAAAAAACAAACAATACCTAAAGTGCAGGCTTTTGAATATTTGTGTAGTAGAATGTTAAGATGGGAAACATATTCCTAGCTAAACAATTGCTCTTGGCATTTCTGGTTTGTAAAAAGACCCACACAACAGTAGCAAGTTTAATGAGCGACTCCCTTCCCCAACCTATTGAGTCAAAAGTTCATGAATATAACTTCCAATTGAGGCACAAAATCATTTACTGACTCTGGCTTCTCACCATTTTCTTCACATTCTCTCCTTAAAAAAAAAAAAAGGTTGTTGTTACAATGTCTTATGTACCAGACATTAAAGTTAATGTCCAATAAGTTGTAGTAGTATCCAAGATTGGTTCTGTCTATTTTGAGTTCAGTTGAATTAGATGAACAGCACATTTTCAGCACATCTTTGTTCACTTTCTACATTCGCCTTGGAGGGAGTGGGGATGAGGACAAAAAGCCACAGTAGTTTCATGCATATTTTTCAAGAAACTTTATGTGGAAGTCTTTCACTTTCTCCAGTAAGATCTTCAGCTTCTCTACTGGAGGAAGAATGGTCATTCTGAAAAATAATATTTAAAAGAAAAAAAAAATCAACCCACGTTATCTTCAAAATGAACTAAATTGTGATCTTTGCAGAGATCTTGATTAATCTCAGGGCATAGCAATGTGTTAACACAGTAACGTGTTAAGTTTAATATCTGTTTTGATTTTCTGCATTTATGCTTTAATCAAACTATACTATTAAACTACAGCAATTTCTTTCAATTGGTTAATATATAAGAATTCAAGAATTGTTGTTTTCTATTGAGTGATAAAGAAAGTTATCAGTAATAAATAACATCAATTCAGTTTCCATTTTTGGGACAGTTATGCCAAACCATTTGAGTTTCTTGAGCTTTTTAGAGGCAGACAGTTATGAGTAAATGTCCATTTCTTTTTGAATTGAAAACTTGATACGGAAGCATCAAAACAATGCAACATCCCACACTGCAGTTTTTAGACTCTTTTTTCTGCCTTCTGCATCATCTGAAAATCGTATTAAGTGTGTATGCAAGAATAAAACGTGTTCTCCAAGCTGGTACAAAAATGGATTCACACTAGCTTTTTCCTGGAGCTGCATGCACCCAGCTATAAAACTCAGCAATCTGTGTTGCAGAACTATCATAGCTAAAAGTGCCCTCTGATATGTTGCTTCAGACTGAACAAGACTATGCACTGAACAAGACTATATTCCATGACAATTCCAGCTATCAGTGGATTGTACAGAGCTTATTGAAAGCATTAGAGTTTATGTTCACAGTTTTGTTTTTAGAAGATTCTGTCCAACTTCTTACTTTGGTAAAACAAAGAGTTATTCAGCACGTCTAAGGAGCAGATTTACAGGGAAGACACTTTCTTGCAGTTTCTCTGTATGGAAACACTGTTCCATGTCCCCTCTTCCCAGGAGAAGCAGGGCAATTTTTCTAATGCCTCAGCCAACTTTAAGATTAGAGTCTAAGCTATTATTATTGTTTGCATTCGTGGAGAAGGTGTTTCAAATGTCAGTGTATAAAAATAGAATAAATCTATGTCAGCAAGTTATGAAAACACTGTAAAAACCTGAATAGCTTATCTAGCAGACAAGATTTCTGACCTAGCTGTCAGTACACAGAATATGTCCAGTAGAAAGTGAAACAACAAAAACTGAAATAAAAATCTTTATATTTAAGCAGAAGAGGAAGCACTGGGATGTTACTTAGCTTATTGCAATTCATTTGGTTTTAAACAAACAGAAACTGTACCTGAAATGGTAGCTTCCTTCTCTTTGGCCAAATCCACTTCCAGGTACAACACATATTCCAGTCTCTTCCAGAAGTTTAATGCAATACAACATATCAGGTGCCATTTTATGTGTCTAAGGAAATGGATGCTTTGGAATTATTGAAGGAAAAATATTCCAAATACGTAGAATTTAATGATTGCTTTTATTCCTGAAACCTTATCTTACATTGTTAGTTTCTTATTATATTTGCTAAAGAGTAATTGCTAATGGGACAATTCACACTGTCAATTAAAATAACAATATTTCTTGGAGGAACAAGACTGAAGAACCCACACAAAACACTCCTGTCAAAAGAAAAGTTTTGGATATTTTTGTTTTTCTTCTTGCCGTGCATGTAACTTCTTGTTAAAAGTCTCAAAGTTGTAATTAAAAAAATCTAAGCCACTGACATTTGACAAGATGAAGCTAATGAGAGCTATGTGTTCCAGTTCTGTTGGCAGTTACTATTTTTTTTTTCCCTGAATTATCTGCTGACTAGAAAGTGCCCTGATTAATAACTACGGAAGTTCTTAAATACATGCAGGTTATATGCCTAATCAAATAATCTGCTTAAAAACAGCCCTATTTTTGTCCTCAGTTATGGTGATGAAATTCACTTTAAAAAATTAATATTACACATTATGTGAAAGAGCTCTAGTTAGACACAAAAAAACTTGCCATTTAGTAATATAGTTTGCTGATCCTTCTACAAAAAGGTATTGCACAGAAGGAACATTTGTAAGGAAACTTCCTTCCCTCTTTCCCTCACTTGCTGAATGGGGGTCCTTTTGCCAGGTCAGTAGCACACTGCCATTCACAATCCCTGCTGCACGTGCTGCCCTACCTAACCCAGCCTGTGCAGCAATCTGGAATTTGCACAGATCCAGCTATTTGCCCACCCTATGACTTAATCTATTTAACACTGACATGCTTGAGTAACAGTCTCAACCTAGAAGCCTGACCACTGTCATGAAATGCTCTGGTTTGTTTTCCTCTCTTAAAATAAAGATGGTGTTATATTTAAGTTCATACGTAGTCAATGAAGTACTGCTTTTGTAACTACATGAGCTTGCTCTGTGGCTGGAACAAAAATTCATTATTAAGAAGTGTCAAGTGAAGGTTAAAATAGACTGAGGTAAAAATGGCAGACTGACCTTTGCTTCCTCTATAGCTTTGGAAGGAATAAAGATCCGTGGGAAAGCATACATAGCTCCTTGAAGTGGATTGCAGTGAACTCCTGGTACCTTGTTAAACATGTCTTCTGTCAGTTTGGCTTTTTCTGCAAGATTCTTCAAAACAGACTCCTTCTCCTGTTTAAAAGGAAGGTGTTCAGTTTGACATACTTGAAGTGGCAATAAAAGCACCAGAGAAAAATACAATGCTTCAAGAAGCCTTCCCCAGTTTAAGCACTTTAAGGCCCTTGCTGAGCTATTAGAGCAAATGACGTTCCTAATTCCAGTCATACTGTTAAAGACAGCAATGCAAAAAGGCATTAGCAGGATACAACTACAAAGTGTTGTAGAGACAATAACCTGCAGAAGTCTCTGTCTATATACTCTCTTCTCACATTCTTCCTTCTTAGCATCCACTCTTGGGTATTTTTAGAGACCAAGTTAGGTGAATCTTTTATCTGACTCAATATTGTAATTTCTTAAGCCAGATTAAGTTTCATTTTTGCAAGTAAGAAACCGTATGTTTACTTTAATACAGAGTATCTGTTGCTCAATATGTAGAGGCAGTGGATACTTCAGAACAAGGCTGATTTTTTAACTGTATTTGAACTCACATTCCTGTTTAGATTTTAGTAAAAGCAAATCTTTTTAGTAATTTTGTCATGCCAAACACAGGAGAACAGTTGAATTTATCAGCAAGAAAGCTGATTTTATAATGCCTGATAATGCCTTCTTAGGTTCTTTTTGCATCCTAATCAAAGGAATCATAAAAGAAATAGAAAATATTTTTAAAGGTAGTCATATTGAGCTAATTTAAAATACCCTGCATAGTTCTGTAAATTAGTGTTGTTACTGGGTTGTCTGAGAAGGAAGGAAAGAAGTCTGGTCTCAGCATATTTTGAGTTCACAATACTTAGGATACGTTTAGGAAACGCACAAAAGAACAAGCATGCTCACCTTTATGAACTGTGAATAAGATTCTTCTCCAGGTATTGGAGGATTCACTACAACATCCATTGCTGCTTGTCCTGAAACTGGAGGACAAATGCGAACAGAAAGCAGTTTAAGGAGCTGTCCTTTAATTTCGGGGTGCAAATTAATGACCTCCATGTAACCTCCTCTGTAGCCACACCTGTGATCAAAGTGAACAGAAAAGATCTGTTAACCTCAAGTATATAAAAACTGGAAAAGTAATGAAAATAACTGCAGAAATGGAAAGACAATTAATGAGAATCTTACAATATGTAACACACAGGTTGTTGAAACAGCTGCTATCTTTGATCATGTTTTAAGATGGAACTAAATGGTATGTCATTAAGCCCTAGTATCCCATACAGAGAAAATCGTGTACATGCAGATTCCCTGTTAGGCAAGTTAATTGTTAACTGGGATTGTTTGCTTTTCAGAACAAGAGCATATGGCTATAGAAACATTCATTTAATCAGAAACTTATTCTTACATCTATTCCTCCTCAAAACATCTAAACCCAAACATTTGTAATATCAAACATCTCAGTGATTCTTGATCTGTTCCCTTGAATGTTGGAGACTGTGTTTTCCTTTATCATAGGTCTGATTTAGGACTGTAGGGTTTCACCTTTGTGAAAGTGAGGCATTAGGCATCTGAAATAATTGCACTTGGTTCTTTGAAAACCACTGAGCTAACCCATTACTTTCTGCTTGTTTTCCTTAATAGTTTTTTAGTTAAAAGTAACAGAAGACAGTGAATTACCTTCAAGTCATTAACATGAAATGGCTGTCCAACCAGATTAATGAGGAAGATGAAATGAAATTTAAAAAAAAATAAAGCTAAAGCAGACTTACTCGCCCATGTATCCCTTAGAGGTAGAGTGAAAAGAGGCCAGCTCAACATTGTTATAGTACTCGGGTCCCATCTCATACAGAATCTTTTTGAAAGAATGAAACTGGCATCCTTCAGAGTACACATTGTCCTGGTAAACCTGAACAGTCAGAAGACATTAATGTGCTCTGTTCCCTCAACTAAGGATAAAAGATGGCCTTTTAGAGAGCCAGATCTGAAGAAACAGTGGTAGCACTCAAAACTTAATGCAGTTAGAATACACAAGGTTCTTTGTTAAGTAATATTTACTGTAATGATACATGTTATCTTGTGTGGCCATACTTAATAGTTTAGCCTTTGGAAGAACAGTGAGCTTCTGTGTATAATTTAACCTTTACTTGTATGTTTAAATATGTTTTTCTTCCATTTCTTTCATTTGAAGTGGTCTGAGTATCACACAGGCTTTTAGGTTGTTTGTAGTGAAGTTTCCCTTTGCTCCTGTCCCCTATACTTACTGTCTAGTTCAAATCCAAATGAAGTCATCTCTCATATTAATCCTGTGATATTAACAATCTTATATGCTTGTTTATGTCTTAATATGATAACAGTGAATCTGTTACCTGTTCTTAAATACCAATACCACTCGTGGAACAAAATTACCCCTCATATGCATACTCTTAGCTATGCTTTTGAGTAAACAGAATATTTCATTACCTCGTCAGCCATAAGAAAAAGTTTCTCTTCCCAGGCAAAGTGTATCACATCCTCAATGCATTTTCTGTTTTGCACTTGTCCTATAGTTTGAGATTTAAAGCAAGAAGAAAGTCAGTGGAGCATAGATATACAAATCTTTTCTTCCAGACCTAGTTAGACAACTATCTTTTCAATCAGATAACCCCCATTCTCAGAAAAGTGCTATTGAATTTTAGAATTCAATTCACTAAACAGGAAATTAAGGAATGTTTTTGGAGGAATTATATTTCAAGATGATGTAGTCTATCTCAAGCAGAGGAAGTGTGAGAGACAGTAATCAAACAATGACTTAATTAGAGTACTCTGTAACTGATCATTTGAAATACATGTGTGGTGATTAAGCAGAAACTAGTTTCTCACTAATCAACCTCAACTACTCAAAATAATACATTCTTTTGAGGGAGACAGTGGTTGCCATGGAGTTCAGAGTGTATCTGTAGTTATTGCCTCTCAAAGGCAAGAGGATATAGGCCATGCCAGAGACAAGACTTTTGATAAAAAACCAGAAGTGACTGAAAGTCATTCAAGAAGTCTGTAAAAGTTTAGACTTCAAATGGGATCCAGTGAAGAGAACCTGCTCCTTTATCTCTTCCCAAATCCCCAGAGTTCCACTGAAAATAAGTTTCTAGAACTATGACATACTGTCCTACTTAGAGCACTGATCTTTAGAACTCAGCTTTACATATTTGATATGTATTTAGGATTTATCTGCAAATAAAAAAGGGGGAAAAGAAATGGTTTTTAACCCCATCCATTAAACAAAATTGCTGTAGACCTGTGGGATTTCCTGGGTTGATGATGCAGAGGACTTTTGGATTGCAATAAGTCTTAGCTTCATTCAAGGAACGGCGAAGTTCATTCACATCTAGAGCCCAGCAGTTTTCTTCATCCAAATAGTAGTTTGCCTGGATAGCACCTAGTTCAGATATAACTGCTGAATATAAGGGATATTGTGGTATAGGGATCATCACTCCTGTTCGGGATTTTCCACCTCCTGAGATCAGGATCTTTAAGATTGTCTGAGGAAAAAGGAGGAATTAGGAAAAAAAAAAAAGTCACAGCCTGGAATGAACAGTATCATCTACAGTAAGTTACAGATCTTTAAAAAAATGCATGCTCTTAGAAGCAATCTACCTTATTTTCTCATATCAAAGGACAGTTATTGATTTCGATTTAAGTTACTGGCTGAGTAAGGACACTCAGTTTAATGGAACTATTCTGCATATCGTGGCTTCTAAAGTGCATGTCTGATCAATTGCAAAAGTTAGGAATAACATTCTGAGTTTAAGACTAGAGGGAAAGCTGAAAACAGAACCACCTACACCATGATTTTTCTCCTGTGCCTAGCTGTAAACAAAGAAGCCTACAGCAAGTTGCCTTCCACTCATTTTATCTCACTAAATACAGGAGGCCAATAAATAAAACCAGAAATTCGAACTGAGGCCTGTGGAGGTTCTCCTTTGCAACAGAGACCTGTTTTAGATTAGGAACAATTGTGGGCAGTTGAGAACAAAACTAGAGATTCGCATTATGGTTTCATTTTCAAGTAACAGAGGAAACAAAATGTCTGCACGTCTTGGTATGGAAATAGAATGTATCATATGTAGCTTATGCCCAGAAGACACAGATGGAAATGTAATGCTTGGGCTAAGGTCAGTCCAGAGAATTTACCTGTGCCCAACAGCTGTGTGTCTGTGAGTGTCCATGTGTAGGCTTTTTAGATATGAATTAAATAAAACAGTGCATTTGGTGCAGGAAGTGGAGAGATTTCTTGCCTTTATAACCGAGGAAGAAGACTGAAGTACTGGTACGATCAAAGCAGACATCCTTATCAACATATGATTGGTATTTTAAAACCAAAAATATCTCTTCAGATATAACAACAGTATCCTTCTTGTTGGTTAAGGAACAAAATCTGACTTTATGTGTCTCTCATCCCATACGAACTCAGCCATTAAGCTAATAATTTTATAATCAACACCAGTTTAAAAATACCAAACATCCAAAATCAATAATCAGGACCAAATGCAAATTTAAACACTCTTTAATACCCTCTGTCCCCTAAATTAAGAAACAATAGTTATTTTATTCTTGGAAGTGTGAAATAACGAGACCCATTGTACTGCTGACTTTTCATCACTGGTGAAATCAAGACAGTATGGTACAGATTTGATATGCCACACTGCCACTGCTGACAAACTGCCAATATAACACTTGGCATAACAAACTCTGCAAAGCAAATTCACAAAAAGCATCTGGAGAACAGTTCGTTAGAACACTGTCGTTCTGAACTCTGCCACTAGATGTCATCTCAAAAACTTGCCACTTTTACAAGAAAGCTGTAAAGGGCTGCCTTAATTAAATCAAAGAACTTGTTATAATATCAGTAAATGTTTCTGTTTAAAGGAAAGATCAAATAAAGACTTGGTCTTGTCTTAACTGAGGACCATCTTTGAACCTTGGCTAAAGCCAAAACTTGAATTTTTTGACCAAACAAGCTGTTCCACAGAGATTTGTATTTTCAAAGGTAATTGATAAACTGTATCTTATACCAAGAAGAGACAGGTTTATCTTTAACACTTACAGAAATGCCATCACTTGCCCCAGTAGTAAGATATATGTTATCTGGATCTGCAGGAACCCCACCATCTCTTCTTTCAATATATGAAGCAACATCTTCACGGATGCAATTTATACCTTGACTGGCACTATAAGATCCTGTGAAAAATAGAGAATGAGATGAGACTTGAGTACAATGAACATCAGATTTTCTGTTTGCTAGCAAAATTCTTGAACTAGTATTGTATGAAGTAGTTTGTATATATGAGGGCTTTGGATCCCCAGGATTGTTTTGTTTTGCTTTGTTTTAAGGAGTAACAAAGGGAGTTGGTTTGTTCATAAAGCAAAAGAATTTATTTGGAATCAAACAAATATAATGATACAAAAATAATATATTCAGATTGTAAGATTTAAAGGCTGCTTTGCAAACTAGGAGAGCAGTCTCATTCTTACTATCTTCCAGTTGCTTTCTTTATGTTGAAAACCACTTCAGAATGTCAAACACCTATTTAAGTAATGTGAACAAGGAACAGAGGAAGCATGTGCAACAGAAAAGAACTTCTTCAAATCAATAACAAAAATAAGATTTGTACTTGCAGTATGAAAATATTATAATTCCATTTTCTCCCACAGTCTGAAACCCCTAAACTTTTCTCTTGCTATCATCCCCCCCGCCCCCCACCAGCATCTCACACAACCACTTCTCAGTTGCTTGTGGAAGAAACATTTAGGATTACCCCAATCTATAAGCCTCATGTGCAGTGTACAGAGCACAACTAATAATCTTACATAAAGTAACGTCAGATGCCCATGTGGCATCATTGCTGAGCATGTGCAACAAATACAGAGTGAAAATAAGCCTAAGCCAAGGTAATGAATGGATTCAAGCCATGAAGCCTAAGACTGATGGACAATAAAGTGACAAGTGTACATCTAATTTAGAACACTGTCATGAAGCTGCAGAATCTTCTTTGCTTGTTGGGTGGAGTGGAATAATTGTGCCTGACTTAACTCTCATCACTGAGTTATATGCTAGTAGTCTGCCTGATAATACTTCTGTGAATGCATAATTTATAAGGACAAAGAACCTTTGCAAGTACTGCACAATTACATGGGACAAAATGGCAATTCAGGGCACAAAGTTTCCTGATGTTTTAAACTTTTACAGGACTAAAAGTTATATTGGGTCTATACATGGGTCTTTGGCCACAGCTAGAAAGCTGCTATAAACCTAAGCTGTCATTCTGTCTTTGCTCCACTGAAGGCTTAGTCTAATGACTCAGTGAGCATACACTGTCTGGAAAGACACAACAGTTACCCGCTTACAAATTAAGTCATGTCAAAGGAATCCCTGAGTATTTGAGCACAAAAAAGTTGAGGATATATCTGAGCCTTCATACAAGGTCTGGGAGTAGAAAGCCTCAATACTGTAAGTCGGGTTTTGCCAACGGAAGATTCTTTTGAAGTGAGGTTATTCTAGCTCATATTCAGATGCTAAGACATTCAGATTAACTTTGCAATTAATAAATTTAAATAGGCCGGTGCAGATGTGGATACAGCACTTCAAATAGCTTGACTACATGTAGAGAAGCCACTTCTGTCTTGAATTGACATTTTTTTAAAATAAGGTTTTATTAGAACATAAGGCAGCACTTAAAGCTACATGGAGGGATCCATGACCTTTGCTTTTTCCTAGGAAAGACAATTTCTCCTTCTCAGCCATGAAAAGAGCCGTAAGCTGTCAGGCTACCAACAAATTTTCAGGAATAACTTCCATTCAGCTGCACATCCACCTGCCTCAGATCATGTTTATGGACTGCACACTGTGTGTTTATGGAGTGCTGTACAGTGGCTGATGAGCAACTGAGGCCAAGAGAAGAGGCTGACAAATGATACTGGAGACAGGGAGAGTTGAGAGAAGGCATAAACCAGTACAGCAGGTAAGTAAGGTCTGCATGGGTTTTAGTTTTCAGGACTGTAGAGGGACGGTTGTTCTTGGTATATATCATAATAGGAAAAAAGTCATTTAGACTCCAGTTACTTACAGATCTTCAGTTTATCCACTGAAATGTAAATTCAGAATTATTATCTTATTTGAACACTGCAGCTGTTTCAGACCTACTTCCTCAGCATCTACTGAGCTAACGTAAGTTACTTGAAATATGTGATGTTCTACTGAAAGGAAATTTTGTACAAATTCAACATATTTCTGAAACAACGTGTAAGGCAGAATTCCTTTTGTTTCACTCCAGCATTGGGCTGGGACTCAGCATTCTGAAAACTCTTACCATGTCCCTGAATTTGAAAATTGCAACAAAGAAAAATTGAAAGAGAAATAACTCAATGCATCCTCAGTAACTCTTACATGACTATGTAAAACTACAGTACTATGTGGATTAATTGTTCTAAAGTAAGCCAGGAAAGGAATTCATGGAGCTAGAGGAACTTTTAAGTTTTAATAAATGTATTTTTAATGCTCTACATGTAGAAACAAAGCTAATGAAGAAAAGGTGAAGATAAAGTACGTTTTGTATTAGGCTGTGTTGTTAGGAATAGTCCAAGGCCGAAATACTGCTAACGTAACCACTATCTAGGTTTTGTTTACTTTCTTCAGTTTCACAGCATCTACTCTCAAAATACACCAGTGCAAACAGGATCTGCAATCATAGTTCACAGCCTGAAAAACATACTTGAACTGGTGGTTTAGAATTAAGATATGGGACTGTGACCTGGATCAGCTGAGATGGACATATGTTGTTTGTTGATGCCATCATTACAGAGACAGTAGACTCCCTTGGCAGAGAAACATCTAGAGATGATAAAACTGTAAATAGCTCCACCTAGATTTAGCAGGAGCCAGAGCTGTCAGAGTCCAGGATTAACAGACATCAGAAAAACTGTATCAAAGCTTCACTAGTACTCTCTGCCACTTACTTTTCTAGTACAAAAAACCTCAACATTTTGTTTAGGGTTATGCCTAGACATTATGTGGTGAGGGCTCCATAAATCTATAATCCTCACCTTATCCTCTTCTCCAAGAAGTCTTATAAAAAATTTGTGCTATTAGTCATTGTTTATCAGTAGGCCACATGGTCAATTTTCCCCCTATCATTTTGCCCTAGGCCATCTCCCATTTGACCTAGAATCACATAAAACATGATTAAGAAATTTCAGCACTGCAAATATTGAAACTATCTTTGTTGATTCTAATACCAACAGAAGCAACTGAAACAGATGCTTACCTAAGCTGTTTCCTCCACAACCCTGCAAAATCCGTCTGGCTCGTTTTTTGGCATCTTCTGGAAAACTTGGACTGTCCAACAGATTTGGGTATGTACACAGTGCCACTACCTAGAGTATCAAGAAGATTTAAATGATCCACTTCTCAATATTTATTTTAAGGTGATATTATTACTGTTAACTTTTCTTGGAAATGAAGATCACAATTACTAGCTATTTAAAACAAAGGTTAGTGATAAAGAGTTTGCAGTTGTTTCTTTCAGGGTAATGCTTACAGAAGTGAAGAAATCTAATCAGTTTTCAAGTTCTGCTGGTAGAAAAAGTTATAGAATTATTAACTATTTGTATTACGGACAGTGAAGATTGGAGTCCAAGTCAGCTATGCACAGTGCAAACACAGTAAAACACAGTTAATTATTCATATGTTATCTCTAAACAGCTCTATCCTCCACTCCTGGTGTACTACTAGCCCACCTTATTGACAAGAAATCAAGGATTTAAATATGGAGCAGAACTGGGAAATATGACCAAATTTTGAGGTCCCTGTTGCACATTCTAATCCTTCCCCAAAGTAACTGGGAAATATTAAATTTTTTAAAAAGTGGTAATATAGAACATAGTAGAATTAGCAATGTGATCTAGCAGAATTAAGTTCATGAAGGAATGTAAGACACAAAGAATCTAAAGGTCTTGCTTGAGAACAGCTTAACTTGTTCCAGTCTCTCTCTTTTTTCTGCTTACATGGTATAATATAGATAGGCTGTTGTCATTTGTGGGACAATGACTAAAGAATGACTGTGTGCACACAGTTATGGGGAGAAAGGATTTCCCATTTACCTTATCTGAATTATCTGAATAATTTGTAACAAGCTCTGGTCTTCTTAGTTTGCAGACAGTTTGCTGTACAGCTCAACTTTAAAATCTCATCACCTGGACCTTCAGTTTGATATGGCTTCAGTCTGCTCTGGAACTCTCAGAATTAACATTATTATAGACTGAGGATTTTACATATGTGCATAAGGGATGCTCAGTTAGGAATAATATACAAATGTGGACTTTGTTATAGTCTTTCCTAAAAGCTCACCTACCTATTAGCTTGCCCAGAGGCAAAAAGTGCAAAATCAGCAACAATACAACTAGTTGCACTCAGCTGCGTGCAGACCTTAAGTATACTGTCAGATAAAGAAAGGTATTTGCTTTTTTCTTTGAAGACAAACACTTTATTGGGTTTTTTTTGAGTGCATTATTGATAATGAATGTGCTGACAGCACAGGAGCAGTGGCAGGAGAAAGTATGGATGCAGAATGATCTGAAAAGTAACAAAAGCTACTGTGTTGAAAAGCTACTGTGTTGCTCAGCAAGCAAGGTATGGGCCTTTGTCTGACAAACCAAAATTTCTAATTCTCTACAAAAAAACTACTTTAAATCTAAGTGCATCTAGAGACTCACTTATACTAATACACACGTCAGACAGATTTTAAGGCATTTTTGGTAATTTAATAAAAAATCAAGGCAAATATTTTATAATATTCTTACCTGACGGAGAAAGGTGATTGGCCTCTGTCCCATTGCATGTGCATCTCCAATGTTGGCTTTAATTACTTCAGTAAAAGGCTTTTTGATTCCCTAAAGAGAGGTCATCCACAATGCATTGTTAGCATTGAAATAGATGAGAGAGAACTCCTGCTTTGATATGTCATGTGGCTGTAACTAAACTGTGCCTAATCTCAGAACAGATAGTTTAATATAAAGCTTACTGCATTTCTCTGCATTTCTTATACAATACTGCCAGTAAATCTTAAATGCTTTACAGAACTGATGCTGATTGTGATACATTTTTAAATGATAGGCTGGCTTTTATTTTCTGCTAGTTACAAGCAGGACATTAACTTGCCTAGAAACAACACACCGAAGTAAAAAAAGATGAAAAAGGCATTTTGAATTGTCAGTGTTACAGTAACTTGTTTGATATGCCTGAGAAAGTGATGGATGAGTCAAGAAGCCAAAAAGATTTGAGAACATTTGAGAAATCCACCAACAAAAGAAACCTCAAGAGCTGTAGTACTTTTTAGACTATTCTCTCATATGCTCATTCATATTCTCTCTTCCCCTCTCCCTCTCATATTCTCTTACACTTTCTCATAGTCTCTCACTCTTTCTTCTCTCTCTTGGTATGGGCAGGCTTTCAAGGCGTGTTCTAGAGGCATTCTGACTGTACTGTAACTACCTCTGCCAGCAGGCAGAAATTTAGAAAAGTGAAGCTTGTAGCACAGAAGCTCTAATAACAAACTTGTGAGCAGTCAGTACCAGATTGATAGTCATGCCTACTGAAGAGACTATGAACCACATCAAGGAGGAAAACCAATTCCCAGCTCTACAAAACCACCACTGCTACAGCCTTCTGCATTTGGTGGCACCTCACACACGATTCCTCTTCATCTTGGTAACAAAGCCAATCTTCTGTCATTCTTTTGAAACTGTTAGCAGAGAGACTATTTGTGGTATAGCCATTTTTAAAGCTGAAGAAGCCATCTTACACTTTCAAATTCAGATGTGGAGCAGAAAATACAAAAAATGTGTTAATTTGGTTTTCAGTTGCTGTCTTCTTGATAATGAGGGGATTTTAATGGAATAAAGGATTCTTCCCAGATTTGCAATAAGCTCTTTAGAAATTAGTTCCTTCAGCAGTCACTTCTGTCACTTTCCTGTTCTCAGAGGAAACGTAGTCTTTTTAAGTGACCAGATGAAAAGCCTCTGAAATCTGAAGCAGGTCAGACAGGATTATTCTAACAATGGCGTCAGTGCTTTAATTATCATTCAAAGCTGGGAGAAGGAAGAGTCAATACAAATCTTTATGTAGTTAACCACTTTTGCATAAGCTTCCTCTTGCCATAGACACCCCCATGGCCTCAAGAAGGTAAGGAGTACAGTATGAAATGATGAAGAAGGCTCACTACGCAAGAAGTGTTGGGAGAATTATTTGATCCAAGAAACGGTATGGTTCCAGGCATACACTATCCCAAAGAACTAACATGAGAGTAATGCACTGCCAGCAGCTGCTTTATCTCTTGGGAGTTTTAATATGCCGGGAGGTTCCCTTTACCTTCATGGTGCCATTTAAGGATGTCGGCAAATTGCAAAATAACCCTGTGCTCAGGATTAAAGAAAGGTGCAAACTGACCTAAAGCTGTCTTCGCTAAAGTCTTCAGCAAATTTCAAAGGAAAAGCCTCAGTCTGAAGAGAGGCTTGTGCAATTTGGATTTGGTAATGGCAATAGGAAAGAATTGAAAAGGCTTCCCTGAATAGGCAGTGGAAATGTGAGGTGCTTTTAATCTCAGAAGAGCAACACAGCATTTCAGCTATTTCCATGTTTCCGAATTTGTCTACTCTTAGCTGCTTCTCATTTTTTTCATTTTCCCTGCCATTGCTTTGTGCCTCCTCTTGATGGTTATTAGGCAATAACATCACATTATGAAACATTGTGCTATTTCCTTATCACAAGTTGGGTTTTGCTGTGTCCTGCACAAACAAGCTGCATAATAAGAGAACTGGCAAAACCAAGTATTTCAGCATGAGATCTACACTGTAGTAGCCAAGTTGAGTTTTTTCCTCTCTCAAAGGGCCAAGAAAGCACTATCCTGAGGCCCTTAACTAATAGGGACTTGAAGACCTGAACTGGCATTCCAATCTTTTTATTAAAATAGCTCACAGCAGAAAAATAAACCTGACTTGCTTACCACAGAGTAAGACTTAAGAGATTGTGTTATGAATGTGTAATTCAAGCTGACATGAACTGTTGTTGGAAGGAAGGAGGAGGCAAATTCTGGATTTTTATTTGAAATGGCAGTAATGACTCGCATGCTCTCTAATATCAGATGAAAAAATTGGTGAGGCTGACCATTAATTGGCAGATCTGATTCAAGGATTACAGATCAGAAGTTGTCCTCAAGTTACTTTTACCATATACATTGTTTATTTGCATTCAAGTGCATTTGCATTCAGAAATTTTGCCTGTATGAATTGAGCACTAGATTTTAATGTGACTGTAAATGACAGAATTAAAATAATGCTAATTAGAAGGAGATTAGACATTAGGATCCTCTTAACTTGAACACAAACTGGAAAAGGATTTTACTACTATACTCAACAACAAAAGATAAAATAACTGGATCTTGTGCACTTTGTGCTTCTGAACATATGAATAATTGTAGTCTTAAAACTGATTTTCTTTCATCTTCATCTGCAGTAGTTTTCACCCTGTTAAAAAATATGGGTTTACTATAGATTCACTTCTGTATGCAACATGTACAAGCAACTGAAGAATAAAAGTTCTGTCTTAATGAGGTCAGAAGCTCTTGCCTAGAAGACGCTTAGTGTGCACACAGTCACGTACCCAAACCAGAAAATTACAGGATGGTAATTTCAATGCCACATCTTTCTTTACTGGGTGTACCAGTCAATCTTGTATCATTTTATTGGCATGTCAAATTATATTTCTGTATGTCATTGTCTAAATTGTGTTTTATCGTTCCATAACTCCCAGGGACATAGTCAACTCACATTTACAAATAAGTCTGGATTCTAAGTCAGAATGTTTTCTATTCTATTTAAAAACTTGAAGAATTATTGGAAAAAAAAAAAAGAAAAGAAGAAGAAAAGTTCTACAGTCTTTTAATCAAAATACCTTAGCAGAAGCCACCTGAAATTATAGCTATATAAGAAAGGGATTTTGGTAGTTTTATTTTCTAAACAGAAATGCAGGGAGTGAAGCAGTGACTTGAAGGAAAAACATGCAACAGAAACCTATTTGAAATAGTTATGCAAATGAAAAACATGGGCACAGGAGATGAGTGTACAAACTTTTTGCTGTAAAAGTAAGTAACAGTGGGCTATTCAGAAAAAAAAGGACTTCAATGTGTAAAGACTGCAAGTTGCCTTTAAAGGCATGTAGTTACAGACTGAGTGGTGGAATACACTAACCACCTGGGCTGATCAGAAGAAACTCTCTACTTGCTACCTATGTATCTCTTCATTCCTTTACTCCTTTCTGTCCTAAGTTTTACACAGGGACCTAATGTTGTGTGACTTGGAGTAAGCCAGGCACAGTTTACAAAGTTGCATGAGTTGACTCATGGATCCTAAGATGCTGTTTAACATGCACATGCTTTACAAGTATGTGTAAAACAGCTTAACCTGACAGAGAGCTTGACATTATGTAAAACCTAAGCAGTAAATGGGGGGGCAAAGAGAGTCTAAGTGGAGAGAGATATCAGAGTAACAGATATGGAGTTACCATAACAAGGTCAGTTAAAGTTAACATGAATGCAAAGGAACAAATCAGGAATATGTGCTGCCTATGTAAAGATATGGCTAGTTTGTTATCATTATTGATTAAGTAAAGAGGAGGGCTCTGTCCAGAGATTACATTGTTCTTGTGTTGAATTCATGGCTGTAATTTCTGGTCTGAAATGTAATTGAAGTCAGTACTTGATATGGTGGCCATCTGCTAGCAAGTCTTAAAAAAAAAGGAAATAGGAAAAAGATCTTACTGCTTTGAGTTCTATTCAAAGTGTAACCATTTATTAAAATATGTCTGTGCTTTAGCTTGCTTTAAGAAGTTTCCTGAAAGACCAAGGAAAATGGCTGAAGTAAGTTTTTTCTCCTTTTATCACCATACTAAGCCAGAATCAGCTGGCTATTACCATTAGCAAAGGAGAAATCAGGTTTTCACTTTTGAAGCACGATGCAATTTTAAAACTAGAAAAAAAAAATTTCAGAGAAGTGACTGAAGTAAGGGATTTTCCATAAAGCTCTCCAGCTGGAAAGAGTTAATGTAGAACAAAACCTTGATTTTTCACCTATATGCATACAGGTCATAGGCCAACAAAACTTATGAAGTCCAAGTCCAATCATTTTGTTGTCAGCAGGAGCAGGGAGGTGATCAATCCTCTGTACTCAGCTTTGGTGAGGCTGCACCTTCAATACTGTGTCCAGTTTTGGGACCCTCTCTACAAGAAGGACATTGAAGTGCTGGAGAGGATCCAGAGGCTGGGCTTCCAATCTAGGGAAGGATTTGGAGCATGTCTTATATGAGGAGCAGCTAAGGGATCTGGGGCTGTTTAGCCTGGAGAAAAGGCGGCTGAGGGGACAGCTTACCTCTCTGTACAACTACCTGAAAGGAAGTTGCAGCAAGGTGGGGGTTGGTCTGCTCTTTCTAGTAACAAGCAATAGAACAAGAGGAAATAGTCTCAAGTTGTTGCAGGGAAGGTTCAGGCTGGATATGAGGAGTAATTTCTTTCCAAAAAGCGTTATCAGGCACTGGAATGGGCTGCCCAGGGAGGGAGTGGAGATGTTTAAAAGATGACTGGATGTTGTACTTAGGGAAATGGTGTAGTGGTTGATAGGGCTGGGACAAAGGCTGGACTCGATGATCTTGAAGGTCTCTTCTAGCCAAAACGATTCCATGATTCTAAGTACTGCATGCCTCATCTACACGCTGGATCAATCAACCTTATTCTGTTTTAACAGAGTATTCTAACTCATCATAATGGCTTAATTCTGAGCACATCAGCTGAAATTAATGCCTCATTTTAATTTGCTTTTTTTAAGAATTATCCCTTAAATTGCTTAGTGGGAAACTTCTCAACTAACACTTTAGTCCTTATTTCTATGTGCACTATAGAGTTTCAGCTCCTGCTGCAATAATTTACAGTTAACATACAAAAGAAGCAAATGTCAGATAGAATAACAGGTGAACTGCTAGTCAGAATCTAAGACAGCAGAATAAAACTCAAGAAAGACAAAAGCTTACACTGTGCAAACAGCTTCAAGTAACTATTTTATAGTCTATATTACAAGCTGTATAAGTTACACAGGTATGAAGTCTAACTGAATTGCAACAAGTTTAAACCAGGAGAACTTCTATTGCATCTGATTAGACAATGTCTACAATTGAGATGCTTTTAGTTAGAAACTACCCAAAGACATCTCCGCAGAACAGGACAAATGCAGATTTAACTAGTGTATATATATATATATATGTATAATTGCTTCACCTCTGCCTGCTCTTGCTACCAGTAGCCAGTGCAGCACATCCATGTCACATATGAAGTCCATGCTTTCCTGCCTGAGCAAAGCTCCTTCTCCCTCCCATGTAGCAGAGCTGCCACAGGCCAAGCCTTTTGCTGTCAATGAAGAGTACTCATGGATCTAGAAATGCTGTGGGGCATTGCCTTTTTTTCCTAATTGCTCTGATCATCTCTCTTCTGTTAATCTGATACAGTGTTAATTCTGCTGCCAGTGGGTGACCTAACTCTGTGAGCTAAGGTTGAGAGGGATGAAAGAAGTAGTTGTCTGTTTTTTAATTAAAAGTACACAAAGAAATGCCATTGACCTGTGATCACACAGAAGTAAATTTTAGACCAAAAAATTAGGTATTTAGATAACCTATAATATTTCAGTTATAAGGAACTTCAGTAATGCTCGAGGCTATATAGTTTACCAGACAGTTTGATTAAACAATAGGATGAATAACAGTATTTTTAAAGTAAAGGCAAAGAGAAATGAGTAACTTGAGCAGTGCAGAAGAAAACAAATTCTTTCAGCTGCTTCCTTAAGTTGATTAGTGCTCCCTGCAGATAGATTGTCTCAGCTTTTGCAGTAATACTCTCCTCCTTCCCTGACAAGAGGGAGTTAGTTTACTTTAGTCATCTTAGTCACATGGGTATGAATGCTGGAAACCATTGATAATATTCCATGAGGCTGGTTTAAGAAAACTTTTAAATGGAAAATGACACGTAAGTGGCCACAGAACTGCCATAACAATCTTTTAATAGAGCAATTGGCAATGGTTTGCTCTTGTATTTTTTTTAAAGGTGCACAGAAGATTATTCTCCCTGCCAGTGACTCAGATGGTAATTGAAGTAAGCAGGGGAGCTGGGAGGAGAAGATCATACTATATTTGTTTTGTCAAGTAATACCTCCTGCCCTATGATGTTAGCTTGAAAACAAACATACTCAGTGAGAACACTGGAGGATTTTATACTCTGGAAAACGTACCCACCAGGGAGCCTGATTGCATAAAATCAATGACACCTTTATAAACAAGTTTTGAGACAAAAATCACAACAAATGTTCTGAAATGACATCTCCGTCACCACTCTGAAGGTTTTGAAGTAGAATTCTCAAAAAGAAGCTGGTTTTAAGAATTATGGAGTTAGACATAAGTAGTTGATCTAGACAATACACAGTGAGCTGAAAATATGCTTCACCTTCTAAAGCAAGGAACACAAAGCGCGGAGAATTAAAATAATCTCTTCTCATTAGTATAGCTATGGCACTGGTTTTGTTGAAAGCACTTTACATATACTAAATTGGTCTTGCAGTAGCTGTAATAACATATTAACAAGACCACCTATAGCAGTGAAGGCGGGAAATAATATTTGGAATCATAGAAAAGTAACTGTGCCAGATGCTGTATTCAAAACAAAAATAAGTGAGTCCTCATGCTGGCAGGAGAAGCTGTACTTAAGGAGTAAGAGGAAAATACAAATAATAAAACTTAAGCACTGACTGACTTAGAGGCTTTACTTAGTACGTTTTGGCCCAGATCTCATGAGTATCTCTTATCAGGCTCTATTACCTGAGCCTCCTGGAAGCACTAACCACTTAAAACTTTGGGCAGCGTTACCGAGCCTTGATGCTCTGAAGGCTTATTGCAATTTAAAAAAAAGAGCAGGGCATTAGCAGCGATGTCTCAAAAGGCATTGGTCTCCTCGACATTGAGAAGTGAGCTGGCAGAGCGGGGCCATCCCGCAAATGAAGAGAGCGCCTGTTTCAACGGGGTCCCTCTGCCCAGGCCAAGGCAGTCTCTAAAATCCTCCTCAACGTTTTAAACGCGCTATCAGTATGACGAAAGCTGGTCAGTCACCCTTTTGCATGACACAAAGGACATGGGATTGCAGCAAAGGGTCAAAGCGGCTGAAGAAATGCAAACACTGCTTTACGGAGGTATACCGTATCTGCCTTACGCAATCGGCGACACCAGATAAACAGTAGCCGGAGGGCGGGTTTCTTTGTTTTGTGCTTCTCCCGCCTCCCGTGCGAAGGGGCGCGAATGGGGGATGTCCTGCAGCGGAGCGCGGGGTCGGAAGGCGGCTGCGCACCTCGGGCTGGCCCCGGCCGCTCCCGCAGACCCCGCGGGAAAAGCGCGTCCGGCCACGGCTTCGGGCAGCACCGGGGATGAGCGGGGGAAACGCTGCTTGTGGTCTGCGAGATTTCACTCGGGACGAGGCACGGCACCGGCACTCGCAGCGCCGCCACCGCCCCGCATCCCCCGAGGATGCTTTCCCGAGGTCGCGTCTCAGCCTCGCAGGGTGTCAGCGGCCACGGCGGCCCCACCGTCTGCCACGTCAACCCCGCTGCCGGCCGCGGCCCTGCCGAGCCCCCCGACGTCCCAATCAGGAGCGGCGGCGGCGGAGGAGTGCCCCGAGGGCAGGGCTAGTGCGGGCGGCGGCGGCCGCGCCGCGGGAACGGGCGGAGCGGAGCGGCGGGGAGTCCGCGCTGCCCTGCCCTGCCCTGCCCGCGCTGCCCTGTCCTGCCCTGCCCGCGCTGCCCTGCTCTGCCCTGCCCTGCCCGCGC
>WBNH01009704.1:109944-120119 GCA_013401255.1 Urocolius indicus
TGGCGGTGCGGCTGGCGGTTGCGGGTGGCGGCGCGGGTGGTGGGTGCGGGTGGCGGTGCGGGTGGCGGGTGCGGGTGGCGATTGTGGGTGGCGGTGCGGGTGGCGGTGGCTGCCAGCGCTGCCTTTGTCTGGGTTTGCTTTTCTGCTCTGCGATTTGCGAAATGCAGCATTGCCCCCGCCGATTCTCCTCTGCCCGCTGGGCAAAAAAAAAGCCGCACGTTTTCATTTCCCACCTTCTCGGCGGCGTTGGAAAGACAGCGTGAGGTTTAGCGTGCGGCAGTGGGTCAGTAGATGGGTCACCTGTTGCTGGGCTGGTGGAGTGAGTCGAGGGTAGCGATCAGGCGGCGAGTCTGAATGCCAGCAGCCTCATCCCTCACGCTTTCATTCTGCCAATGGAGCGTTTTCTCCTGATCCTTCCCTACCGCTGAAACAAGTCAGTTTTCTTTCACAATTTCCTCATTTTTAGATTATAAAGACGTCTTTATCTCTCAGGTTCTGTTTGGTTTTCATAGAATCATAGATTCAAGTCCAGCCACTAACCTAACATTGCTAAGCCCATCACTAAACTCAGGACCTCAGCTATGTGCCTTTTGAATATCTCTAGGGATAGTGAATCCACCACCTCCCTGGGCAGCCCTTTCCAATGCTTAATAACCCTCTCAGTGAAAAAGTTCTTCCTAGTCTCCGATTTAATCCTCCCCTGGCACAACCTGAGCCCATTTTCTCATGTCCTGTCGTTCATTACTGGAGAGATTGACCTCCACCTCACTACAGCCTCCTTTCAGGTCACTGTAAAGAGTGATCATACCTGCTGTCAGCATCCTCTAGGTGAAATAACCCCAGCTCTGTCAGCTTCTTCTCATACAACATGTTCTCCAGATCCTTCCCCATCTCCATTGCCCGTCCCTGGACATGCTCTGGCACCTCAATGTGCTTCTTGTAAGTGAGAGGCCTAGAACTGAACACAGTGCTTGAGGTGCAGCCTCACCAGAGTACAGGGAGGCAGTCACTTCCTCGACTCTGCAAGTCTCACTGTTTCCAAAAGCCAGGATGCCATTGGCCTTGGCCACCTGGGCACACCGCTGGCTCATGTTCATTCAGCTGCTTGCCAATTAATACCTCCAGATCCTTTTCCTCTGTGCAGCTTTCCAGTCACTCATCTCCCAAGCCTGTAGCATTATCTGGGGTTGTTGTGGCCCAAGTACAGCACCCAGCACTTGGCCTTGTTGAACCTTCTTATCAAAGGACTGGAGATCTGCCATGAAATACAACAGCAGCAGCAGCATTCAAGGAGAGAGAGGTAAATGCTCTCTCCTTCTTGCTGCCTCTGGGGAGGAGAAGGCCCATTTTACCTGTCATGGATGCCCAGAAGAGGCTCCTTGTTTGTGCTCAGAGAGTGGAATAAGGGATCATTCACTCAGTAATATTCCTATGACCTAATGTTACCTCTCTGAGTAAGAGCCTGGACTGTAAATCAGGCTTATTTGTGAAATGTTTTTGTAGAACCTTCTTTCCCTTTCTCCACTGAGAGAGAATATAGAAAACCAACTTCCTATTTTAGATGTCTCAATTAGATGGTTTGAGACTTGAGTTCTGTTCTGTGTGTGCTTATCTTTCCTTGGTTGATTAAGACAAAGCAAGCTGCTTTTGTTGTGTTTGATTTTACTTTGCCCCATACAATTATATCGTGAATCTTTTTCCTGTCTTACTGTTTCTTTTAACAATCACCTGCTTGCCACAGTGTTTAGTTTCACAAGTAGTTTGCTCCGATCTTTATTCTATTTGAAGAGCAATATTTTAGCTCTTGCTTTGTGCTAATTTAAAAACCAGTGCTACTTAAGAATTTCAGTCAATTCATAGTTAACAAAATAACAGAAATTGAATTTTTTTTGTGCTGAAGGGACCGTCTTCAGGTGGTGCAGAAAAATTCATTTGTTTTACTCAAGAATTCTGTTTTGTGTATCTCCAGTCTTTGTACTGATTGTACTGGAATCTTTTTCTTGTTTACTGCTAGGATGAGTAGAGTGTGTCTGGCCTTGCTTATCTTCTCTCCAAAATTTTGCTCACAAAATGACGCAGTTAAGTGCTTTATGTTAGAAATTCAAAAAGGACATTTTTGTTTATTTGCAGCTTCAATAACTGCTTCAGGACATTGCAGTCTTCATCTCCTTCAAACTGATTTTTTCCCCATATTTTAAACTTTTTGAAATGTCAAGTTTTGTAGCCTGTATATTTCAACTCTTTTCATTTAAAGTCACGTATCTGGAAAGCTGAGTGTTACCTGAATTTGGCTTTTTGACTGATAATTAATGTGGCATCATAGTGCTTTTTTTTTACCAGGTTTGTTAAAATGTAGTTCAGAAGAAAAGATTTCAAGCTGTGTAAGATGTGCCAAGGTCAAATATACCACGAAACCAAAACTAGAACTGATTTTGTAGTAAGCTCTAATCAGATCACCCGAAATGTTCAACTTGTTTAAAACTCTAATATGTACATTCAGTATATACAAGTAGGCTTCCTAGATATCTTGATTTGAATGTGTTTCAGTGCTTATTAGAAACCAAGGTTGAGATGCTACTTAGCCTATTAAAAATCAAAGTCCAATGGACTTGCAGCCACTAATTTTTGGAACCACAAATAAACCTTTGCTCTTGGTCCACACCTACTGTTCCACCCCTCGTCCGCCCCTGAGAAACAGCTGGCATAGCAGAAAGTTTCGAGCCAGCACTACCACGCTATCTCTGATTGATCCCCCAGAAGGGAAGGGTACAGACTATCTGACATGTCTGGTTCAGTCTCTAGCTGGCAATCCAAGCAAGACCTCAGATTTATTTGCAAATTCTATACTGTTGCTTGTTTGTCACATGGTGTAGCATGGCAACATGGGAGTAAGGCTAACAATCTTAAAATGCATGTTGCACAATCCAAAGCATACCTTTTTAGTAAAACATTTGAATGAATAAATGCAAACTTGAAATTCCACCTCTGATTCATTTCCTGACTTTAGAAATAAATAGGTTGAAAAGAAGCCTTGACATGTTCAATGTACTCTGAAGTCGTGTTTGTGTTACAGCAGAGGTATCTGTTGCTTTAGTTCTGATAAATGTATCTCCAAACATTATTTTAATACAGATACTTTCAGGAAAGCAAGCAGAGTATGATGAATTTGCAATGTTGAGGCCAAGCTGTGCATATCTTCTTGCTTTCTGAAGGTAGCAGCAAAGCTCCTGATGTCTTCAGGAGGGTCAGCATTCCACTCTGATGTCAGTGTGACTGTGTGTGCATGCCGCTTTGATGTACTGTGGCTTGACCTACTACTGTATCATACAAGCAAAAGAAAACTTACTTTATAAGCTGTGAAATTAGACAATTCATGGCTTGTAAAAATCTAAGCATTCCTTTTTCTTCTGCTATTTCATTTAAATAAAGGCACTGGATAGAAAGCTACTCTTAAAACTTAAAATGGCAAAGTATTGTTAACAGTATTTGGGAATCTTTGAGGACACTTAGTAAATGGAAACAACATTACAAAACCTATGTTTTTTAAGCAAATGGAGCAAACCCTTTGTGTATTCTGTGTTGTACAAGTGTGGAAGATGGCCGTTTCCTGTGACATATTGCTGATGGCAGCAGTTCAGAATATAAGGATCATCTTCAGAGAAATTACTGTTTGTACTGTTCTTCAAACTGAACATAAGCCTTTAAGATCTAGTCCAAAGCTCAACGCAGTCAGTGGAAAAAATGTCGGTTTAGTGACTTCATATCTTAATCTTTACCAGCTTTCATTATCTCATTATAAGAAAAAAAGACTCCACCCCCTACCCAAAAACCAAAACCAGTATGAAACATGTAAAATAGTCTATTATAGATTTATCTTCATAAAAATTACCTGAAATGGTGCTCTATGAAAAGGATGTAGTTTTGTTTTGGAAAACATATTTTATACACACCATATTTAAAATAAAGCTGCTCAGGAGGATTTTAGTGAAAAACAATTTTGCTGAAACCAAGCAGTTCTGAACAACATGAATTTAAATAAAGTTTCCCATTAGAAAGGCCTGGTAAGTGAGAATATAATGTTGGATGCCTTTTTTGTACAAAATGGTAGGTGCTACAGGCATTAAATGATTTAAATCATTAATAAAAGCTTTCCTTAAAAATCTCATCTGAAGCTAACTTGCTGCACAAAGCAAATAAATCTTTTTTAAGAAACACTGTTGACCTGAGCCATAAGATTAATTTTGTAGGTTTGCTTCAGCTTGATAAGAGAGCCCTGGCACAGGTTGCCCAGGGAGGGTGTGGAGTCTCCTTCTCTGGAGGTTTTCAAGAGCCGCCTGGATGTGTTCCTGTGTGTCCTGATCTAGATGGGGCCTGCTTTGGGAGGAGAGTTGGACTAGATGATCTCTAAAGGTCCCTTCCAACCCCCACCATTCTGTGTTTCTGTGATTCCCACCAAGTTTTTACCCCTAGAGAGTTACAGTGACATGTAACTCATTGTTATAAAATATGTGGACAAGGTCACTGTATTGAACACATTTGTTTTAATAATCAAGTAAAATCAAGCCATTGAATGTAAAAGTTCAAGAGTTTCTTTTTTTCCCATTACAAATACAGCAACTTACTACAATACAGGAGCTAGAAAGTGTTTATTTCTGATTACAAAAATAAGCACAGTAAAGGTATACAAAAATATGACTTCTTAAAAAATGTAAAATGTTGTTTGCTGAAGTGAGCTTCACTTTGCTTAGACTCTGTCACCACAGATTGTGGTAGACGAGTGATGCTGATGTTCATTTGCAGAGGTGGGAAAGGGCTGCAGTGTCTGTAAAGCAAGAGTGGGCTTTGATTACCTGGGAAGTTTGATGATGAAGTAGCATTTTCAGCTGGTTCATGGTTGTCTGAAATAGGTCACAGTTACACTGTGTAGGTAGAAGCTAGCATGCTTGCTTACACTGGTGGCATGGTCTTCTTTACAGGCAGGCATGCAAAACCTAAACTGGAGACAGGAAATCAACCAGAATGGTGGGCTTCCTGAAATCGAAACATTTCAATGACTAACAACGTTTTGAAGAACAAAATGCTTTGTAATTGAGAAATGCTCAATCTTTAGCTGTACTTGGAGAACAAAAGCAACATCTGAACCACTTAATCATTGTTATCTGCCCAAGTGCAGAGAGCAGTGTTAAAGACAAATCAAAGGGCTTGTTAGACATAACTTAAGTTTCTTATGAAAGAACTCAGAGGATGTTCATATTAGAGCTACCTTGAAATCTACTGATGAGAAGCATAGTAACAGTACTGAATATCATAAACTGTTGTGACTACCAAAACTGCCAAAACCAGAATAACAGAAAATGGGATTAAAGCTCATCTGTATAATGAATTGATTTTTGTACAGTACTTCCTCTTAGCCGTTGTACACTGTAACATTGCAACTTCCAATTCTTTCATGGTAACTTGCAGACGTTATCATCTAGCTCTTCCAATTATTTGTAATATTCCACTGATACATTCTGTTCTTGGTATGAATATCTATGTATTTTAGACATAAAAATAATTCTCTAGGTAGTTCTTTATCTGTGGAAAGTCTAAAAAGGCCATTGAATAGAGAACGACTAATTAGGAAGTCATTAGTTAATCAGGATGTATTTTACAACCTTTCTGACACAAGGTTGCACGGCATTTTAGGAATTTAATTTTTCAATTAGCTGCACATTATCAGCTTTTAGGCAGGTCCCAGGCTGTCAGCCCTCACGGGAGAGCTCACAAAGAACTACTGCAGGTGAGCAAAATGCTTCCAGTTTGTCTGTGGTAGTTATCAGAGTTCTCTCTCCAGTTCTAATGTGGATTACATGTGAATTGCTCTTACTTTGGAATTTTTTCTTGCAAAATGATAGTTGCATGACAAAATACTGTAGTGTGCAAGAAGTTGATGTGTCATGCATGTACACTGTGTTTCAGTGAAGGTCTCAGACCATCCAGGTCAGCTGGACTCTGTTGTGACAACAGCAAAAAAACAAGAAGCCATGCAGAACAGATGCAAAGTAATGTGTAGCTTTTCATAAAATAGAGAAACGGCACAACTTTCTTATTTTCTGTTTTAAATTAGTTTAAAACACGTTTTAAATGAGGCTTGGTCTTGCAAAGTGCCACTCATTGTCTCTTAAGAGAAGTGCCTGTACCCTTAAAAAGGTATTTTTAGGGTTTTTTTTCTCAGTGCTGGATTAAACCTTTGAAATGACGCAAAACTGTTAATAAATCACAATACCAAGAAAAAAAATATAGGTCTGTTTGGTAAACCTTAATAATTCGTTGTCTAGCTACTAATGCTATCTTGTTTGCATTTAAGAAGGAAAATAATATTGTTTGCATTTGAATAGTTGAATAGCTGTCACTGACTAGTTTATTTGCTCTATACAGAGAGGCAGAGTATTGTAACATCTCAGTTAGTTGTCTTACATATTCATTAACTCTTTTACTAGATATCGTTACTATACACAGCAGAGCCCCCTGCTGTCCTAGAGACCAAGAGAGTCTGTGTTTTGCTATGTCTGAACCTTCGCCGTTAAGACAAAGAAAAAAATCCAAAAGTACTCTCGGGGTCCTGGTTGTATGGATTTGGCCTTGATTCAGCAATGAAATCTGGACGTCCTGTCTGCACATAACACATTTGTGCCTTTGGCAACAGTCCCAGTTTATATAAAAAAGAAACCTTTCTCATATTGGGAGAAAGACCTCTGCTGGTAATGAATTGGTATAATCTGATAACAATATGCACGAAGGGAAAAAACCCCACCCTCTGAGACAGAACTTAGATACCCAGAAGAAAAGGAAAAGGGCAAATCAGCCAATTCAGTGACTCTATATTCGCACAGAAACCACAACACACACATGGGAACCCGAAGTAAAAAGGAGGATATGTTCTCATCCCCTGCATGGGAACTGGGCTCAAGACAGAGACTCACTGAGGTGGAAGGACAGTAAAAAATCAATAGGCTGTCCTGTCCCAGGAAAGGATATTGCAAATGATGTTTCATTCCTTATTAATTTTACAATATTGGTACTGAAGATGGAGAGGGCTGGCATGATGAACTGGGAATCTGAAGAGTACTTGCTATGGCATAAATATAATTTACCTCTCAGAAATTCATAGGTCTGGTGCTTTTCCTGTTGCATTGGTCCTGCTGTGTGGTAGCACCACACTGCTGTCTGACAACATTGACTGCAGTCTTCAGGAAGAGAAATTTGTGTATGAGAATGTAGCAAGGATGGTTTTATAGTTGAGGCATTGGGAACAGAATCAGGAAAACCAGATCAAACAAAACTGTAGACCTATATATGCTATGTTTATGTGCAATAGACAAAGTTAATACTTATGTGTGCTTATTGTAACTTACAGCATCTAGATTCCCACAGCATCTAGAAAGCTACTTGGAGTATGTTTGTGTGGAGAAATGATAATCAAAGTTCAGTGATGTTCTCCCACTATCCATATTCAGGTTTTAAGCCACCTTATATTACATTTTGACTATATGTACTTTATATGATGAGTCTTAAGTGCAAACATGGCAACTCAAGTCCACTTTAATTGTTTAAAGTTTAAAAGCTACTATGTGTTCCAGTGGTGAAAATCTTAGTTGTAGAACAGTTTAATAAGCATCAACCCTCTTTTGCTTTATGCAAGTAATTTAAAATAAAAATTTTCAGGTTATTCTATTGTCTTTTTTACCCCAGCAAAAATATGAAGCCATCTATCAACATTATCACCTGAAGTCAAAATCCTTTGTGTTGCAATAATGTGAAAGCTTCTACTGCAGCCAGTTGTGACAGGTAAGGCTTCCAATGGAAAACATGTAGAAAAAAACATTTACCAAACAGATCCTTCTTGTCATTTAAATGGCACAACTTTTTTGCATGACATCATTTTATTTAAGAGCGTAAAACAACAAACATCTATTGAATAGATTTTTCAGTGTCTAACTTGCATACATTAGTGAATCCACACAGTTACAAATATTTAAATGAAAAACTTATGAAAACAAGTGCAATTAGAAGTACAAGAAGTGCATTATTCTGTACAAATATAGATCTTAATGTCCTTCATTTAAGGACTGTCTTCATGGAGTCTCTGTCCCTTACAAGATAGGTCCCTCCCCACTAGGACGCTTTGAGATTGCTATTCCTTCTTTAAGCGGACTGCTAAAAGAAGGGTGGAAAGATGCTGTCCTGGTGGTCCAGGAGGGAAAAGTGAAGCCTGAACAGATTAGAAGTGATTAAAAGCCCTACACTTCCTCTGTCTCCCCGTGAAGAACAGCATACTCCAGAGTTCTGTTATGTTTTATTCAGGAGCTCTCATTGGAGATCTGACCGTAATAATCATAGAGATAAGTTATCAGCAAGAGAAGATAGTAAATTACTTGGTGTGATTGTACTTGAAACCAGAACTGCAACCAGTCACTTCAGACAATAAATGTGAAAAACCTTCTGTAAGGAAAAAGATTTGCTTTTAAAATTAAGAAAAGGAAAAATTTATCCTAAGATTGTCACCTATGGACTTTGTCATATGAGGGGATTAACCACCAAGATTACTAAAAGGAACTATATTTCAAATGATTAAGGTGAGGATGTATCTCTTTACTGTTGTCAAGTTTTCCGTATCACATGACTTCCTTGTTTTATGTCCTTAATGTTCAGACATTCCTCATTATAGACACATGTATTTGTCCCTCTATGCGGCCTTTTGGAAGAAGTTTCAGTTTTTACAGTGTACATTTAAGCTATGTGCAGAAATCACGTCACTGAAAAATCGACAATAAAAAAAATGTTGGTTGTCTGTAGCATCTGTGGTCTTCTATGAATCTGGAATTCCATTTTCAAGTTTCACAGAACCTGCAATAAATTAGCTTCAACAATTTAGCTGAATAAATCAAGCACTAGCGAGACTCTAGACAAGCTTACTTGGCAACTAAGATACTGTGAACTATCTGATCTGTAGGAAAGGTCAACAAATCACAGGAGGATAAGACCACTGAGCCTTCAGCTGTAAGAAAAATTTTACTCTCTGAGAAACTATGACAAGCGCTAGTCTTTTTTTTTCTGCCTGAGAGGTGTCTTTCTCATTTGTCTGCCAGGGAAAAAAAATGTGCAGACTGTCTGGCAGATGAATAAATACTCTATAGATTCCTGTTCACCAAGAACTGACCAAATGCATCAAAGTAACTCAGTAACGAGGTGTACATGGTATTAACATTTATTTAGCTGCCAAAGTCACTTGAAAATAGTTTCCTATAAACTGCTTTTAGGTTAGTTTCAAGGAGAAGTATAGACAGTCTTATTAAAACTGCCTCTCCTGCAATGTTGTTTTTTTTTTTTTTTCAATACATAGGTGCAGCAAACTGAGTTCATGACTAAACTACTGACAATAACATAAAAATTCAGTCCTATTGGGCCCTAAACCATCTTCACCAATGTGCTCAGGCTACCCATGTGAAAGCATAGCAGGGCAGTTCTTTAATATTTGTTGGCAGCTGTATTTCAGTCTACTTTAAACAATACATCTTCAATAATATTTTTGTTGTTGTTGAGACTTATCTGGATTTCTCTCCTTTTGTAGTGCAAAACCAAAAAGCCAACCTAATCCAAACTCCTGTTTAAGTCCTTATCACTTTCCATGTTTTTAACTCCAGAGGTAAATGATTCAGATATAAATATTTTGGAAGAATAGGAAACTTTTACACGCTGATGCATCAAAATGAGTATTTCTTGCTGGTGTATTCAAAAATGTATCTTACAAGAAACATAAAAGTGTAGTTAGTTTAACATTATACTATTGATATTTTTAAGTGGGAGTGACAGGAAAATTAGCACACTGATGCAAACCCATCAAATTTGCAAGCGTTAACAACTTTCAGAGCACGACTGAATCCACCAACGGAGCGTCAACTACCACGCTCCTGAAGATAAAGGGACGGCAGGCGACAGCCCTCCGCATCTACTTCAGCCTCTCCTTTCCCCGAATTGAGATGAAGGCTGGAAAAACATTTAACCCTGCCTGCTCGTACCTTCCAGCGTAACTTCACCCTGCAGGTACAGCTTACAGGGCCCGGACAGCGAGCAGGCGACAACGGAGCTGCCCTCTCACTGCCTCCAATTAAAGATAGGACCGTGCAGACGGG